>VZQC01007049.1:1068679-1093533 GCA_009823505.1 Rhizomys pruinosus | reverse complement strand
CTCTGTCAGCACCAGCTACACCTCACCTGCCTGGAAATACTGTGCAGCAGTGGCAGCCATATGCCTGTATATCCCAAATCTAATTGGCTATTAGCTCTCTTCTTGGAGTAATAACTCACGGCTGATGCCACAAGCTTGCACCCTTTAATGGTCAGGAGATGTTATAAGCCACAGTAAGACCCTGTCATATTTAACAGAAAAAATGTAATTCATGGATTAACACACCATCCAAACATCTGTGTCTATACCAAAGTAACCTACCATAACAATTAGTACTGCTTAAATACCTATATATCTAATTGCTTGTGCTTCATTAGTAGGATTGAAAGGTTATTCCTGGACAAACTGTCAGCCCATGAAAGGAAACAGCCAGAATTGATCAGAGTCCAAAACGACAGCTCCAGAGAAAGTAGACTGTTCTGCTTCTCGTCCACCTGTGTCCCTTTTCTTATCCTAGGGAACAATCTGTGGAAGAGGGGTCGTGGTAGAATGTAAGGGCTGCAATTGGGGTGAAAGGTGAAACTACACCCGTTGGATGGTGGGACCCATGGGCTGTGTGGGTTTGGGTACAACTGCTTACAAATTGGTTTTACATGAAGGATCCTTGTACTCATAAATTATTACTTAATGTTAAAAAATGAAAAAAAAAACTGAGAGAAAGATGCAGGACAGTTATGGCAGAATGCATGATCTGGGATGAGGTGGGGTGGCGTGGGGGGAAAGGAAAAGGGAAATATGCCTGAACTGATTTGGAAAATGATATATGAAATACACAAAGCATCAATAAAAAGTGAAAAAAAGAATAAAAAAAGAAATATGCACTTGTGATTGAGAATAACAATGTATAATAAAATGCATTATTGTTTTTAAACATGGAAATAATACATCTAACCTTAATTTTTGAATGAGAAAAGAAACACACCAATCTTAATACAGAGAGGGTGTACCATTATGATGGCAGTTCATGTTTAGCAATGGTCTACATACGTTATACATGCAGTGCAAGTGCATATAGAATTTTCTGTATTGAAAACTGACAACTGACAATTTTAAAAGTATTGAAACAAGTTCCACCACCACTAACTTCAAAAATACCTTAGGACATTTTTGTCATCAGACACATCATTGTTTATTTAGGAAATATGATTTGATTTTGGAAACTCACAGTACAGAAGCCAGATAGTTAATCCTTAGTAATGAGAAAACTGAAACTCGAGGACATTTTCAATGTATATTTAAACTACGAGTTTAGGCTGAATCTAAAATTTCATAAATTGTGAAATTAATATTTAATAGAATATGTTCCACATTTCCATGACTTATTGTTGTTATAGTATTCTGTTTCTCACATAACATCATATCATTTCTCATTTTGCTTTGGTAGAAAAAAATTAAAGAAATGAGGTAATTGTTCACACATTTTATCATGAACAAATCATTGTATCCATCACATAGAAAATCTAATACTTAGCATGCTTATAGTTAGTTAAGTCGGAAGTTATAATTTTATTAATTTGTCTTCTACATAAAGGTATGTTTTGTTATTTAGTTTAAAAATATTACATTCAGTGTCTGGCAGGATAATTCTTGTGGTAATGTTCTTAACATGCAAACATAAAACATGAGTTCAAACTTCAGCATCCCTTTAAAAGGCAGGTATCATGACACCTGTCTACAAATCTAGTCTTAGGAATGTAGAAACTGTTGGATCCCTGGAATCGACTGTCAAGGAGCTTATCTAAATCAGTGAGTTCTAGGCCAGTGAATGGATATTATTAAAAGAAAATAAAAATGTGGGCATTGATTATCCTCATTTATGACATCTAAGGTTGAACCTTTGCCTCTGTATGCACTTGCACACAAGAGACCCTGACTATGCACATATTAACAAAGACACATTACATAAAACAATAATATTTTGCTGTATTGCCACATTATGCATTTTATCTGATATAATCATCCTCTAGAAAATCAAAACTGAAAGTAATACATTTCACAAATGTGAACAATATGAGCGTTATTGGTTATACTCTCTGAATATCAATCTGAGAAAAATTTACCTGCTCCATACTAAACATCTCCTTAAGTTTTATAGCATGGACCTTTGAAATGTTATCTTTTGTTTTTGTTTTAAAGTCTGTAAAATGGTAAAGCAATATCTCCTGGTCACTGAAGGCAAGTTTGATGTAAAAAGCGGGCAATTCAGGGATTTTTGGATATACTGGTAAGGAAAGAATAATGCTATCTTTATATTTGGACTTACTGGTATAAAATATGACAGTTTAAAGTACACATATAATAGTTATATTTAAATCATGAGGAATGGCTTCCTAGAGTTTGAGGGCAGATATGCAATGGACAGTAGTTGTGTGGGGTTTATTTGTCTTGTGGTGAGGCAAATGAGACCTACTTCTGTCTCAGACCTCATGGATACATTACTAGAAAATACATTTCTTTGTAAGAGCCTGTGTTTTGTGATCTCACCTCTGCTTACCTAGCTATTGTTTGTCTCTAGCCATTTGAAATGAATCTCAATCACATACTCCCAAATTAATGTTACATTCAACCCATCCTGGACAGATGTTATCATCATTATTTTGATGATTATTTTAAAAATTTTTGCTAGAAAACAGTAGTATATAATTTCATAATATGTTCTCAGATTTGTCAAGTTCTGTGGCTAAATTCAGGTTACTGTCCAGGCTGATCTCTCCATTTAGTATATTCAACAATGTTTTCTTTTAAAAAATGACTTTTGTAAACTATGATGGATTGGACATTAGCCATCCTTATTGATTTCACACAGTTTCTGAAATACGTCTTATCATCATCAACTTACTGATGATATCTTACCTGACAATCTGGGTCAAATGGAAAGCAGAGTCTCAGTGCAGGAGTTGAAGAGGGGCATCCCTGAGCTTAAAGGGGACAAAGGAGAAAGGGGCAGAGAGATAGGAGAATCCACAAAAATGAAATATGTATAAAAAACCCAGTGGAAACCTATTGCTTTCTAAGTTGATTAAATTTATTTAAAAAAAATTGAAAACTCATTAATTCTGTTTGAAGCACACCAAAGTGCCCCCGAGGGAAACAAACTAGCAAGTGATTAAAAGTAGTGTGAAAATAGAGAGCGGGACTACATGGGAGGCAAGGTTTAAACAAGAGGAGGATTGGGGATGCAAGGAGGACGAGCATGAGGAAGATTACTGAAAACTAAGTATGTGTGGAGAAGCTGAACAGAAACCCACTGCATTATTTCCCGATTTATAAACATAATTAGGGGAGCTAGCATGAAGGGATAATGTGAATCCCAGAATCCATGGGTTATTCTTTTCTTAAGATTTTTATTGAATATTTGTGCACTTCATAAATCGTTTCTCATTCCAATCGCAACTCATGTCCCTTTCCATGGCCCCCACCCCACCCCAATTCATGCACCCTGCCATTACTAGCTTGTATCTTTTTCTTATTCTTTTCAAAGTTTTTCAAACAGAGGGTTATTGTTCTTGGGGGAACTTTACTGTTCCCTGTCCCCATTCCTCTGCTGTTGTAGTTCCCTCCAATCTGTATTCCTTCAACATATGTATGCATATATATATATATATATATATATATGTATACATATATATATACATATATATATATATGTCACACCTATAAAAAAATTATATCATCTGTACACAAACTGTTTATCATTTCCATATCATATTTCTGGTTTCACATTTTTCCTTTTTAAATTTATATTACACTAAAATATGCCTACATATCCTCCAGCCATATACCAAGATTACAATGTCTTAAAATAAGTTGTGGGTTAATTCTAGAGCCTGTTAAGGGATTTATATTATAAGAGCACAGTTGCTTTCAGGAGAAAAGATATATAACATTGATGTGGATCAGTTTGCCTTACAAACTCGAAAATGGGAGATACCATTCACCATTTGCTCTTCTAGCATAATATCTTCTTGTTCCATACATTTACCTGCAAGTTTCATGACATCATCTTTCTTTACAGTTGCATAGAACTCTATTGTGCAGATGTACCATATTTTCTCTGTCCACACATTTGTTGAGGGGCACTTGGGGTGGTTCCAGCTGCAATGAACATGGCTGTGCATGTATCTCTGTGGTAGGATGACTCTTGTGGATATGTACCCAGGAGTGGTATGGCTGGGTATATACCACCCAGGGTCAGGTGGTAGGCTCTTTTGAGTCTTTTCAGTGTTCTTCACACTGCTTTCCACAGTGGTTGTACGACTTTACATTCCCACCAGCAGTGGATGAGTGTTCTCCTTTCCCCACAACCTATACAGCATTTGCTATCATTTATTTTCTTGATCCTAGCCAGTGTTATCAGAGTGAGATTATATCTTAAAGTTGTTTTAATTTGCATTTCCTTAATTATTAAAAAATGATGAACTTTTTTAAAGATGTTTCTTAGCCATCTTTATTTCAACATTTGTGAAGTCTCTGCTCAGCTCTTTACTCCATGTTTTGAGTGAGTCATTTGATTTCTCACTCACTTTTTTTTTGAGTAGTTTATATATTCTGGAAGTTAATGCTCTGTTAGATATATCACTGCTGAAGGTTTACTCTCACTCTGTGGGTTTTCTCTTTATGTTACTGATTATTTCTTTTACTGTATAAAAGCTTTTGAGTTTAATGAGGTCCCACTTGTCAATTGTTGACCTCACTTCCTGTGCAGCTACTCTCTGATCTAATAAGTCTTCTCTTATGTCTATGTGTCTTGTATGTTGCCGCCAATATTTTCTTCTATCACTATCAGAATTTCGGGTTTCACGTTGAGGTCTTTGATCCATTTGGAATTGAGTTTTGTACAGGGTGAGAGGAAGGGGATTAGTTTTATTCCAGTTTTGGCTGGATCACCATTTGCTGAAGATGCTGTCTTTCCTCCATTGGGTCTTATTGGGCCCTTTGTCAAATATGAGGTGGCTGAAATTGTGGGTGCTCAAGTTTGGATTTTCAATTTTGTTCCATTGGTCTACAGGTCTGTTTTTGTGCTAGTACCATGATGTTTTTATGACTATAGCCCTGTAATATATGAAGTCTGGTATATTGATCCCCCTCTCTTACACTTTTCAATCAGGGTGCTTTGACTATTCAGTGTCTTTTGGTTTTCCATATTAATTTAAGGATCTTTTTTCAAGTCTGTGAAGAAACTCATGGGGATTTTAATTTGGATTGAATTGAATCTGTATATTAGTTTGGATAGAGTAAACATTTTTGCTATATTTATTTTTCAATCCATGAGCATGGGAGGTCTTTCTATCTTCTTATGTCTTCTTCAATTTCCTTCTTTAGGTGTTTACATTTTTGTTGTAGAGATCTTTGGTGTATTTGGTTAAGTTTGTTCATAGGTATTTTGTTGTTTTTGATGCTATTGTGAGTGGGAAGGTCTCCTTATATTCCTTCTTCAGTTACTTGTTGGTGTAAAGAAAGGCTACTGATTTTTGCAAGTTAATTTTGTATCCTGCCACTTTACTGGCTATTAAACAAACATCCTAGTATATGAGTAGGATGCCTCCCTAAGAACCGTTGGTGAGGGACAGACTGTAGAGGTAATTAATGGCTATTGCCCTTGGTTCTTCACTGCAAGCAGAAGTTTTCTGTTAAGACTGACAGAATCATTACTCTACAGTTATAGACATGAATCTTTAAGAGTTAGTTTGTAAACCTGTCCATTTAGCAAAACAACAGATGGAGCTTCATCCCCTAATGCAAATGAATTCTGCAAGCATGAACCTTCAACCAGGTATACAGAACTGGACATGAATGCTCTTCCATGGAGCAGGCCAGAGATTCAAACAGAAATCAGTTAGTTACACAGATAGTCATGCCATTATTGTATTATGCCTCCCTAAGAACCGTTGGTGAGGGACAGATTGTAGAGGTAATTAATGGCTATTGCCCTTGGTTGCCCAATACAACTAGATGGATCTATTGCAGGATCACAGTGGAACATTATAGAAGCTTCCTCTATGCTGGCTGAAGTTGTTATGAGGGCAGATGGAGGGAAAAAACTCAACGGTTTTCTACATCTTTAGATTTAGCCTTCTACAATACAATCTTACTAAGAAAGTGGTAATTAATAATACAATAATGGCATGACTATCTGTGTAACTAACTGATTTCTGTTTGAATCTCTGGCCTGCTCCATGGAAGAGCATTCATGTCCAGTTCTGTATACCTGGCTGAAGGTTCACGCTTGCAGAATTCATTTGCATTAGGGGATGAAGCTCCATCTGTTGTTTTGCTAAATGGACAGGTTTACAAACTAACTCTTAAAGATTCATGTCTATAACTGTAGAGTAATGATTCTGTCAGTCTTAACAGAAAACTTCTGCTTGCAGTGAAGAACAGTGGCCCATGGCCCATGCAGAAATTCATGGCTGATAAAATTTCTTTTTTTTTAATTTTTTAGATTTATTTCTCTATGTGTATGAATGTGCTGTCTGCATGCAAGTTTGTGCACCCGTGTCGTGCAATGCCGCGGAGGTCAGAAGAGGGTGTCGGATTCCCCTGGAACTGGAGTTCTCCTGGAATTGGAGTTTCAGACGGTTCTTGGCCACCATGTGGGTGCTGGGGATCGAACCCGGGTCCTCTGTAAGAGTGGTCGGGGCTCTTAACCGCTAGGCCATCTCTCCAGCCCCTGATAAAATTTCTTAAGGCAAGTGAATGTTGAATGTTTAGCATTAAATAAGACACACATATAACCCCTCTTGAAGTCTCAGGGGAGAGAATAACATAGGTAGTAATAAAATCAAACTATGGCAAGGTCTGTGAAAAACCATCGTATTGCATGACAAAGCTGTGGCACTCATGAGCTCATCATAGCTGTGGTTACTTGCATAAGGCCTGTACAATACTGAGCAAGTAAACATTCAGTCACAGATGAAGAGTGGCTTATATGGCCACTGAGGAAAACATGACATTGGAAGTCTCCTCAAAAAGCTGAAGTTATTGTATTCATTGAAGTAACCAGGGGTCAATCATTATCCAGTAGATAGTTCCATTCATGCTCATAGGAGTGTTCTGATTAACCATAATGGTTTACAAAAGATAACCAAAACCAAATCATCCAAAAATGGATGGGGGACTTTGTGAGAGAAATAACAAGGGGATTGGCAGAAGTGGAAGGACAAGAGGGAGGGCAGATGGGTCCAACTGGGATGTATTATATGTGTGTATGAAACTGTCAAAGGATAAGTTAATAATTACTTTACATTATATTTTACTTTTGATTGTTTTTTTCTTTTACCACTTCAGTGTAGATTCAAGAAAAATGACCACGATTTTAAGCTTTATTTTGAGTTATGTATACTTCCCATGGGCTGAAAGAATTTTGAGTACATCAGAGCACGTCTCAGTCCCCAAGCGTACATATCACTAGCCTTGAACAAAGAAGGGAGAGTTCAAAGAAGAGATAGAAGATAGACGCTTTAGTGCTGCCCATATCCATTAGGACAAGATCCGTTTTTATCTGGAATAAAATTCTAATAGTGAGAGAGTTTGGTTTGAATTAAAGTGATATGATTATATCCAGAACACTACTCTTTGTATATGGGTGGCATATTGTTTGTATGTATGTGTTCTAGGTGTAAACATATGTGTTTATACCTTCAACATATATCATGTATGCATATGTGTATATATAGTATATATACATATATATATATGTATATATATATGTATATATATATATATATATATATATATATGCATGTGGAGACTAGAGGTCTACTTCATCTATCTTTCTTAATTAATTTCTATTTTATTTTTTGAGCCAAAATCTTTACTGAATTTATATCTAACTGGTTCTGCCAGTGTGACCAGAAAACTTTAAGGATGATTCTGACTCAAACTCTCCAGCAGTAGGTTCAGAAATGTGTGGCAGCATGCCTGCCTCTTTCTGTGGGTTCTGGGGACCCAAACTCAGGTCCACATGGTTACATAAGAATCCCCTTTCCAATGAAGGCAAATCTCTAGGCTCTCTAGAACATGACTATTAAAGCATTTCAATAATTTGGTCTGCATCAGCACACATTCTCAGTGTACTTTACCAAACTGAATAGTAGTGCAGGCTCTGCAAATAAATGAGAAATAAAACAAAATAAGCAAAATTCTAAAATCCCAGGTTTTGAGGGAATATATAAATTTCTCAACCGTGACTCTAGATAGAGGACAAAGTTGACAAAGAATACCACATTGGATTGGTCCATCTGAGGGCTGTGAGGGAGATGTGATAAAGCATGAAAATGAGGTAAGGGCAAAGAAGTCAGAGTATGACGCTGAGGTGAGGATAAAGAGGCCAGAGCATGATGCTGAGGTAAGGGCAAAGAATTCAGAGTATGACACCGAAGTAAGGGCAAAGAAGCCAGAGCATGACGCTGAGTTAGGGCAAAGAGGCCAGAGCATGACACTGAGGTAAGGGCAAAGAGGCCAGAGTATGACACTGAGGTAAGGGCAAAGAGGCCAGAGTATGACACTGAGGTAAGGGCAAAGAGGCCAGAACATGACACTGAGGTAAGGACAAAGAAGTCAGAGCATGACGCTGAGGTTAGGGCAAAGAGGCCAGAACATGACGCTGAGGTAAGGGCAAAGAAGTCAGAGTATGACACTGAGGTAAGGACAAAGAAGTCAGAGCATGACACTGAGGTAAGGGCAAAGAAGTCAGAGTATGACACTGAGGTAAGGGCAAAGAAGTCAGAGTATGACACTGAGGTAAGGACAAAGAAGTCAGAGTATGACACTGAGGTAAGGACAAAGAAGTCAGAGTATGACACTGAGGTAAGGGCAAAGAAGTCAGAGTATGACACTGAGGTAAGGACAAAGAAGTCAGAGTATGACACTGAGGTAAGGGCAAAGAAGTCAGAGTATGACACTGAGGTAAGGACAAAGAGGCCAGAGCATGACGCTGAGGTAAGGGCAAAGAGGCCAGAGCATGACACTGAGGTAAGGACAAAGAAGTCAGAGTATGACACTGAGGTAAGGGCAAAGAGGCCAGAGCATGACGCTGAGGTAAGGGCAAAGAGTCCAGAGCATGACACTGAGGTAAGGACAAAGAAGTCAGAGTATGACACTGAGGTAAGGAAAAAGAGGCCAGAGCATGACGCTGAGGTAAGGGCAAAGAATTCAGAGCATGACACTGAGGTAAGGGCAAGGAAGTCAGAGCATGACACTGAGGTAAGGGCAAATAGGCCAGAGCATGACACTGAGGTAAGGGCAAGGAAGTCAGAGCATGACACTGAGGTAAGGGCAAAGAAGCCAGAGCATGACATTGAGGTAAGGGCAAAGAAGCCAGAACATGACACTGAGGTAAGGACAAAGAATTCAGAGCATGGCGCTGATGTAAGGGCAAAGAAGCCAGAGCATGATGCTGAGATAAGGGCAAAGAATTCAGAGTATGACACTGAGGTAAGGTCAGAGAACCAGGGCATGACGCTGCAGTAAGGACAAAGAATTCAGAGTATGACACTGAGGTAATGTCAGAGAACCAGAGCATGACGCTGAGGTAAGGGCAAAGAGGCTTGATGCCACCATGCACTCACTGGCAGGTCTGTGATAAAGTCATGCTTATGATGTTCCAGGCCATTTAAAATATCTCTTTTGGGGGCTAGGGAGTTAGATCAGGAAATAAATGAATAAAGGCCTTTCTATGAAAGCATGAGCAACTGAGTTAAGATCCCCAGATCCCAGGATATAGCAGAGACAGCCCTAGTGAGGAGGGGAGGAAGGTTGATCCCTGGGGCTTCAAGTCCATTAGCCTAGCCTAGGCCGTGATCACGTTCCAGGTACACTGAGATACCATGTCTCAAAAAATTGGATGTAGAACAGTTGAAGAAGAAACTCACCTCCATATCTGACCTCCATATCCATGTGCACATGCATGTACACAACCGCATATGGATATGTAAGCTTTTATATATTAACTGAAGATGATGAGGAAGAAGATTTTTGCTAACTTCAGTGTGCTTCAAAATTGGCACATTAGTTTTGAAATTTCCTAGCAGCATGGAAAGATAAACATTAGAATAAACTTTTAAAATGTATTAGAAAATATATTTATTCCAACTGTTGTATTTGTTAAAAATTAGGAATCACGGGGCTGGAGAGATGGCCTAGCTGTTAAGAGTGCCGACCGCTCTTGCAGAGGACCCGTGTTCGATCCCCAGCACACACATGGTGGCTGAGAACCGTCTGTAACTCCAATTCCAGAAGAACTCCAGTTCCAGGAGAATCCGAGACCCTCTTCTGACCTCCGCAGCATTGCACGACATGGGTGCACAAACCTACATGCAGACAGTACATTCATACACATACAAAATAAATAAATAAATAAAATTTAAAAAAAAATTAGGAATCACATTTTACTTAGAAGTCTTCCTGAAAGGAAGAGAAAAAAAATGCCTTCCAAGAGACTTTTCATAAATTTTCTGATTTTATCTGATTTATAAACTTTAATATAGACACATGATATATTTTAAATATTTGCATGTATTCAAGATGAAGAAAGAATCTACTTGTTTTAAATGAAAATAAATCTAGGCACACAGAAGAATTCTTTGCTGCATCTAAGATTTAATAGTTGTCCACACGTTTCTTTTACCCAGTGGCAAAATAACCATAAAAATATATCGGTTTAATTTTTTCAGCAGGTAATGCAGTAATGTATTCAGATTATTTGAAGATGTTTAAGTGAGATGTGGTATCATGAGGGGTGGATTTATGTATTTCATTTTAACCAACTCCAGCTGAAGAATCCTTGGTGCTTTAGGCAGTTACAAGGTATGGCCTTGCAGTCATTCCTCAGAGGGAAAAATGAAATGGGATTTCAGTAAATCACAGGTACATAATGGCCCAATGTGTCAATTATATAACACTTGAAAACATAGTTTTTGTATGTGCAATTGTCTCTTCAATGACTACTCGGTTTATAATAGTGATGCATCTGACTTTCAAAACTTTCTATTTTTTTTCCTTGTCATATGAACTCGCTTCAGCTCAGTTAAATAAAAAATGGTACTGTGTCTCAATGTTAATATCACCTCTTTAATTACATGAAATTCCACCTGAACAATTTAATATTTGGAAAGAAGCAAGAACTACTGCAGAGGTCTGGGAAGCCTCCCTTTTTAGAAGGGATTAAATAATTTACTTCTCAAATACTTGCTTTTAAAACTATTTCCTGTTTCTGTGTTGTGTCTCTCTTTGAGTAATTGTGTTAAAAATAAGGCAAGTTATGTACTCGGTTATCAGGTACCATGTTCTGTGATATGGAGTGATAGTACCAACAGAAAATATTTTATTTGCAATATCAGTCACTGAAGTTTTAATCTAAGTTTATAGGAAGAAAAAAATCATAATAGACTTATCTTAGTCATTAGAAGATGATATCAAATCCCCAGTTACCTATTGGGATAAAACGTGAACTAACGGTTTAAAAGAGTTGCAAAACTATCCAATATGCATCCCTCCCCACAAGAAATATTTACAACTGGGTTATTGACCCTAGCATCCGCAGATGAGGGATACCATTCATCATTTGGTTTTCTGCAACTGTGTTACTTCACTTAACGTAATACCTTCCAGCTCCATCCATTTACCTGCAAAGTTCATGATGTTGTCTTTCTTTACTGCTGCATAGAACTCCATTGTGTACATGTACCACATTTTCTCTATCCACTCATCAGCTGAGGGGCTTTTGTGTTGGTTCCAGCTTTTTGCTATTATGAACAGAGTTGCAATAAATATAGTTGTGCATGTATTTCTGCAGTAAGATGAGTCTTGTGGGTATATACCCAGGAGTGGTATGACTGGGTCAAATGGCAAGCTCATTTTGAGTGTTCCAAGGGTCCTCCACACTGCTTTCCATAGTGGCTGTACAAGTTTATATTCCCACCAGCATTGGATGAGTGTTCCCCTTTCCCCACAACCTCTCCAGCACTTGGTATCATTTGTTTTCTTGATCCTAGCTAGTCTTATTGGAGTGAGATATCTTAAAGTGGTTTTAATTTGCATAGACATAGGAAATGTGAAAAGGATTATTCTCTATTCAGAGCCAAATATAATACTAAACTCTTTTCAAGCTGTGCATTTAAGCAAAATATATTAATGCAGGAGAGCTCTGATATCAGCAATGGATTATTCTGCCAAGGAGATTTGGCCAGGGGATCCAACCCCCCCCCAAAGGTAAAGACTTCTTGCCTGTAAACTGGGATACCTGCAAGAAGAGAGGTGATAAGGCCCTGCTGTCAAAGACCTAGTGCAAGATGGGAAAGATGTATTGAGACCACACTTGCAAGTGTACAGTTGGTCTCTGGAATGCCAGAGAGTGTTACCAAAGGCCACTAAACCAATAAAGCAAATATAGGTCTCCTTGAGTCAACCAAGACTCCTCTGTCAGCATCAGCTATACCTCACCTGCCTGGAAATACTGTGCAGCAGTGGCAGCCATATGTCTGTATATCCCAAATCTAATTGGTTATTAGCTCTCTCCTTGGAGGAATAATTCATGGCTGATGACACAAGCTTACATCCTCTAGTGGTTGGGAAATGTTATGAGCCACAGTAAGACCTTGTCATCTTTTACAGAAAAAATATAATTCATGGATTAGCATACCATCCAAACATCTGTGTCTATACCAAAGTAACCTACCATAATAATTGGTACTGTTTAAAAATCTATATATACCGGGTCTGCAATTAGGGGGTCGTGTCTCTGAGGCCTTTTGGGCAGGGTCCCGGTGCCAGGCCAGAGGGTCGGCAGATTTGGGCCAGGGCCAGTGGCTCTACACCTTTGGGTGGGCTGCCCAGAAGTCACTTGGGCAAGTACCTCTGGAGGTGGGCTTTTTCCAGGGCTGCAACTAGGGGGTCACCACTCTGAGGCCTTTTGGGCAGGACCTGGGTGCCAGGCCAGAGGGTTGGCAGATTTGGGCCAGGGCCAGTGGCTCTGCACCTTTGAGTGGGCTGCAGGGGTGCAGGCTAGATCAGGCATATCATCCCCCCCCCCGAGATTGGTGAGAATCCAAGTGGACTTTTTTTTTTTTTTGGAGAACCTTCAGAACAAGAAGAGAAGAGTGCTTTGGCTTCCAATATCCAATATATAAACAAAATTGAAAAGTAGACAAGTAAATACTCCATAATCAAGGAGGAGGAAAGGAAAAAAAAAAGCATCTGAAGGAGGAAAGCAAAACCATCCGCTATTTGTGATCTGAACCACAAAAGGGAAGGCCACATGCCAGGGACACGACGAAGGGAAAACATGGGAAAGGCACAGGGTAATCCTGCACCAAGCTCTACCAAACCTGTAGGAGATAGCGACAATGGGAACCCCTTGGAGGAGACCCAAGGAACAGATCTTAGAGGAATAATTGCAGACCTATGCAGAGAAGTTAAAGAACATAAAGAGGAATTCAGAGAACTAAAGAGAGAGAATGAAAAACTCAAAAAGGACCTAGAGGGATACAATGACAAACATCAGAAAGAACTAAAGGAACAGATTGACAAACTCCAGAAAGAACTAGAGGGAGAAAAAAAAAAAGAATACAGAGAACTAAAGAGAGAGAACGAAAAACTCAAAAAGGACCTAGAGGGATACAATGACAAACATCAGAAAGAACTAAAGGAACAGATTGACAAACTCCAGAAAGAACTAGAGGGAGAAAAAAATAAAGAATACAGAGAACTAAAGAGAGAGAACGAAAAACTCAAAAAGGACCTAGAGGGATACAATGACAAACATCAGAAAGAACTAAAGGAACAGATTGACAAACTCCAGAAAGAACTAGAGGGAGAAAAAAAAAAAGAATATAGAGAACTAAAGAGAGAGAATGAAAAACTCAAAAAGGACCTAGAGGGATACAATGACAAACTTCGGAAAGAACTAAAGGAACAGATTGACAAACTCCAGAAAGAACTAGAGGGAGAAAAAAACAAACTCCGAAAGGAAGTAGAAACACTGAAAAAGGAAGCCAACCAACGAAGTAAGGAGCACCAAGAAGAGATTGAGAAGCACCAAGAAGAGATTGAGGAGCTCAAAAAGGAAATGGAAGTACTAAAAAAAACACAGGATGAAATGAAAAAGGAATTAGAACACACATTCAATCAAGAAGAAAGGAAAGGAAAAAGCCTCAGAAGTAGAATGGAGGAAGCAGAACAAAGAATATCAGATCTGGAAGATAACACAGAGCAATTAAAAAGCTCAAATAAAGACTATGAAAAATTTAAAAATACACAAACGTGGAACAACCAGGAAATATGGGACACTATGAAAAGGTCAAACGTCCGTATCATAGGAATAGAGGAAGGAGAAGAATCTCAAGAGAATAGTATTGATCAGATCTTCAACAGAATAATAGATGAAAACTTCCCCAAACTAAAAATAGACAAACCCATACAAATACAAGAAGCACATAGGACCCCAAACAGACAAGATCAGAAAAGAAACACCCCACGCCATATTATAGTTAAAATGCTAGATGCCCAAAATAAAGACAAAATTCTGAGGGCTACAAAAGAAAAACAAGTCACATACAAAGGGAAACCCATCAGAATTACAACTGACTTCTCGCCTCAAACCATGAAAGCAAGAAGAACATGGAGCAAAGCATTCCCAGTGTTAAGGGACTACGGATGCCAACCCAGAATACTTTACCCAGCAAAAATGTCGACTATACTTGAAGGAGAGAGAAAAATCTTCCATGACATAAACAAGATGATGGAATACATGTCTGGAAAACCAACTCTTCATAAAATACTTGAAGCAATTCAAAGGGCAGAAGAGAGGAGCAACAATCCTCAAACACCTAGGAAAAGAAACTAATAAAAACATAACCATAGGAGCAAAATCAGAGGCTAGAAGTCCAAATGGATAATAAAGTGAAAGGAAGCAACATCCATCTTTCAATTATAACCTTAAATATTAATGGGCTAAACTCCCCAATCAAAAGGCATAGACTGGGAGAATGGATTAGGAAACAAAACCCATCTATATGCTGTCTACAAGAAACCCATCTCAATTTCAATGATAGGCACCAACTTAAGGTGAAGGGATGGAAGAAAGTATTCCAAGCAAATGGTACCAAAAAGAAAGCAGGTGTGGCTATTCTAATATCAGACAAAATAGACTTCAAAGCAAAAGAAATCAAAAGAGACAAAGAGGGCCACTACATCTTTATTAAAGGAACAATTGACGATGAAGATTTCACAATTATAAATATATATGCACCAAACACCGGTGCACCAAACTTTATAAAGACAATTCTTCAGGATCTCAAGGCACAGATTAACCCCAGCACACTAATACTAGGGGACTTCAATACCCCATTAAGTCCCCTAGACAGGTCAACAGGACAAAGGATAAACAGAGAGACATCCGAACTAAATGACACAATACACCAAATGGACCTCACAGACATCTATCGAATATTTCACCCAAACACCAGAGAATACACTTTCTACTCAGCACCTCATGGAACATTCTCCAAAATAGACCATATACTGGGACACAGGGAAAAACTCAACAAATATAAAAAGATTGAAATAATCTCATGCATTCTATCAGACCACAGTGCAATAAAACTCAATATCAACACCAGAATAAACCCTACATCCTACAGGAACACATGGAGACTAAACAACACTCTCCTGAATAATGAGTGGGTCAAGGAAGAAATAAAGAAAGAAATAAAAACATTCCTGGAACTGAATGACAATGATAAAACAACACAGCAAAATCTATGGGACACTTTAAAAGCAGTCCTAAGAGGGAAGTTTATAGCTCTAAGTGCCTACATTAAAAAAACAGAAAGAACACAAGTGAATGACCTAACACTGCAGCTAAAAATACTTGAGAAACAACAACAAATGAACCCTAAACGGAGCAGACAAGAAGAAATAACAAAAATCAGAGCAGAGATCAATGAAATAGAAACAAAGAAAACCATACAAAAAATCAATGAATCCAAAAGCTGGTTCTTTGAGAGAATAAACAAGATAGACAGACCTCTAGCCCAGTTAACCAAAAGAAAGAGGGAACAACTCCAAATCAACAGAATCAGTGATGAAAGGGGAAACATCACAACAGACAATGAAAAAATCCAGACAATCATACGGGACTACTTCAAAAACTTATACTCTACTAAGTTTGAAAACCTAGAAGAAATGGATGAATATCTGAAATCCTGGGAATCACCAAAGCTCAACCAAGAAGAGATTGACAGCCTAAACAGACCAATAGTACAGGAAGAAATCGAAGATGTAATAAGTAGCCTCCCAACCAAAAAATGCCCAGGCCCGGATGGTTTCACGGCAGAATTTTATAAAATATTTCGAAAAGACATACAACCATTACTACTTAAATTGTTTAGAAGGATACAAACGGAGGGACTTCTCCCAGAATCCTTCTATGAGGCCAGCATTACGCTACTACCAAAACCAGGGAAAGATACAACCAAAAAGGAGAACTATAGACCCATCTCCCTAATGAACACAGATGCCAAAATTCTAAACAGGATTCTGGCAAATCGCATACAGACTCACATCAAGAAAATCATCCACCATGACCAAGTTGGATTCATACCAGAGATGCAGGGATGGTTCAACATACGAAAATCAATAAACATCATCAAACATATCAATGGACTGAAGGACAAAAACCACACCATCATTTCAATTGATGCGGAGAAAGCCTTTGACAAAATCCAGCATCCTTTCATGTTTAAAGTCCTGGAGGGAATTGGCCTAGAGGGATCATTCCTCAATGTAATCAAAGCCATATACAGGAAACCCACAGCCAATATCATCCTAAATGGGGAAATGACAGAAGCATTCCCCTTGAAGGTAGGAACTCGGCAAGGCTGCCCCCTGTCACCACTCCTCTTCAATATAGTGCTGGAAACCCTTGCAAGGGCAATAAGGCAAGAAAAGGAAATTAAAGGAGTTCTAATTGGAAAAGAGGAAATCAAGCTATCCCTTTTTGCTGATGATATGATTGTCTACCTAAGGGATGCTAAGAACTCCACCAGAAAACTCCTAGAAATGATTAAGAGCTTTGGTAAAGTGGCAGGATACAAAATAAATCTAGAAAAATCAGTAGCCTTTCTTTACACCAACAACAAGCAACTGAAGAAGGACTACAAGGAGACCTTCCCACTCACAATAGCCTCAAAAACAATAAAATACCTAGGAACAAACCTAACCAAAGACACCAAGGATCTCTACAACAAAAATTTTAAACCCCTGAAAAAGGAAATTGAGGAAGACATCAGAAGATGGACAAACCTCCCATGCTCATGGATTGGGAAAATAAATATAGTAAAAATGTCCATCCTACCCAAACTAGTGTACAGATTTAATGCAATCCCAATCAAAATCCCCAAGAGTTTCTTCACAGGCTTGGAAAAAAAAATCCTCAATTTCATTTGGAAAAACAAAAGACCCCGAATAGCCAAAGCAATCCTGAGTGAAAAGAGCAATACAGGGGGGATCGCTATACCAGACATCAAACTATACTACAGGGCTATAGTCATAAAAACAGCTTGGTACTGGCACAAAAACAGACCAGTTGACCAATGGAATAAAACTGAAGATCCAAACCTGAGCTCATACAATTTCAGCCACCTCATATTTGACAAGGGGGCCAAGAATACACAATGGAGGAAAGACAGCATCTTCAGCAAGTGGTGTTGGCAAAACTGGATCACCACTTGTAGAAGAATGAAATTAAACCCCTACCTCTCACCTTGTACAAAGGTCAACTCCAGATGGACCAAAGACCTCAATGTGAAACCCCAAACTCTGGAGGTGATAGAAGAGAAGCTTGGCAGCAGACTACAAGACATAGGTGTAGGAAAAGACTTCCTAAATCAGACAGCAGCTGCACAAGAAATAAGATCGACAATTGACAAATGGGACCTCATTAAACTCAAAAGCTTCTGTACATCAAAGGAAGCAATAAAGGAAGTGAGGAGAAGACCCACAGAGTGGGAGGAAACCTTCACAGCAGATACATCTGACAAAGCATTAATTTCCAGAGTATACAAGCTACTCAAAAAACAAAGAAGAAAGAAAACAAATGAATCATTCAAAAGATGGAGCAAAGATCTGAATAGAGACTTCACAGAGGAGGAGTTAGAGATGGCCGAGAAACATCTTAAGAAGTGTTCAACATCTCTGATAATTAAGGAAATGCAAATTAAAACCACTCTGAGATATCACCTTACTCCAATAAGACTGGCTAGGATCAGGAACACGAATGATACCAAGTGCTGGAGAGGTTGTGGGGAAAGGGGAACACTCATCCATTGCTGGTGGGAATGTAAACTTGTACAGCCACTATGGAAAGCAGTGTGGAGAACCCTTAGAAGACTCAAAATGAGCCTTCCATTTGACCCAGTCATACCACTCCTGGGTATATACCCACAAGACACATCTTACTGCAAAGATACATGCACAGCTATGTTTATTGCAGCTCTGTTCACAATAGCAAAAAGCTGGAACCAGCCCAGGTGCCCCTCAACTGACGAGTGGATAGAGAAAATGTGGTACATGTATACAATGGAGTTCTATGCAGCGGTAAAGAGGGACAACATCATGAACTTTGCAGGTAAATGGATGGAGCTAGAAGACATTATGTTAAGTGAAGTAACACAGTCCCAGAAAAACAAACGACAAATGCTGTCCCTCATATGTGGATGCTAGTACCAATAACCCAGATATAAATATTTCTCGTGGAGAGGGATGCATAGTAAAAGAACAACAACAGAAATTCTGCATCAGAAAAAGGACTGAAATGGTGAATTGGGAAGGGGGAGGGGTGGGAGAGGGACACGGGTGTATATTCGATTAATGCATATATAATTGACGTGAGTTCAACAAATACCCAGTTTTGCCTAGACACTCTCTACAGGATTCATGGTGTCTTAGGACTTATTAAAAGTAAATATGTGTATATTAAACAACATTGGTTTACAGACTCTGATAAAAACGGTAAAGCATCTGAGTTAAATGGAGATATAAATCGCTGTTGTCCACATTTGTTTTACATAAAATGTGTAGAGCAATAACTTTGGGATAGGCACATACAAATATTCTCTATATTTTCTCTGTTGTACAGTATCACCTTGGAGCATTCTCTTTAAGATGATTTAACATAAAAATTAAGTCTGCTTCCCAAGTTAATCATATATAGTCACCCAAAACAACATGCGTGAATTCGATGAAATCTGTGCCTTGATTCCACCCTGTAGTTATGTATAATACAACTGTTTTCTGGAGACTCATGGTTTAAAAAAGGGGGGGGGTGGATACAGATAGACATGAAACCTTTTCGTCAAAAACCTTGCAATTCAAATCTTAAAACTAACTACCGGAAAAGATTTGTGGGTTCCAACAAGACAAAATGTCACCAACTTAATGGCTGAGAAAGAAAAGATACAGCTTTGCATTGAGTAGGATGTACCAGAAAGTGCTAACTGAAAGTTTGACCTGTTTGAACATTGAAAGGAAGAAAAGCCTCAGATGGCTGTAAACATCGAACCCCTCTGTGGATCCTACTTGTAACAACTATTTATAATGAGTCCTAATGGAACTTACCTTCTAGGTGCCACAAAAGTTGCCTCCCCCCCATAGAAAAAGGAGAAATATGATGATGCTGAGGTTGCTCTCCAACTGTAAATTGGAGACAACTATTATAGAGGTAATCTCTTATAAAACCAGTAAAACTGCCTTCTTTAATTGACTAATAGACATAAGAACTGTGAAAAGGATTATTCTCTGTTCAGAACCAAATATAATACTAAAGTCCTTAAGCTATGCACTTAAGCAAAATATATTAATACAGGAGCTCTGACATCAGCAGTGGATTATTCTACCAGGGAGATATTAGCCAGGGGATCCAAGGCCCCACAAAACGTAAAGGCCCCTTGCCTCTAAACTGGGATTCCTGCAAGAAGAGAGGCAATAAGGCCCTGCTGCCGAACACCTGACATTAACATGGGAAAGATGCATTGAGACCACACATGCAAGTGTACAGATGGCCTCTGGAATTCCAGAGAGTGTTACCAAAGTCCACTAAACCAATAAAGCAAATACGGGTCTCCTTGAATCAAGCAAGACTCCACCGTCAGCACCAGCTACACCTCACCTGCCTAGAAATACTGTGCAGCAGAGGCAGCCATATGGCTGTATATCCAATACCTAATTGGCTATTGGCTCTCTCCTTGGAGGAATAACCCATGGCTGATGCCACAAGCTTACACCCTCTACAGGTTAGGAGATATTATAAGCCACAGTAAGACCCTGTCATATTTAACAGGAAAAAATGTAATTCATGGATTAACATATCATCCAAACTTATGTGTCTATACCAAAGTAACCTACCATAACTATTAGTGCTGTTTAAATACCTATATATCTGATTAATTGCTTGTGCTTCATTAGTAGGATCGAAAGGTTATTCCTGGACAAACTGTCAGCCCATGAAAGGAAACAGCCAGAATTGACCAGAGTCCAAGACAACATCTGCAGAGAGAGTGGACTGTTTTGCTTCTCATCCACCTGTGCCCCTTTTCTAAGCCTAGTGAACAATCTGTGGAAGAGGGGGTGTGGTAGAATGTAAGGGCTGCGATTGGGGTGAATGGTGAAACTACAGCAATGTAATCTGGACACTCATTTGATCAACTTGATCAACCCCACTGGATGGTGGGGCTGTGGGGTTTGGGCACAACAGCCTGCAAATTGGTTTCATATGAAGGATGCTTGTACTCATGGATTATCACTTATAGCTAAAAAAAGAAAAAAAAAAAAAAAAACGAGAGAAAGATGCAGGACAGTTATGGCAGAATGCATGATATGGGATGGGTGTGGGGGGAAGGGAAAGGGATATATGCCTGAACTGAATTGGAAAATGATGTATGAAATGGACAAAGCATCAATAAAAAAATGTTAAAAAAATCTATATATCTAGCCAGACATGGTGGCACACGCCTTCAATCCTAGCACTTGGGAGGCAGAGGCAGGAGGATCTTTGTGAGTTCAAGGCCAGCCTGGTTTACAGAGTGAGTTCCAGGCCAGCTGGGGCTACAGGGAGACCCTGTCTCAAAAAGACCAAAAAAAATCTATATATCTAATTGCTTGTGCTTCATTAGTAGGACTGAAAGGTTATTCCTGGATAAACTGTCAACCCATGAAAGGAAACAACCAGAACTGATCAGAGTCCAAAACGACATCTTCAGAGAATGTAGACTGTTTTGCTTCTCATCCACCTGTGCCCCTTTTCTAAGCCTAGGGAACAATCTGTGGAAGAAGGGGCATGGTAGAATGTAAAGACTGCAATTGGGGTGAATGGTGAAACTACAGCAATATAGACTGGACACTTATTTGATCAACATGATTGTAGATACAAGCCCCTCCAGCTAGATGGTGGGAGCCTTCAGCTGTGTGGGTTTGGGCATAGCTGTTTGCAAATTGGTTTTACATGAAGGAAGCTTGTACTCACAACTTATTACTTATTGTTAAAAAATGAAATTAAATAAAGACTTGCAAAACTAGAGCCAAAGTCATGGCCCTATAAGGAACAGCATTTGCCACAAAAACCTGACATCCTGAACTGATTTTCAGAGCTCACAGAAAGGGGGAAGTGGTGGTTCATTTCTATAATCCCAGGATGCCTACTGAGAAATGAAATAGAGTCAGGAGAATCACCCCATGCTCAGGGTCAGCTTGCCTAGAGTATGCAAATCAGCAAAAGCAAACTGGATTGTACTTCAACAACCTGAGAACAGAGAACTAACTCCTGCAAATTGTCATTTGACCTCTACAGGTGCATTGTCTCATGCAGGTGTATATACACCACACACACACACACACACACACACACACACACACACACACGTGCACAAACAATGAATAAAATGAAAAAAATAATATTTTGAAGTAAAAAACATAATGCTTTGAATTAAATGTGTTAATTATCATTAAATCTGTACTTAATCACTCACTTTTATAAATAAATTTAAATAATTCCACAGACTGCTTTTGAAAAATCACACCAATAACAATGACTTAGTGAAGAGAACGAATGTCAGCATTTTCAGAGACATAGACTCCTTTCTCTGTTTGTCCATATCAGTTAAATAGATGTTACCATGTCAGCAAGAAACCATCTACATTTTTCCTTGTAAAGTATAATGCTAAGAAAAATTTCTGACTACAGGGCAACATAGAAATTAGATATGGCCTATTTTATTATCCGTGCTGAGTGTCTGCTTACTATAACAAATCAAATTAATGCAATAATAAGTACAGCAGAAGTAACCAGGGAGACCAACTATTAGACTAGCACAGATGCCAGAATTTAACTGTTGCAAAACACCAAGACTTGTGACTTGGAACTATTTCCTATTCCTTAGTTTCAGTTCTAATTGGATATTTTTTAGAATATTTGACATTGCCTTTACTGAATGACTTTATTTTATATTAAGCTGCACATTACATAATGAACATATTTTATAGTGATATGTATAATCCAATATTCAGTTTTCAGAATATGCTAAAATCATAAATGAATTTAATTTGGTTCTCCTCACCCACCACAATTTAACAAGCTATAGAATACAATGGTCTTCATCCCAAAATTGCTGAGAAGGCTCTGCAGTGTGCTAGACACTAGTGCATTCTGAAGATATCAGCATTTGATCTCTGTTCACTAGTGTGATCAGACTTATGTGTCTTATAGATAACCTTAATTTGAAGGTTTGGTATGTTGTGATTAAATGACTAGATGAAATATAAAAACATGATTAGTTAATAAGCAAAGAAAAAGACTGATAAAATGTTACAAATTAAGACTATTTTACATAAATTTCAACAACATGATTTGGATATTTACAGAGGAAAATTTTGTAAAATTTAGGAAGATCATTTACTGACAGATCTCAAGCACATTCTAAGATAATTTTAAAGTATTTTTAATTGAATCTTATGTGTTTGGGGTACCTCACTAAGAGTGATTGCTTCCAGCTCCATCCATTTATCTGCTAATTCCATATATTTTTTTCTTAAAAGCTAAATAGTATTCCATGGTATAAATGCACCATATTTTCATTACCTATTTGTCAGTTGATGGACCTTTAGCTTGTTTCCATATTCTGGCTATTGTGTGTAAGCAGCAATGAGCATGGATGAGAAGGTTATCTACATAGTAGAATATAGAGTCCTTTGGATATCTGCCCAAGAGTGTTGTGGCTAGATTACATGGTAGATCTATTTATAGATTTGGGAGGAGACTCTGTACTGATTTCCATAGAGGCTAAACCAAATTGTATGCCCATCAGTGGTGAAAAAGCGTCCCTCCTCTCCCCACATTCTGAGTAGCATATGCCATCATTTATATTGTGACCTTAGTTATTTTAGCTGGGGAATATTGAAATCTCTAAATAGTATTCAATTGTATCTCTGAATGACTCAAGATGCTGAACATTTGCAACATGTTTCACAGCCATATGGTTTCATCTTTTGCTAATTTTGTTTATCTGTTTGCCCCAATTATTCACTGACGCGTTCTAGACATTGATCAATTCTAATGGCTGCCACTTTACTCAAGTAATGATGCACTTTGCTGTCCACATGTGTTTCAGCTTCAACAGGTCCCATTGGTCAGTTGTTTGTCTTAATGCCTATGTTATTGGTGTGTTGTTAAGAAAATCCTTTCCTATGTCTATAAGTTGAAGTACATTCCCTATTTTCTCCTCTATCACCTATAAGATATAGTGTTTTATGAGAAAGTCTTGATCCAATTGAAGTTTTGTACAGGGAGAGAGATGAGGGGCTACTTTCATTCTAATACGTGCAGCTATGCAAATTGGCCAGCAACACTTGTTAAAGATGCTATCTTTTCTCCAGTTTAACAGCAGGCAGGTGGATCTTTGTGAGTTCAAGGCCAGCCTGGTCTACAGAGCGAGTTCCAGGACAGCTGGGGCTACAGGGAGACCCTGACTCGAAAAGACAACAACAACAACAACAAAAAAGATGCTATCTTTTCTCCAGTTTATATTTCTGATAGCGTTGTGAAGAATCAGTGTCTATGAGCGGGTGGTCTTAACCTGGGTGCTCAGTTCTAATCTATTGATCATGGTGTCTATTCTATGCTGTTACCATGCTGTTTTTATTTCTATAGTACTGAATAATAATTTGAAATCAGGTACAGTGATGTATTCAGCTCATCTTTTATTCTTGAGGATTGTTTTGCAGTCTTGGTGTGTGTGTGTGTGTGTGTGTGTGTGTGTGTGTCTGTGTGCATGTGTTTACATATAAAATTTGAGATTTATTTGAAAATTTCTCTGAAGAAATTTTATTTGGAAAATTTCATCTATTTATATTATTTCCCCTTTCCTTTGTCCCCTCCATCTCATTCTACATATGAAAACAAACAAGCTAATACAAAAACCTCAAGATACCCAGAACAATTCAGAACAAAAAGAAATCTACACTCTACCCAGTGTGTTTATTCTGAAATTTTATTTTGCTCTTCCGTATATTTTTGTTTTATTGAAGAGATTTTATACTTATCTTTTAGGATAAAATTTTATTGTAATGTCTTATAGAAATATTTTAATGAAGATTTTTTAAACCTGTCAAATAATTTTATCTTGTCCTATAAATGGTGAAGTATAGAAATCATCTTTTCTTCTGGCTAGAGATCTTAGTTCCTGCTATAAGAATGCTATAAGAAGTAGTTCTACATGGAAATCTGCATATTATGTATATGACACATGACCCCTGGGGTCTCATTTGAATGCTATATTCTTTTTTTTTTTTTTTTTTTTTTTTTTTTT
>VZQC01007049.1:1031833-1048146 GCA_009823505.1 Rhizomys pruinosus | reverse complement strand
CAGGCCACTAGCACTGGCCCCTCTGGTCCCAGCACAAAAGAGACTAGGACGGTCTGCCCACGGCCCCCTACCTGCAGCAGAGGTGGCAGATGCCTGCCCAGGTAACTACTCCCGCCTGCAACAAGGTGCAAGCCACTAGCACCAGCCCCTCTGGTCCCAGCACAAAAAAGTGGCAGGCAGTATTTAAGGCCACGGCAGAAGGAGCTGGTCACTTCTTTTCTCCTGCGGCTTGCCTCTCTCATCTGGTGAGTTTGTCTTGCTGCTGTGATCAACCTTTCGGATCCCAGCATGTACTGAGACCAGCAGATCTCCTGGAATCCATTCAGGCCTTCAGCACTGGATTGGGACTACTGAGACATCCAGCCTTGTGGACTGAGAAGTTCCTGGATTCTCTCGTCCTTTCCAGTGTGGTGCAGCTACTGTTGGACTCCTTGAACTCTGTCACGTGAGCAAATCAATAAATTATATATAGCTATATATTCGTCCTGTTACTTCTGTTTCTTTAGAGAACCCTGACTAATACTAGTACTGGAAATACTTTGGTCCTTGTTCTTCTAGCTTTCATAGTTTGCACTGAAGAGTCAGCCATAATTCTGTTGAGTTTCCCCTTACACGTAACTTGTTGTTTCTCTCTTGCAGCTTTCAGTATTTTGTCCTTCTTTTGAGCATCTAGTGTTTTAACTATGATAATGTGTGGGGAATTTCTTTTCTGGTCTTGTCTTTTTCTATGTGCTTCTTGTATTTGTAAGTGTTTATCTTTTTTCAGTTTGGGGAAATTTTCTTCTATTATTCTGTTGAAGATCTGCTCAATACTATTCTCTTGGAATTCTCCTTCCTCTACCCTATGATGTGGAGTTTTGGTCTTTTCACAGTGTCCCACATTTCCTGGTTGTTTCACTATTGTGTTTTGTTTTTTTTTTTTTAATTTTTCATAATCTTTACTTGAGCTTTCTAGCTGCACTGTGTTTTCTTGAAGGTCTGATATTATTTTTTCTGCTTCATCCATTCTGCTTCTGAGGCTTTTTCCCATCCTTTCCTGCTGATTGGATGAATGTTCAATTTCCTTTTTCTTTTAATCCTGTGATTTCTTCAGTATTTCTGCTTCCTTTCGGAGCTTTTAATTCTCTACTTGTAGCTCCTTGATTCACTGTTCAGTTTTTTTTTTTTTCTTTCAGCCTGAGATCTTTTTGGAGTTTGTATTTCTCTTCCTCTAGTTCTTTTCTGAGTCAATTTCTCCCTTTAGTTCTTTCTGGAGTTTATCATTCTTTCCTTCTAGTTCCTTCATGAGTTTTTCATTCTCTCTCTTTAGTTTTCTGATTTGTTTTTTATAGTCTTTGAATATGTCTACAATTGTTCCTCTAAGATCACTGTCTTGGCTTCCTTTCAGAGAGATCTCATTGTTGGGATCTTGTACAGGAATGGTTGAGATTGTTGGGGATTTATAACGAGGTTTTCCCATATTGTTTTTCCATTGTGTCTTTGGCATGTGAATTGTTGTGTTTTGTTTTCCCTTTGTTTATTTGTTTGGCTTCTGTTGTTAATCTCAGATGTTAATATGGAGGACTAACTAATTGATCACTCAGTTTGCTTCCTGCTGGTTTCTTCCTCAGCTTTGGTTGTGTAGCCTAAGGTTCACTGACATTGCTGGATTGCCCAACCACAGTAAACTATAGCACCAGCAGCTTATACTTTCCACCACAGTATCCGTAGCTTGGGGGGGGGGGCTGTTGCTCCTTTGGCCTGCATTCAAGACCCCACCTGGTCAACAAGTGTGTGCACCAATGTCTATCTTTGTATCCAGGCACACAGTTCCTCTCTATGGTTCTAGAAGTGGGAGGCAGATGCCTGGGTTGGGCAGCAAGCCCTGCACTCCAGACATCCACCTGGCCAACAAGTATGTGTGTGCCCGTTTGACCTTCTATCCATCATACAGTTCAGTAAAGTCACTTTAAAAAGGGTATTTACCTCATCCTTTCGAAAAAGACTATTTGTGGGGCTGGAGAGATGGCTCAGCGGTTGAAAGCGCCAATTGCTCTTGCAGAGGACCCGGGTTCAATTCTCAGGACCCACATGGCAGCTAAGAACCATCTTTAACTCCAGTTCCAGGGGAATCTGACACCCTCTTCTGAACTCCATGGCATTGCATGACACGGGTGCACCAACCTACATGCAGACAGTACACGCATACACATAAAAAAAATAATAAATAAAAAAAAGAAAAAGAATATTTGTGAGCACTGGGGCAGAGTCACCAGGTCCAGAGAGAGGAGGCAGCCTGACACCTGGTGAATAGGTGAGCTCAACTCCAGGGGGGGCTCATCACTGCCCTGGGGATGGCCTGTTGCCTGCCAGTCAGCCAGCCATACCTGGCCAAGCATGCACAGTGGTAGGGTGGAATCACCCAGCCAGTTGAACACCCACCATGTCCAGAGGCCACCAGCAAGCTGGCCACCCAACCCTCTTGAGCTACACTGAGGGTATCCCATTGAGAACAGCTGTAGCAACACCACAGCACAAAGCAGGTGCAGCTCAACAGGTAACCAAACTGATTGTTACCTCAGGACTTCTGACGATCCTCCAGACCAGACAGGTAAGAGCCAGCTGAATCTCCCAATATATAACAAAATGTGAGAACTGGAAACCTAACACAACCAGCCTTCCATAAAACAATGAGAAGACAACTAGCATATCTGTAGGAAATAAACAAATTAAGCTTTCATTGCAGCAAAAGAAACATTTGAGATTCACACCAGAATTCAAACAATAAAACAAAACCACAAAGACAAATCATGGGAAAAGCACATAATAAATCTCCACTAGATGTTACCAGTCCTATAGAAGATCCCTACAATGAGATCTCCTTGGAAGGAACTCAGGACATGGATCTTAGAAGCAAAATCATAGACATGATCTAAGAAATCCAAGAATATAAAGAAGAAATCAGAGAACTAAATGGAGAGAATGAAGAACTCAGGAAGGAACTTGAAGGAAAGGAGACAAACTCCAGAAGGAAATAGAAACAATGAAAAGACTTCATGCTGAAATGAAAAGGGAAACAGACCAGTGCAACGAGGAGCTACAAGAAGAGAACAACAAGCTCCACAAGGAAGGGAAAATACTAAAGAAATCACAGGATGAAATGAAAAAGGAAATTGAACACTCATCCAGTCAACAGGAAAGGATGGGAAAAAGCCTCAAAAGCAGATTGGAAGAAACAAAAAATAGAATATCATACCTGGAAGATAGCAAGGAAAAACCAGAAAGCTCAAACAAAGATTATGAAAAATTAAAAAAAAAAAAAACACGCAAGAGAGGAACAATCAAGAAATTTGGGACACTATGAAAAGACCAGTCTTCTCCATCATAGGGATGGAGGAAGAAGAATCCCATGACAACTGTATTGATAAGATCTTCAACAGAATAATAAAAGAGAATGTCTCCAAATTGAAAAAAAGACAAACCCATACAAATACAAGAAGCACATAGGACACCAAATAGACAAGACCAGAAAAGAAATTCCTTATACCATATCATAGTTAAAACACTAGATGCTCAAAACAAGGACAAAATACTGAAAGCCACAAAATAAAAACAGCAAGTTACATATAAAGGAAACCCAATCACAATTACAGCTGACTTCTCAGTGCAAACTATGAAAGTGAGAAGAACATCGACTAATGTATTCCCTATTTTATATGACTGTAGATGCCAACCCAGATTACTATACCCAGCAAAAATATCAATTATAGTTGAAGTAGAAAGAAAAAATTTTTCATGATATAAACAAGATGAAAGAATACATGTCCAAAAATCCAGCCATTCAAAAAATACTCAAAACAATTCAAAATACAGAGGAAAGGAGCACCTATCCCTACGCTGCTAGAGAGAGAAATTAATAAAAGCATAACTATCAAAATGTAACTTGACCAAGAAGGCAAACAGAAAATAAGGTGAAAGGAAGAAACACCATCTCTCAATAATAACCTTAAATATTAATGGTCTAAACCCCCAATTAAAAGACGTACACTGGGAGAATGGATGAGGAAACAGAATCCATCTATATGCTGTCTATAAGAAACCCATCTCACCCTTAAGGACAGGCACCAACTTAAAGTGAAAGGATGGAGAAACATATTCCAAGAAATAGTACAGAAAACAAGCAGGAGTTGCTATTCTTATATCAGACAAAATAGACCTCTAAGAAAAACTAATCAGAAAAGACAAAGAGGGCCATTACATCCTTATAAAAGGAGCAATTAAACATGAAGATTTTACAATCATAAATATATATGCACCAAACTCTAGTGCACTGAACTTTATAAACACAATCCTGCAAGACTTTAAGGCACAAATTAATCCCAGCATGCTAAGAGTGGGGAACTTCAATACCTCATTGAACACTTTGGATAGATCAACTGGACAAAGAATAAACAGAGAGATATCTGAACTGAGCAATACATTACTCCAAATGGACCTCACAGACATCTACCGAATATTCCACCCAAACACCAGAGAATATACTTTCTGCTCCTCACCACATGGTACATTGTCCAAAATTGATAACATACTGGTACACAAAATAAACCTCAACAAATATAAAAGTATTGAAATAATCTCATTCATTCTATCAAACTGCACTGCAATAAAGCTCAATATTAACACCAGAATAAGCCAAACTAAATACAAGAACATATGGAGACTAAACTACACAATCCTGAATAATGAAACGGTCAGGGAAGAAATAAAGAATGAAATGAATGTATTCATGGAACTAAATGAAAAAGACAATACAACACTACAAAGCCTGTGGGATACTTTAAAAACAGTCCAAAGAGGGAAAGTTATACCCCTAAGTGCCAACATTAAAAAAATAAATAAATAAAACCTGGAAGGGAACAAATAAGTGAGCCCTAGAATTAACTTCCCACCTACTTTCAGGCATGGTAATTAATATACATGGGCAGAAGTTATATATTCATACTTCAGAGTAATATAAAATTAAAACAAAAATTTGAACTCCTGAACATAATAAAAAAAAAGGGATGTGTGGAAGAACTGATCAAGGAATATCAAGTTCATTACACATAGAATGATGGTTTGGTATACAATTTTACAGTAAGATCAATATAGATGTGATGTTACATGCATTTCACAAGCCTCAAAGAAAGAACTGTATAATTTTCTTCAGAACTGTGGAATTTTTAACCACAAAGTATTTTCACACATTTAATGACCTAGACATGTTCAGTAGTTCTAAGTTTTAAACAATCTATACATACATGAAACCTCAATATAAAAGGATTGAAATAATTTCATGCACTCTGTCAGACCACAGTGCAACAAAGCTCAATATCAGCACTAGGATAAGCCCTACTATATGAAAGAACACATGGAGACTAAACACCATATTCCTGAATAACGAATGAGTCAAGGAAGAAATAAAGAAAGAAATAAAAACATTCCTGGAACTAAATGAAAATGACAACACACACAACAAAACCTATGGGATACTTTAAAAGCAGTCCTAAGAGGGAAGTTTGTAGCCAAGGGTGCATACATTAAAAACAGAAAGAAAGAAAGAAAGAAAGAAAGAAAGAAAGAAAGAAAGAAAGAAAGAAAGAAAGAAAGAAAGAAAGAAAGAAAATTAATGATCTGACACTGCACCTAAAAATACTTGATAAACAACAAAAGAACCCCAAACCCAACATACAGGAAGAAACAACAAAAATCAGTGCAGAAATCAATGAAATAGAAACAAAGATAACAATACAAAGAATCAATGAATCCATATCTAATACAGACAATCATAAGGGAATACTTCAAAAACCTATATTACTAAATTTGAAAACCTAAGAGAAATGGATGAATATCTGAAATCCTGGAATTCACCAAAGCTTAACCAAGAAGAGATTGACAGCTTAAACAGACCCATAATATTTGAGGAAACTGAAAATGTAAAAACAAACCTTCTAACCAAAAGAAGCCCAGGCTTAGATGGTTTCAGGACAGAATTCTACAAAAGATTTAAAGAGGACTTACAACCATTACTACTCAAACTGTTCAGCAACAAACAGAGAAAAAGCTCTCAAATTCCTTCAATGAACCCATGATTACCCTAATATCAAAACCAGGCAAAGATAAAAACAAAAAAGAAAGCTATAGGCCCATTCCATTAATGAACATAGATGCAAAAATACTCAACAAACTATGTGCAAATCATGTACAGACCCACAGCAAAAAAATTATCCATCATGACCAAGTTAGATTCATACCAGAGATGCAGGGATGGTTCAACATACACAAATCAATAAATATCATAAAACACATAAATGGACTGAAAGACAAAAATCACAGGATTATCACAATCGATGCAGGAAAAGACTTTGACAAAATCCAGCATCACTTCATTATTAAAGTTCTAGAAGAAATTGGACTGGAGGCAACAAGCCTCAACATTATCAAAACCACATACGACAAAACCACAGTGAACATAATTCTAAACAGAGAGAAGATAGAAGTATTCCCTTTAAAGTCAGGAACCCAGCAAGGCTGCCCCTTTCACCACTCCTCTTAAATATAGTGCTTGAAACACTTGCTGGGGCAATAAGGCAAGAAAGGGAAATTAAAAGAGTACAAATTCGAAGAGGAAGTCAAGCTATCCCTTTTCAGAGATGATATGATAGTTTACCTAAGGGATACTAAAAACTCCACCAGAAACCTCTTAGAAATGATGAAGACTATCAGTAAAGTGGGGGATACAAAATTAACCTATAAAAATCAGTAACCTTTATTTACACCAACAGCTAGAAACAGAAGAAGGAATATAAGGAGACCTTCCCATTGACAATAGTCTCAAAAACAATAAAATATCTAAGAATATGCCTAACCAAAGAAACCAATGATCTCTACTACAAAATTTTTAAACTCCTGAAGAAGGAGATTGAAGAAGACATCAGAAGATGGAAAGACCTCCCATGCTCATGGGTCGGAAAAATTAATATAGTAAAAATGTCCATTCTACCCAAATTAATATACAGATTCAATACAATCCCAATTAAAATCCCCAAGAGTTTCTTCACAGACTTGGAAAAAAAATCCTTAAATTCATATGGAAAAACAAGAGACCCCAGACAGCCAAAGGAACCCTGAGTGAAAAGAGCAATACAGGGGGGATCACTATGCCAGACTTCAAATTATTTACAGAGTTATAGTCATAAAAACAGCCTGGTACTGGCGCAAAAACAGACCTGTACAACAATGGAACAAAATTGAAGATCCAAACTTGAGCTCATACAGTTTCAGCCACCTCATATTTGACAAAGGGACCAAGAAGACACAGTGTAGGAAAGACACCATCTTCAGCAAATCATGTTGGCAAAAGTGGATCACCACTTGTAGAAGAATAAAATTAAAATTCTACTTTTCAACCTGTACAAAAATAAACTCTAACTGGACCAAAGACCTATATGTGAAACCAGAAACTCTGAAGGTGATAGAAGAAAACTTTGGCAGCAAACTGCAAGATGTAGGGGTAGGAAAAGGCTCTTGTATTTTATTAAATTAATTTTGGCTGACATATACAACCAAATTTGTACATATTTATAGGGTGTTTCAAAACTACTGAATATTTCTAGGTCATTAAACATGTGTGATTTCTTTGTGGTTAAAAATTCCACAGTTCTGAGCAAACTTACACCATTCTTTCTTTGAAGTTTTTGAAATGCATGCAACATCACATCTACTGTTCCTCCTGTAAAATCGTACACCAAACATCATGCTGCATGTAACCAACTTGGTATTCATTGATCAGTTTCATCCACATATCCCTTCTTTTTTTTTATTATGTTCAAGGTTTCAGATTTTTCTTTTAATTTTATATTTCTCTAAAATATGAATATATAACTTCTGCCCATGTACATTAATTACCATATCTGAAAGTAGGTGGTAAGTTAAATCTACGACTCATTTAGATATTCACATTATAACATCACAGTTGCTTTGAGGTAGAAAGAAATATTACAATAAAATGTCTCACCTTTTCTTTCAGTTGGGGGATTCAGTACTGGTACCCACAAGTGAGGAAACCATTATCCATTGTTGCTTTCTTCTTTGGGGGTGGGGAGAGCTGTGTTATTCACTTAGCATAATGGCTTCATGTTCCATCCATTTACCTGCAAATCTCATGATGCCATCTTTCTTTACTGCTGCATAGAACACCATCGTGTAGATGTACCACAATTGTGTTATCCTGTCATCCAGTTGAGGGGCATTTGGGTTGGTTCCAACTCTTCCCTATTGAGAAAAGAGCTGCAATAAACATAGATGTGCATGCATCTTTTCAGTAGGATGAGTCTCGTGTGTATATACTCAGAAGTGGTATGGCTGGGTCAGGTGGTAGGCTCATTTTGAGTCTTTTAAGGGTTCTCCACCCTGCTTTCCAAACTGGTTATATGAGTTTACATTCCCACCAGCAGTGGATGAGTGTTCCCCTTTCCCCACAACCTCTCCAACATTTGGTGTCTTTTGTTTTCTTAATCTTAGCCAGTCTTATAGGAGTGAGGAAAAGACTTTCTAAGTCAAACAGCACGAAATAAAATCAAAACTTGACAAGTGGGACCTCATCAAACTCAAACGCTTCTGTACAGTGAAAGAAGCAATCAGTAAAGTGAATAGAAAACCCACAAAGTGGGAGGAAACTTTCACCAGTGATACATCTGACAGAGCATTAATTTCCAGAATATATAAACTACTCAAAAAAAAAAAAGAAAAAAAAAGANCTCCCGCACCACGGTGCAGGCCACTCAGCACCAGCCCTCTGTCCCAGCAACAAAAGTAGACTAGGACTTGTCCTGCCCACGGCCCCTTACCTGCGGCAGAGGCGGCAATGCCTGCCCAGGTGGTAACTACTCCCCCCGCCCCAAGGTGCAGGCACTTTTTTTTTAGCACGACCCCTCTGGTCCTAGCACAAAAGAGACGAGGACATTCTGCCCACGGACCCCTACCTGCGGGGCAGAGGCGGCATATTCCTGCCCAGGTAACTACGCCAGCCCGCACCAAGGTGCAGGGCCACTCGCACCGTCCCCTCTGTTCCCCGCACAAAAGCGACTAGGGACGGTCGCCCACGGCCCCCGACCTGCAGCAGAGGCGGCAGATGCCTGCCCAGGTCTACTACTCTGCCCGCCACACCAAGGTGCAGGCGCCTAGCACCGGCCCCTCTGGTCCCAGCACAAAAAGAGGACTAGGACGTTCTGCCCACGGCACCCTACCTGAGGCAGAGGCGGCCAGATGCCTGCCCAGTAAACTACTCCCGCCCGCACCAAGGTGCAGTCCACTAGCACCGGCCCCTCTGGTCCCAGCACCAAAAGGACTAGACGGTCCACCCATGGGCCCATAACCTGCGGCAGAGGCGCGGCAGAGCCTGCCATGTAACTACCCTGGGGCCCGCACCAAGGTGCAGGCACTAGCACCGGCCCCTCTGGTCCCAGCACAAAAGAGGCTAGGACGGTCCGCCCATGGCCCCCCACCTGCGGCAGATGCGGCAGTTGCCTGCCCACGTAACTACTACCGCCCGCACAAAGGTGCAGGCCATTAGCAACGACCCCTCTGGTCCAGCACCAAAGAGACTAGGATGGTCTGCCCACAGCCCCCTACCTAAGGCAGACGGCTGTGGTGGCAGATGCCTGCCCGGGTAGCTGCTCCCGCCCGCAACAAGTTGCGGGCCACTAGCACCAGCCCCTCTGGTCCCAGCACAAAAGAGATAGGACGGGTCCGCCCACTGCCCCTACCTGCTGGCAGAGAGGCGGCAGCTGGCCTCCCTGCTGCCCAGGACTAACTCCCCGCCCGACCAAGTTGCAGGCCAATAGCACCGACCCTCTGGTCCAGCACAAAAGCGCCTAGGACGGGTCCCGCCCACGGCCCCCTTACTGCGGGCAGAGGCGGAAGATGCCTGCCCAGCTAACTACTCTCACGCCCGCACCAAGTTTCAGGCCACTACACCGGCCCCTCTGGTCCAGCACAAAAGAGCTAGAGACTAGGACTTGGGTCTTCCTGCCACGGACCCCTACCTGGCGGAAGAGGCGGCAGGATGCCCTGCCCAGGGGTAAAAACTACTCCTGCCCGCACACGGTGCAGGCCACTAGCACCGGCCCCGCTGGTCCCCGCACAAAAAGAGACTAGGACGGTCCGCCCCACGGGCCCCCCTACCTGCGGCCGACTGGCGGGCAGCGGCCTTGCCCAGGGTTGGTAACTTAATCCCACCCCGCAGCAAGGTGCGGCCCACTAGCACCGGCCCCTTCTGGTCCCAGCCACAAAAGAGAGTAGGACGGTTCCACCCACGGCCCACTACCTCCGGCAGGTTGGCAGATGCCCCAGGTAACACCTCCCGCCCGCACCAAGGTGCAGGCCAAGCACCGGCCCTCTGCCCAGCACAAAAGAGAGTAGGACGGTCCGGACACGGCCCCCTACCTGCGGCAGAGGGCGCAGATGCCTGCCCAGGTGGTAACTTACTCTCACCCGCCACAAGGTGCCGGCAACTAGCACCGGCCCCTCTGGTCCCATCCAAATAGACTAGGACGGTCCTGCCCACGGCCCCTACCTGCAGCAGATTTGGCTTGCCGACGCCGCCCCAGGTAACTACTCCCGCCCCGCACAAAGTTGCAGGCCACTAGCACTGGCCCCTCTGGTCCCAGCACAAAAGAGACTAGGACGGTCTCGCCCACGGCCCCCTCCCCCTACCTGCAGCAGAGGTGGCAGATGCCCTGCCCAGGTAACTACTCCCGCCTGCACCAAGGTTTAGGCCACTAGCACCGACCCAACTGGTCCCAGCACAAAAAGTGGAGGCAGTCTTAAGGCCACGCATCAGAAGGAGCTGGTCACTTCTTTTCTCCTGCGGCTTGCCTCTCTATCTGGTGAGTTTGTCTTGCTGCTGTCGATCAACCTTTCGGATCCCAGCATGTATTGAGGCCAGCAGATCTCCTGGAATCCATTCAGGCCTTCAGCACTGGATTGAGGGACTACTGAGACATCCAGCCTTGGGACTGAGCAGTTCCCTGGATTCTATCGGCCTTTACAGTGTGGTGCAGCTACTGTTGGACTCTTGAACTCTGTCACGTGAAATCAATACCTTACTTATCTAGCTATATATTGTCCTGTTCTATTCTGTTTCTTTAGAGACCTGACTACTATCGTACTGGACATTTACTTTGGTCCTTGTTCTTCTAGCTTTCATAGTTTGCACTGAAGAGTCAGCCATAATTCTGTTGAGTTTCCCCTTACACGTAACTTGTTGTTTCTCTCTTGCAGCTTTCAGTATTTTGTCCTTCTTTGAGCATCTCGTGTTTTAAACTATGATAATGTGTGGGGAATTTTCTTTTTTTTTTTTTGGGTTTTTTTTTTTTTTTTCTTGTTCTTTTTTCTATGTGCTATTGTATTTGTAAGTGTTTATCTTTTTTCAGTTTGGGGAAGGAAATTTTCTTCTGTTATTATGTTGAAGATCTAATCAATAACTATTCTCTTGTGATTATTCTCCTTCCTCTACCTATGAGTGGAGTTTTGGTCTTTTCACAGTGTCCCACATTTCCTGGTTGCTTTCATATTGGTTTTGTTTTTTTTTTTAATTTTTCCTATTCTGACTTGAGCTTTCTAGCTGCACTGTGGTTTCTTTAAGTCTGATATTATTTTTTTGCTTCTCCATTCTGCTTCTGAGGCTTTTTCCCTCCTTCTGCTGTTGATTGGATGATGTTCAATTTCCTTTTTTTTTTTTTTTTTTTTTTTTTTTTTGTACAGGGCAAGAGGTTGGGTTTTAGTTTTATTCTTCTCTACTTGTAGCTCCTTGATTCACTGTTCAGTTTTTTTTTTTTCTTTAGGCCTTAGATCTATTTGGAGTTGTATTTCTCTTCCTCTCTTCTTGTCTGAGTCAATTTCTCCCTTTAGTTCTTTTCTGTGAGTTTTTCATTCTTTCTTCTAGTTCCTTCATGAGTTTTTCATTCTTCCCCTTTAGTTCTCTGAATTGTTTTTTATAGTCTTTGAATATGTATACAATTGTTCCTCTAAGATCACTGTCTTGGCTTCCTTTCAGAGATGAGATCTCATTGTTGGGATCTTGTACAGGAATGGTTGAGATTGTTGGGGATTTATAACGAGGTTTCCATATTGTTTTTCCATTGTGTCTTTGGAATGTGAATTGTTGTTTTGTTTTCCCTTTGTTTATTTGTTTGGCTTCTGTTGTTAATCTCAGATGTTAATATGGAGGACTAACTACTTATCACTCAGTTTGATTCCTGCTGGTTTCTTCCCCAGCTTTGGTTGTGTAGCCTAAGGTTCACTGACATTGCTGGATTGCCCAACCACAGTAAACTATAGCACCAGCAGCTTATAATTTTTCACACCAACCAGTATCGAGATTTGGGGGGGGGGGGCTGTTGCTCCTTTGGCCTGCATTCAAGACCCCACCTGGTCAACAAGTGTGTGCACCAATGTCTATCTTTGTATCCCGGCCACACATTTCTTCTCTATGGTTCTAGAAGTGGGAGGCAGATGCCTGGGTTGGGCAGCAAGCCCTGCACTCCAGACATCCACCTGGCCAACAAGTATGTGTGTGCCCGTTTGACCTTCTATCCATCATACAGTTCAGTAAAGTCACTTTAAAAAGGGTATTTACCTCATCTTTCGAAAAAAAAATCTTACTGAGGGGCCTGGAGAGATGGGCTTAGCGGTTGAAAGCGCCAATTGCTCTTGCAAGAGGACCCGGGTTCAATTTCTCAGGACCCACCTGGCCGCTAAGAACCCATCTTTAACTTCCAGTTTCCCGGGGGATATCTGAACACCTCTTTGTTCTTGAACTCCATGGCATTGCTGACACGTTGTTGCACCAACCTACATGAGACAGTACACGCATACACATCAACAAACATAATAAATAAAAAAAAGAAAAAGACTATTTGTGACGCACTTGGCAGATTCCAACCAGGTCAGCGGAGGATGCCGCCTGAACCTGGATGAAATAGGTGAGATCAAACTCCAGGGGGGGGCTCATCACTGCCCTGGGGATGGCTGATTGCCTGCCAGTTCCGCCAGCCATACCTGGTCCAGTATGCACAGTGGTGGGTGGAATCACCCAGCCAGTTGAACACCCACCATGTCCAGAGGCCACCAGCAAGCTGGCCACCCAACCCTCTTGAGCTACACTGAGTGTATCCCATTGAGAACAGCTGTAGCAACACCACAGCACAAAGCAGGTGCAGCTCAACAGGTAACCAAACTGATTGTTACCTCAGGACTTCTGACGATCCTCCAGACCAGACAGGTAAGAGCCAGCTGAATCTCCCAATATATAACAAAATGTGAGAACTGGAAACCTAACACAACCAGCCTTCCATAAAACAATGAGAAGACAACTAGCATATCTGTAGGAAATAAACAAATTAAGCTTTCATTGCAGCAAAAGAAACATTTGAGATTCACCCCAGATTCAAACACTTAAAACAAACCACAAAGGGAACAAAATTCATGGGCAAAAGCACATAATAAATCTCTACTATATGTTACAGCTGTAGAAGATCCTTACAATGAGATCTCCTTGGAAAGGACTCAGGACATGGATCTTAGAAAGGCAAAATCATAGAACATGACTTAAGAAATCAAGAATATAAAGAAGACCTTCCCACTAACAACAGCCTAAAAAATAATAAAATAAAAAAAAAAAAAAAAAAAAAAAAAAAAAAAACTCCAGAAGGAAATAGAAAAACAATGAAAAGACTTCATGCTGAACTGAAAACGGGAGGCAACAGGACCAGTGAAGCAAGAAGCTATAAGAAGAGAACAACAAGCTCCACAAGGAAGGGAAAATACTAAAGACATCACAGTATGAAATGAAAACGGGAAATGAACACTCCTCCAGTCACCAGGAAAGGATGGGGGAAAAAGCCTCAAAAGCAGGTTGAAGAAACAAACAATAGAATATCAAACCTGGAGATAGCAAGGAAAACACCAGCAAGACTCAAAAAACAAAGATTATGAAAAATTAAAAAAAAAAAAAAACACGCAAGAGAGGAACAATACAGAAATTGGGGGACACTATGAAAAGACCAGTCTTCTCCATCATAGGGATGGAGGAAGAAGAATCCATGACAACTGTATTGATCAGATCTTTCAACAGAATAATAAAAGGAATGTTCTCCAAATTGAAAAAAAAGACAAACCCCCATTACAAATACAAGCAGCACATAGGACACCAAATAAACAAGACCCGAAAAGAAACTATCCATACCATTATCATAGTTAAAACACACTAGATGCTCAAAACAAGGACAAACTTTACTGAAAGCCACAACATAAAAACAGCACGTTACCATATAAAGGAAACACAATCCACAATTACAGCTGACTTCTCAGTGGAAAATATTGCAGTGAGAAGAACATCGACTAATGTATTCCCTATTTTATATGACTGTAGATGCCAACCCAGTACTATACCCAGCAAAAAATATCCATTATAGTTGAAGTAGAAAGAAAAAAATTTCTTCCTGATATAACAAGATGAAAGAATACCTGTCCAAAATCCAGCCATTCCAAAAATACTCAAACATTCAATACAGAGGAACGGATAGGCAACCTATCCTACGCTGTAGAGAGAGAAAATTAATAAAAAGGCTAACTATCACAATGTTAACTGCCCAAGAAGGCAAACAGAAAATAAGGTGATAAGAAGGGAAAGGAAAACCCCATCTTCATAATAAACCTTATTTATTCTTAATGGCTACAACACCCAATTAAAAGAAAGACGTACACCTGGGAGACTGGATGAGGAAACGGAACCACCTCCATCTATATGCTGTCTATAAGAAACCAATCTCACCCTTAAGGAAAGGCACCAACTTAAATAGAAAGGATGGCGGAAACATTATTCCAAGAAATAGTACACGAAAACACGCAGAAGTTTTGCTATTCTTATATCAGGACAAATAGACCTCTAGAAAAACTAATCCGAAAAGACAAAGAGGGCCATAAAATCTTTATCAAAAGGAGCCAATATTCAAATGAAGGTTTTACACTCATAAATCATATATGCACCAAACTGTTGTGCACTGAACTTTATAAAACACAATCCTGCCAGACTTTAAGGCACAAATTAATCCCAGCATGCCCGGAGTAGGGGAATTCAATACCTCATTGAACCCTTTGGATAGATCAACTGGACCAAAAAATTAACCAGAGTAGAGAGATATCTGAACTGAGCAATACATTATTCCAAATGGACCTCACAGACAGCTACCGAATATCCAACCCAAACACCAGAGAATATACTTTCTGCTTCCTTCACCACATTGGTTACATTGTCCAAAATTGATAACATACTGGTACACAAAAATAACCCTCAACAAATAAAAAGTATTGCATATCTCATCATCTATCAAACTTGCACTGCAATCAAAGCAATAATGAACACCAGAATAAGCTTTACTAGCTACAAGAACACATATTACCTAAACTACACAATCCTGAACAATGAAAAGGTCAAGGAAGAAATAAATCTAAAGAATGAAAGAAATGTATTTCATGCGAATAAATGAAAAAAGACAATACAACACTACAAAGCCTGTGGGATACTTTCAACACAGTCCAAAGAGGGAAAGTTATACCCCTAATTGCCAACACTTAAAAAAAATAAATAAAAAAACCTTAAGGGAACAAATAGTGAGCCCCTAGACTTAAACTTCCCACCTACCTTTTCAGGCATGGTTAATAATATTACATGGGGCCAGAAAGTTAGAAGTTATATATTTCATGATTTCAGAGTATATAAAAATTTAAAACAAAAATTTGAACTCCTGAACATAATTAAAAAAAAATGGCGGGATGCGGAAGAACTGATCAAGGAATATCAAGTTCATTACACATAGAATGATGGTTTGGTATACAATTTTACAGTAAGATCAATATAGATGTGATGTTACATGCATTTTCACAAGCTCAAAGAAAGATAACTGTATAATTTTCTTCAGAACTGTGGAATTTTTACCAAAAGTATTTTCACACATAATGACCCAGACATTTGTCGTAGTTCTAAGTTTTAACACACTCTATAATACTGAAACTCACTATAAACGGATTGAATAATTTCAGCACTCTGTCAGGGACCAAAGTGTCCACAAAGCTTCAAATATCAGCACTACGGATAAAGCCCTCCTACTATATGAAAGAACTCATGGAGACTAAACACCATATTCCTGAATAACGAATGCGTCAAGGAAGAAAAGAAGAATAAAAGAAAGAAATAAAAAACCATTCCTGGAACTAAATGAAAATGCCAACAC
>VZQC01007049.1:994333-1029333 GCA_009823505.1 Rhizomys pruinosus | reverse complement strand
CACTCATTATTAAAGTTCTAGAATAAGCAATTGGACTGGAGGCAACAAGCCTCAACATTATCAAAACCACATACGACAAAACCACAGTGAACATAATTCTAAACAGAGAGAAGATAGAAGACGTTATTCCTTAAAGTAAGAAACCCAGCAAGGATGCCCCTTCCCAACTCCTCTTAATATAGTGCTTGAAAAACCACTTGCTGGGGCAATAAGGCAAGAAAGGGAAATTAAAAGCGTCAAATTAGAAGAGGAAGTAAGCTCTCCCTTTTTTTCAGAGATGATATGTATGATAGTTTACCTAAAGGGATACTAAAAACTCCACCAGAAACCTCTTAGAAATGCTGAAGGACTATGAGTTTCAGTAAAGTGGGGGATACAAAATCCCTATAACCAAATCAGTAACCTTTATTTACACCAAACAGCTACGAACACAGACGAAGGAATATAAGGAGACCTTCCCATTCAACAATAGCCTCTAAAACAATAAAACACATAGGAAAAAACCTAACCAAAAAAAAAAAAAAAAAAAAAAAAAAAAAAAAAAAAAAAAAAAAAAGAAGGAGATTGAAGAAGACATCAGACGATGGACAAGACTCCCATGCTCATGGGTCGGAAAACATTTAATATAGTAAAAATGTCCATTTACCCAAATGAATATACAGATTTAATACATCCCATTTAAAATCCCAAGAGTTTCTTCCCGACTTGGAAATAAAATCTTAAAATTCCTATGAAAAAACAAGAGGACCCCAGACCCGCCAAGGACCCCTACGTGAAAAGAGCAATACAGGGGGGACACTATGCCAGACTTCAAATTATTTTACAGAGTTATAGTCAAAAAAACAGCCTGTTACTGGCGGCAAACAACAGACCTGTCCAACAAATGGAACAAAATTGAAGATCCAAACTTGAGCTTATGTATCTTCAGCCACCTCATATTTACAAAGGGGCCATGATGGAAGACACATTGGTGGAAAGACACCATCTTCAGCAAATCATGTTGGCAAAAGTGGATCACCACCTTTAGAAGAATAAAATTAAAATTCTACTTTTCAACCTGTACAAAAATAATAACTCTAACTGGACCCAAGATCCTCTCAGTGTGAAACAGAAAACTCTGAAGGTGATAGAAGAAAACTTTGGCCGCCAAACTGCAAGATGTAGGGTAGGAAAAGGCTTCTTGTATTTTATTAAATTTAATTTTGGCTGACATATACAACCAAATTTGTACATATTTAGGGTTTTGTTCAAAACTACTGACCTATTTTCTAGGTCATTAAAATGTGTGATTTCTTTTGGTTAAACAATTCCACACCCCACCCCCCACCAAAGTTCCTGAGCAAACTTCCCCCATTCTTTCTTGAAGTTTTTTGAAATTGCATGCAACATTCACAATCTACTGTTCCCCTGTAAAATTGTACACCAAACATCATGCTGCATGTAACCAAATTGGTATTCATTGATCAGTTCATCCCACATTAGACCTTCTTTTTTTTTATTATGTTCAAGGTTCAGATTTGTTCTTTTAATTTTATATTTCGCTAAAATATGAATAGATAACTTCTGCCCATGGACATTAATTACCATGCTGAAAAGTAGTGGTTACTGTTAAAATCTTACGGAGCATTTGAGAGATTCCCATTATAACATCACAGTTGTTTGAGTAGAAAGAAATATTACAATTTAATAGTCTCCCCTTTTCTTTCATGTTGGGGGGATTCAGTACTGGTACCCACAAGTGAGGAAACCATTATCCATTGTTGCTTTCTTCTTTGGGGGTGGGGAGAGCTGTGTTATTCACTTAGCATAATGTTCATGTTCCTCCATTTACCTGCCCCTCTCATGATTTGCCCATCTTCTTTCCTGCATGCAGTAGAACACCATCGTGTCGATGTTCCACAATTGTGTTCTCCTTGTCATCCAGTTGAGGGGCATTTTGGTTGGTTCCATAAAAACTCTTCCTATTGAGGAAAAGCGTGCATTGCACTGCAACATAGATGTGCATGAATCTTTTCCAGTAGGATGAGTCTCGTGGATATATACTCAGGAGTTGGTATGGTATGGCGGGTCAGGTGGTAGGCTCATTTTTGGTCTTTTAAGGGTTTCTCCACACTGCTTTCAAAAACTGGTTATTATGAGTTTACATTACCACCAGCAGGTGGATGCGTGTTCACCTTTCCCCACAAACCTCTCCAACATTTTGGTGTTCTTTTTGTTTTCTTAATCTTAGCCAGTCTTATAGGAGTGAGGAAAAGACTTTCTACGGTCACACCGCACGGAAATAAAATCAAAACTTGACAAGTGGACCTCATCAAACTCAAACGCTTCTGTACCGTGAAAGAAGCAATCGAAGTGAAGAAACCACAAAGTGGCGAGGACGGAAATCTTCACCAGTGAACATCTGACAGAGCATTAATTTCCAGAATATATAACCTACTCAAAAAAAAAAAAAAAAAAAAAGAAAGCAAGTAAGTAAACCAAAATGACACCCACTCAACCGATGAACAAAAGAGTGAACAGCGACTCTTTACAAATGTAGAAGTAACAATGGCTGAGAAACATCTTAAAAAAGTGTTCAAACATTGTTAATAATTAAGGAAATGCTAATTAAAAACACTTATAAGATATCTCATTCTCACTCCAATAAGACTGGCTAGGATCAAGAAAAACAAAATGATACCAAATGCTGGAGAGGTTGTGGAGGAAAAAGGGGAACACTCATACACGGCTGCTTGTGAATGTAAATTCTTACAATCTCTATGGAAAGCAGGGTGTGTTGGAGAACCTTTAAACGAGTCAAAATAAGCACTCTTTGACCAGTCCTACACTCCTGGGTTTATTACTACCCATAAGATCCTCCTACCCAGCGAAAACATGCATAGCATGTGTATTGCTGTTCTCTTCACAATAGCAAAGAGTTGGAACCACCCAAGTGTCCCTTAAACCAATGTGTGCCTAGAGAAATGTGGTTACATCTACACGATGGAGTTCTATGCAGCAGTAAAGAAAGTAGACATCATTAACTTTGCAGGTAAATGGGTGGAACTAGAAGATATTACGTTAAGTGAGGTAACAGTCTCAGAAAAACAAATGACTAAAGACATTCCTCATTTGTGGATGCTAACATCATGTAAGGCAACCTGAGTAATTTAATGTTATATTATCTTTATCTAAAAGCAAATTTGCTCTTAGAATGTGAATCCTCACGGGCTCTAGAATTTACATACTACTTATTTTCAGACTTCATATTTTGGTCACGGGTGGAGGGTATGTTTGCAAATTTTAAAGTAGTATAAAATCAAAAGAATGATAAAAAAAAAAATGTGAATCCCAAAATCTGATTTGGAAATTACATACAGTTTACTTTCAGATGACATTATTGTTAAGGTTTTTTTCATTGAGATTATATATATATATCTATCTATATATATATGCATATGTTGAAGCAATATGGATTGGAGGGAATAACAACTAAAGTGTTGGGAAAGGGAACTGATTGAAACAGTAGAATTCTCCCCCCCCCCAAAAAAAAATAACCTTCTGGTTTGAAAATCTTTTGAAAAGACTCAGGACCTGTATGGCTGACTGCATGAACTTGAGAGGGCATGGGGCATGGAGTGGGGAATGAGTCTAGAATGAACTGAGATGTGATGTATAAAATGCACAAAACTTCAGGGCTGGAGAGATGGCCTAGCGGGTAAGAGCACCGACTGGTCTTACAGAGGACCCAGGTTCGATCCCCAGCACCCACAAGGTGGCCGAGAACCGTCTGAAACTCCAATTCCAGGAGAACTCCAGTTCCAGGGGAATCCGAGACCCTCTTCTGACCTCCACGGCATTGCACGACACGGGTGCACAGACTTGCATGCAGACAGTACATTCATACACATACAGAAATAAATAAAATTAAAAAAAAAATGCACAAAACTTCAATAAAAGATTTAAAAAAAGAAAAAAGACTATTTTTAATTAAAAACTCTTTTATGACTTAAAAAACTGTTATATATACTTGCACTAAATTTGGAACAGAAAACATTTCTCATATTTTAGATGATGAAAAAAATATTAGGAGTTTGTATCATTGAGGACTAGGAGCATGCTGCTCAGAAAATTGAACAGTATTGGATCCATTAACTGAAAACTACCTGTACATTGGTAAATAGTCATTTGTGTACATGTTTAAAAATACTAGATGATATCTTAAATTTGTTTTAATTTGCATTTCCTTCATTATTAATGATGTTGAACACTTTTAAAGATATTTCTCATCCATCTTTACTTACTCACTAGTGAAGACTCTATTTAGCTTTTTACTCCATTTTTAAGTGGATCATTTCTTTTTTTACTTCTTTGTTATTCTGAGTAGTTTATATATTCCAGATGTTAATGCTCTATCAGATGTATCACTGGTGAAGGTTTCCACTTACTCTGTGGGTTTTCTCTTCATTTTGGTGATTGTTTCTTTTGCTCTTGAGTTTAATAATGTCCACAAGACTCACCCTAATGCAAAGATACATGCACATCTATGTTTATTGCAGATCTTCATAATAGCAAAGAGCTGAAACCAACCCAAATGTCTGTCAACTGATGAGCAGATAATGAAAATTTGATACATCTACACAATGGAGTTCTATGCAGTGTAAAGAAAGATTACATCATGAAATTTGCAGGTAAATGCATAGAACTTGAGGCTATTATGCTAAGTGAAGTAGCACAGTCCCAGATAAAAACAAAGCATGAATGGTATCCCTCATTTGTGGATGCTAGCACCAAATTCCTAGTTGAAAGGCAAACTAAGCAACATTAATGGTATATTTATCTTGATCTGAATTCTGTTATAATATAAATCTCTTATATGGCTCTCAAATTAACTTAAAACTTATTTACAGACTGTAATTGTGGTATATGCATATAATAATATTAATATTTTAAAGTAATATAAAATTAATAGGTGTAGGAAAAGACTTTCTAAATCAGACAGAAGCTGCACAGGAAATAAGGCCAACGATTGACAAATGGGACCTCATCAAACTCAAGGAAGTGAAGAGAAACCCCACAGAGTGGGAGGAAATCTTCACCAGCAATTCATCTGACAGAGCATTATCATCCAGAATATATAGACTACTCAAAAAACAAAGAAGAAAACAAATGACCTACTCAAAAGATAAAGAGCTGAACAGAGACTTCACCAGTGAGGAAGTAAAGATGGTTGAGAAACATCTTGAAAAGTGTTCAACATCATTAATAATTAAGGAAATGCAAATTAAAAACAGTCTCACATATCATCTCACTCCAATACAACTGGCTAAGATCAGGAACACAAAAGACACCAAATGTAGGAGAGGTTGTGGAGACAGGGGAACACTCATCCACTGGTGATGGGAATGTAAACTTGTACGACGATTATGGAAAGCAGTGTGAAGAACCCTTAAAAGTCTCAAAATGAGCCTACCACCTGAACCAGTCATACCACTCCTGGGTACATACCCACAAGACTCATCCTGCCACAAAGATACATGCATATCCATATTTATTGCAGCTCTCTTCACAATAGCAAAGAGCTGAGACCAACCCAAATGCCCCTCAACTGATGAGTGAATGAGAACAATGTGGCACATCTACAAAATGGAGTACTACTCGGTGGTAAAGAAAGATGACATCATGAACTTTGCAGGTAAATGGATGGAACTCGAAGCGATTATGCTAAGTGAAGTAACACAGTCCCAGAAAAACAAGCTACAAATGGTCTCTTTCATTTGCGGATGCTAACACCAAATCCCCAAATGAAAGGCAAGCTGAACAACATTATTGTTATATTTCTCTTTACCTGAAAGCAACTATGTTATTATAATGTAAATCTCTAGATTTGATCCATCATTTACTTTCAGACTGTAATTACAGTATATGAGTGGAAAGTATGTATTCATATTTTAGAGTAATATAAAATTAAAGGAGGAAAATGTGAATTCCTAAATGTAAAAAAAGAATTAGAGAAAGATGCAGGATAGTTAGGGCAGAATGCATGATCTGGGGTGGGGTGGGGGGAAGGGAAAGGGGAATGTGTTTAAACTGAACTGAGAAATGATGTCTAAAATGCACAAAATATCAATAAAAGCATTTAAAAAATTAAAGGGAAAATCTGAATTCCTAAACATATTTTGGAATTGCCATACAGTTTATTTTCAAATGGGAGGCAACAACAACAAAAGGACTAGGTCAAAGAACTGACTGAAACAGTTATTCTGCCCAAAACAATAAACCTCAGCAGAGAAAACTTTTAAAAAAGACTGACAAAAAGATACAATACATATATGGCAGAATGCATGAACCGGGGTGGAGAGGGGGGCATGGAAAGGGGACTGTGTCTAAATCGAACTGAGACATGATATATGAAAAATGCAAAACACCAATAAAATATTGTATAAAAATAAAAATACTGGAAATGATGCTGACACAACAAAGGAAGGAGACACACACACACACCTAATTCATATAATATTATGATATATAGATAGATAGTATCTAGATGAGATGAAGAGATACATATTTTTTTTTTCCAGGAGCTGAGGATGGAACTCAGGAGCCGTGGGCTTGCTAGGCAAGAGCTCTGCCACTTAGCTAAATCACCAACCCCAAAATATAGATTTTTTTATTTTTTAATATTTTTTTAAATTTTATTTTGTATGTGTTTGAATGTACTGTCTGTATATAGGTTTGTGCACCCATGTCATGCAATGCCACAGAGATCAGAAGAGGGCATCGCACTCCCATGGAGCTGGAGTTAAAGACAGTTCTCAGCCGCCATGTGTGTTCTGGGGATCAAACCCGGGTCCTCTGCAAGAGCAGTCGGCTCTCTTAACTGCTAGGCTGTCTCTCCAGCCCCAGAGTGCAGATGGCCTCTGGAATACCAGAGAGTGTTACCAAAGGCCACTAAACCAATAAAGCAAATACGAGTCTTCCTGAGTCAAGCAAGACTCCACCGTCAGCACCAGCTACACCTCACCTGCCTGGAAATACTGTGCAGCAGAGGCAGCCATATGCCTGTATATCCCAATCTAATTGGCTACTGGCTCTCTCCTTGGAGGAATAACCCCTGGCTGATGCCACAAGCTTACATCCTCTACAGGTTAGGAGATGCTATAAGCCACAGTAAGACCCTTCATCATTTAACAGGAAAAAAAAAATGAATTCATGGACTTAACATACCATCCCAAACGTATGTGTCTATACCAAAGTAACCTACCATAAACTATTGTGCTGTTTAAATACCTATATATCTAATTGCTTGTGCTTCATTAGTAGGATCAAAAGTATTCCTGGACAAACTGTCAGCCCCATGAAAGAGAAACACCCAGACTTGGCCAGAGTCCAAGAAAACAGCTCCAGAGAAAGTCGACTGTTTTGCTTCTCCATCCACCATTGCCCCTTTTCTAGCCTAGGGAACGATCTGCAGAAGAGGGGGTGTTGTAGAATGTAAGGGCTGCGATTGGGTGAATGGTTGAAAACTCGGCAATATAGTCTGGACACTCATTTGATCAACTTGATTGAACGTACAAGCCACCAAACCCCCCCCCCCCGCTGGATGGTGGGGCTGTGGGTTTGGGCACAACAGCCTTCAAATTGGTTTTACATATGAGGTTGCTTGTACTCATAAATTCTCACTTCTTGCAAAAAAGAAAAAAAAAACTGAGAGAAAGATGCAGGACCGTTATGGCAGAATGCACGATATGGGTTTGGTTGGGTGGGATGGGGGGAAAGGGAAAGGAAAATATGCCTGAACTGAATTGGAAAATGATGTATGAAATACACAAAGCATCAATAAAAAAAAGAAAAAGAAAAAGAAGAAAAATAGGTCCTTGTAAAGAAAAAAAAAAGAAAAAGAAAAATTTGAATAGCAGTTTGACAGGTTCTCTCTCTAACCCCAGATGGCCTGAACTCCCTATGGAGATCAGGCTGGCTTTGACCTCACAGAGATTTGCCTGCCTTTCTCACTTCTGAATACTGGGATTAAAGGCCTACACAGTCATGCCCAGTAACAAGAAGTTCTGATGACAAACTAGTTTCATTGCTTTCAGAAATATTGTTTGTCCTGCTTCGGTATATTATAAGTAAAATGTTTCATGCTTGAAAGGTGTTAACATCACATCACATCACTCACACATACATACACAACATACACAACATACACACACACACACACACACTCACAGGTTCTGAGATTCACAGATGCATTTGCTTAACAACCACACCATGTAAATATGTGTGCATGGATCAGCTGTGCATTCATTCCTGTATGTTAGGTTCATTAATTAAGTGGCATATTCCTGCAACATCTGGAGCTTCCAGGAAAGATAGATTAAGTCACTCAAACTTAAATGTTTAGTTTTGAAAAAACTAAATGCTTACTTCACACATCAATAGCTGAAAAATCCTCTTACTCTTGAAATTAAATTAAAATTTCCAGACAAATACATCAAACGACATACCTATTACTTTTCTTTCATGAAATTTCAGCGTATTGCTACTCAAGGCAAAAGATTTAATAAACCAAGTAAAGCAAAAAGAAGTGGGCACAGCAGACAGGAAACAGAGCTGAGATTCTGGAAGTGTAAAACCTCATTAGAATGATAACCAACCTACAGAAGAAGTGGACAATGACATATGTATGCTGAAGAAGAAAGCCACCATCATGAAGCTTGTGATAGTCTAGAAAGCTTCAGTTCCCAGGTGAACAAATAGAAAATACAGCAGTAGCATGCAGAATAACAGATCAATCATTCCTCTGCAACACTGCTCAGGGGCTATTGAAACTGAGCAGCCATAGAGGCTCCACACTGAAAATGAAGGTGTGTCAGTGTAGAGAGCTGCAGATTTACTCTCAATGTCTGAGGACCCAGTTCACTCTTCAGAAAAAAAAGCCAGTGGTTTGGAATGAATCTGCTGATTTTAGACTTGACATTGCTCCCTAGAGAGAACCCCTTGGATATCACCAGGATGATCCCAGCTACCATTATTCTGACTCTGATGGATACAGCATTGGGGATGACCCTGTCTGTGATGGAACAGAGGATGGGTGGTGACAACCTTGGTGTTGACTGTCCAGCAGATTCAAGGCTGGAACTGCCCCGTTCCCAGCACCTCACAGATGAGCAGTTCCCAGGTGATAGTTGCCTGGCCTGATTGGATACTGATCTTTAAATCGCCCTTTAAATAAGAAGCTAAAAATGGCAGTTTGTGTAAAATGCTTTTACTCTGTCTACAGAACTTCAGAAAGACTTGGTAGCTGGGAGTGGTTTAGACCTGTTTGTAACTCTGCCAGAAAAACAGACACATACCTTCATTTGTGATGTCTTGGAACATTTGAAGTTTCTCAAATTTCTGGTTCTTAGGGGATCATGTGTCGAAGTTATTAATTGTAATGTTTCTTGCCACAACTTTTGCAATTTCATAATTGACTAGGAATGCTGTTTTAAAAATTAAAATAGCAATGTTTCTCACTACACAGCTGTATTGTCTGAACTTGTATTGTTATTGGCTTGTAGAGTTTCTGAGGGCTCAAAACCATGCTGGAGTCTCAGAATGTGCTTGACACTAACCAAGTTGAATTTCCTATGGAGACAATCAAAGTGAACATTTTGTTCTGGTCCTTTTGGATCAAAAGGTAATGCTATCAATGCTTCTGGGGTGTGCCTCAAGAAAGGTAGAGCACAGAGGAGTGGCTAACAGAATGGAGTTCATCAGCCATTAGTGTTGCTTTTTAATTATTTTTATATAATTTTAATCAATGTTTAGTGAATTTCATAGAGTATATTTTGATCATATTTGGATCCCCTTCTGTAATTTCACTCCCCTTTTTCCTAACCTCCAACCAAATTTTTCCACTTGTATATTTATTAAGTTTACATATACAATATAAATATAAAATATACATAATATATAAATATTTGATGTATTATACTATATATGGTTCATTATGTTATTCACATATTATCTTATGTATTAACTAAAAAAATTAAATTTCATAGAGTCAAATTTATGTTCTAAGATGCCCTTCAGTAGGGATTCCTCTTCTGGGGCCTGGTCAACCAAGTAACTGTAGCCCCAGCTGTCCAGGAACTCACTCTGTAGACCAGGCTGGGCTTGAACTCACAAAGATCCACCTGCCTCTGCCTCCCAAGTGCTAGGATTAAAGGTGTGCACCCCCATGCCTGGCTCAAATTCTTAAAGTTTCTTGTGATATTATATTATACTGAATAATGTTTCAGCAATTTCTAATATTTAAGAATTTAGTAATGGTATAGACCTCTGTTTCATAATCTCCCTAATTGTAATCTGCAGAAAGTGTAACATTGTGTAGGCTTTTATATGAAATAGACAACAATGGCTCCCAAAGTTTGCTTTCAAACGGGCTTAAAATAAGCTGATTTCATGTTCTTCAATGACAACTTTATTTGGGATATGTATGGACAGGTAAATCATTAAAAGTTGCTATATGGAACTTTCTTTTGAAGAGTTTATTAGTTGTCATTTGTCCAAAGTTCTAACCTGGTGTGAGACATTGCTGTGGGATATGATTATAAAATTGTTCATAATAAAACATTGAATTCATTCAAAACTCAAAATTATAAGAGATACATGGCAGGCTGAAAAAACAGATAATTAGTAGTTAATTTATGCAAGCTTCAAAAATCTAGCCACTCAGAAGGGAGCATGAAGAGTCGTAATAAGCAGTCTTCAATTTGAGAAGATAATATTTGGGTCCAATTGAAGACTAGTCGGTTCCTACTATTCATAGGAATACTGCGCCACTGGCCAGCCTTGTCCCATGCTGCATTCACTGCCCGGTAAGGCTCATGCTGAATTTTCTCTTCAGGTAGCTTCATAGCACAGCACAGAAGCAGCTTTGAAGTCAGCACCAGGTGGATTTCTCTTTATTGGTTGCACAGTTCATGGATGTAGGGTCCCCACCAGTGAGGTGTGACCATGAAGTGCCAGTGGGTAACCAGGGGCAAGGGCAGTGGGAAGTATTGATTGAAGATCTAGGGGACCCTGGTGAACAGCTTCAGAAGGGGGAATCCATTCTGGGCCTGGCATTTTCCTTTGGAGCCTTCGGTGTCCAATAGGAGCAATGCCCATGCTGTAGGTCATTTTGATCTCCTTGGGCAATGTGTATGGTATAAACTTTAAGAAGATTCTATATTGGTGGGTTTCCATATGGGTTTGTCCAAAGGCCTTCGATGCTTCTTACACCTCTCCATGCTCCCTTCTTCCCATTCCCATCACATTTAATGGTTTCTTCTCTGTTATTCCCCTTTCCTGCCTGTAACATTGTGTTCTACCTCCCCACCCAGGACCAATTACTTGACATCTCTGGATTTTTTATATTATAGAAATATACATATGTAAGATTTCAGACTAAGTTATCTGGGGTCTTTTGTGATAATGTTTGAAAGCAATCCAGGAAACCTAAATTGTATATAGATATAATTTCAACTGCTAGATGATGTGATGATGATGATGATGATGATGATGATGGTGGTGATGATGGATTGGTAGATAGAGAGATAGATAGATAGATGATATATAGATAGATTGATTGAAAGATAGATAGAATTTTACTCAAACTGATTGTGTTCTCTTTATCTTTCTAATTATCACCACAGTAGATATTATTAACATGTTTTTATTCTGAGAGAGATAATAGAGCATATTACATTCTTGAGAAATTATTCAATGAAAAATTTTAAAGTATGATGGAAAGGGTAATGAAACAGTTAAAAAGGACCAAGGAACTCATTCAAGAAAACTTCCCAGAACTTGAGTATACAAAAAGAAACATATCAAAGCATATCAAAAGATCAGTGAATGCCAAAACCTTACACCAGGGCACATCATATATGATTGTAAAACTCAAATCTGAGGACAAACAGAAGCTTCTAAAATCTGACAGAACAATTAGGGAGAGAGAGAGAGAGAGAGAGAGAGAGAGAGAGAAAACAAAAGAGGAGGAAAAATGTATAAATATGCTTTAGTAAGATTCAAGAATCAGAAGGCCATTCATCCTAATTATGACACAGACACATGAAATTATTTCTCTTATACCCCTCAAGGTGGGAATATGTTAACAAGGATCCAAAAGAAGAACAAAACATAAATAAAAACAGTCAATAAAACAGAAGATGAAGATTAAAGAGAAATACATTAAAGAAGAAAATAAGGATCAAAGAAATGAAAAAAGAAATAAAAACAATTTAAACTTCTATGAACAATTTTCTTACTATAGAGACATCAATGCACACAGAATGAGAGCTACATTTTACAGATAAAAACATTAAACATATAAATTGTAAATGGGTACCAATGAAGAGTACGTAGGGTGTCATTAATATCTTTGTGATCTGTCTGGCTTAGAATAAGAAGTACATATAAAGAAAAGAAAAACTATAGAAACACCTCCTTCAAAAGCTGTGAGGCTGAACCAGTGCTCTTTTTAATACTGTGAGTCAAGGTTTTAAAAATGTCAGCTTTCTTCAAATTCAAGTCATCATCTCTGAATACATGCTGACTTCTTTTGTTGAACTACGGCATTAATGCATTTTCAGGTAAGCAGTTCCAGACTTTCAATTACCATATTTACTCTTTAAAAAAAACTGCCAAAAACTTGCTTTATTATCTGAACTCTTGAATCTGCCCTGCCATAATCCTCCTCTTTTTCAGAAAACATACAAGTACCTTATTCATTTGAAATTGTAAACAGAGAGCCTTGTGCTAGTGTGTAAAACACATTTTAAGACAATAAACAAAAAGGCATTTAGCAAACATTGATGTGAGTCCTGTGAAAGCAAGTGGCAGTGGACCAAACACTATTATAATTCAAGTGGGTTCCAATTTTTGCATTTCAACCAAATTGATTAAAACTTAATGAAAATGACAGATGGTAGATCATAAAATCTATTTTATGACAGTTTATTATGTTCTTTTGATTACAAAACTCTATTATGAAAATAATTGAAGAGCATTACTGTAATGGGATTCTGACCGGTATTTCCTAACTCTAGATTTGAAAAAGAGTTCTAAAAATTGTTTTCATCAGTAATAACAAGATGTAGGAATAAAATTGAAGCAAATCTGGGTCATTCTATGAAAAATACTATTTAGCTGGCTTCAGTGGTACCACTGATAAGAGATCCTGAAGAGGTGTAGGTTGGAGGATCTGGATTGAAGAAAATTTAACTGCTCTTGCAGAGTACCAAGCTTTTCAGTTCCCAGCCCTTCTCTTAGGAGACTCATGACTGCCTGTAGCTCCATCTCCAATATCTAAATCCTGGAGCTTCTTCAAGAACCTTCACTCACAAGCACATACCCCCATCCACTACAGATACTCAGTCACAAAGACACACACACACACACACACACACACACACGCACGCACGCACGCACACACACACACACACACACAGAGTCAATACACACAGACACATAATAGAGATATTTTTAAATCAACTTTATTCACAGATGATATGCATATTACATAGGAAGAAAAAGGAGCAGAACATCTGTGATCTGATATTAAGGCTTTCTATCTAAATTTATCTTTCAAGTTTCTTCTTTTAGCACATATCTCATTGAATAGCTGGATAAGATGAACAAAATGTATATTTTGGTTAACTTCTACTTTATTATTTATTTATTTTTTTTTTATTTTTAAGGGATTCTACAATACAATGACACAGTTGTTTGCAGATAACAATGATGTTACTCAGTATGTCATACAATTAAGTAATTGGTGCATTTTGCAAGTATCTATGTACAAATTTTGAACAACCCAAAGTTCCCATAGTCCAGTTGGAGAAGCTTGTATGCACAGGCATGTTGATCAATCAGGTGTCCAGACTATAATCCTATAGTCTCATGATTCACCCCTATCTCTCCACAGCCCCTACAATCTACCACGCCTCCTCTTCCGCAGTTTGTTCCCTAGGCTTTGGGAAAGGGGCACAAGTGGGTGAGAAGAAAACAGTCTACTTTTTTGGAGTTGTCATTTTGGACTCCGGTCTGTTCAGTTTGTTTCCCTTCACGGATTGACAGCTTCACAGTGATACCCTTTTCAGTCATACTAACCAAGCTCAAGCTATTGGATGTACAGGCATTTAAGCAGTACCATTATTGTGTCAAGCTAAGCTGTGAGCATAGACACAGATGCTTGTATGGTATGCTAATCTGCAAAACTGTGGTTTCTCTATAAAGGATGACAAGTTCTTCTTGTGGCTTATAACATCGCCTAACCACTAGAGGACATAAGCTTGTGGCATCCACTGTGAGTTATTCCTCCAAGGAGAGAGCTAATAGCCAAATAGATTTGGGATAATAATATAGCACTTGGCTGCCCACTGTTGCACTGTATCTCCAGGCTGTTGATGTGGACACAACTCTTGCAAATTGGTCTTATATGCAGGAATCTTGTGCTGGAAAAAGAAAAGGAGCTAGATACTGACATTTGAACTAACTGGGATATAAAATGCTAGTTGTTTTTATTCATAGTTAGTATTGGGTTGGGCTCTATATTTTTATGAAATACACAACATCACAGTGTAACACTTTCTTTTACTGTAGGACAATTTAAAGATTAGCTTAAATTTTACTTACCAAATAAGTAGAGTCTTAGTCCAGTCATATAAGCGTTTAAAGAAGCAAAGTGTTTTTGGGTAAAATTTATTTAGCAGGTCTCAAATCTGCCCAAGCTTTATCCATCAGAGTATAGGATATTTCAATGGCTTAGTGAATTGTTTAGATTAATTAAATTTAGGTGTAGGTTTTTGGTGGAAATGGTAATACAATTGAACAATCGGGAATTAAAATGTTAATTGGTCTTATTTATTATTTGTATCGGGTTAAGGTACTCAAATGGCCTATATATTTTTTCTGAATACACAAATATCACATTATAACACTTTCTTTACTTGTAGGACAAGTTAAAGGAACTAAGCTAAATTTCCTTCCCAAATAAGTAGCATACAATCAATGAGAAACCAGTTTGGGTAAATGTAATGAAAGCTTATGCCTTGGCTCTTGCTTATGGGTATGTGTAATACAACTTAGGATCTATAGGTCAAAACAAAAACCTAAGAAAAAAAAAAAGAAAAAGATAAGGAATGAAAGAAAAAGGAAAAAGAGGGAGGGGGGAGGTGGGGTACTATCCTTTCTGGGATATAAATGGAAAACTCTGTGTTTCAATCCTATTGATAAATTTTCAATTTTTCTGATCTTGAAAATAACAATGGGAGGAGAATTTTATGTTCCTACAGGTAAAAGTCACCAATCTAAATGCCTGAAAACATACAACTTATGGCTGTGCAGGATGAACTGGGGAATGTCAGCAGAGAGGTTGACCCATCTGAACACTAAGGAATGAGGAACATCAGACTGCCTGAGACACGGACACTGAGCATCTCTCTGAATAATATTGGGGTTGACTGTTAATAATAGACCCTAATGCTGAGAAACCTTCCTACCTCTCCCCCACCCCTTTTTTTTTCTTTTTTCTTTTTTTTTTTTGAAAAAAGAAAAACAGGATGGTAATGAAACCACTCCCAAACTGTAAACTAGAGCCAATTGTTATGGTGGTAATTTCCTATAAAACAGGCACAATGTATTAACTGATTGATAGGCATAGGAACTGTGAAAGGATATTTCTCTATCTAGAGCCAAATCCAATAGTAAAGTGTTTATAAGTTGTGTAATTAAGCAAAATATATTACTTTATTATTTATTTATTTTTCAGGAGTTTAAGTAGATTTAATAATTACCCAAGAAACATCTTTTATTTCAAATGTTAATCATCCAAATGTATTTTATTTTTTAATTAATTTATTTTTATTTATGATCTGTGCCTTTGATACATCATCCTTCAGTCCAATTTAGACACATTCCCCACTCCCTGTCCCCCACCCCACTCCAGGTCATGTCTTCTGCCATACATGTCTTGCATCTTTCTCTCAGTGTTTCCAAAGGTTTTGCACTTCAGAGGCTTGTTGTTTTGGGCAGAATTTAACTGTATCAGTTAATTCTTTGACCCAGTCTTTATGTTGTTGTTGTTTCCTCCCCTTTCCATTGCTCCAAAATATGACTATATAACCATCACACATGTATCAAAATTATGACGTCTGAGAATAAACTGTATGTTAATTCCAAAATATGTTTAAGTATTCACATTTTTCCCATTTAATTTTATATGACTCTTAAGATGTGAATACTTACCTTCCACCCATATACAGTAATTACAAAGTCTGAAAATAAGTGGTAGGTCAATTCTAGAGCCCGTTAAGAGATTCACATTGTAACAGAACAGTTGTTTTCAGATAAAAATATATAAAACAATGAAGTTGTTCTGCTTGCCTTTCAACTGAGGATTTGGTGTTAACATCCACAAATAAGGGTAACCATTTTTAAAATTCACATTTTCCCCTTTAATTTTATATTACTCTAAAGTATGCATATACACCCTCCCTCCACATACCACAATTGCAAAGTCTGAAGATAATTGGTAGGTTAATTCTAGATTCCATTAAGGTGTTCACATTATAATGGTACAGTTGCTTTCAGGTAAAAGAAAATATTGCTTAGTTTGCCTTAGTACTAGGTATTTGGTGCTAGCATCCACAGATGAGGAATACCATTTGTTGATTGTTTTTCTGGGACTGTGTTACTTCACATAGCATAATGTCTTCTAGTTCCATCCATTTACCTGAAAAATTCATGATGGCATCTTTCTTTACTGCTGCATACAATTCCCTTGTGCAGATGTTCCACATTTTCTCTATCCACTCATTGGTTGAGGGGCATTTGGGTTGGATCCAGAAGTTCCTGTTGTGAAGGGAGTGGCAATAAACATAGACATACATGTATCTTTGCAGTAGGATGAGTCTTGTGGGTATATACCCAGGAATGGTATGATTGGATCAGGTTGTAGACTCATTTTGGGTCTTTAAGGGTTCTCCACACTGCTTTCCATAGTCATTGCACAAGTTTACATTCCCACCAGCAGTGAATGAGCAATCCACTTTCCCCAAATCCTATCCAGCATTTGGTGGGGTTTTTTTTCATGATTTTATCCAGTATTATTGGAGTGAATGATATTTAACGTGATTTTAATTTGCATTTCCTTAATTATTAATGATGTGGAACACTTTTTAAGATGTTTCTCAGCCATCCTTAATTTCTCATTTATGAAGTCTCTTTTCAGCTCATAACTCCATCTCTTGAGCGGGTCATTTGTTTTCTTCTTTGTTTTTTGAGTACTTTATATAATCTGGATGTCAATGCTCTGTCTGATGTATCACTGGTGAAGGTTTTCCCCCCACTCTGTGGGCTTTCTCTTTACTTCATTGATTGTTTCCTTTGCTGTACAGAAGTTTTTGAGTTGAATGAGATCCCACTTGTCAATTATTGACCTTATTTTCTGTGCACCTGTTGTTTGATTTAGAAAGACTTCTCCTACACCTATGTCTTGTAGGTTGCTGCCAACATTTTCTTCTATAACATTCAGAGCTTTGGGATTCATATAGAGGTCTTTTATCCATTTGGAGTTGATTTTTGTACAGGGTGAGAGGTAGGCATTTAATTTTATTCTTCTACAAATGGTGATCCAGTTTTGCCAGCACCATTTGCTGTCTTTCTTCCATTGAGTCTTTTTGGCCCCTTTATCAAATATGAGGTGGTTGAAATTGTATGTGCTCAAGTTTGGATCTTCAATTTTGTTCCATTGCTCTACAGGTCTGTTTTTGTGACAGAACCAGGTTGTTTTATGACTATAACCCTATAATGTAGTTTGAAGTCTAATATAGTGATCCCCCCTGTATTGCTCTTTTCACTCAGGGTCACATTGTCTATTTAGGGTCTTTTGTTTTTACATATGAGTCCCAGAATTTCTTTTTCCAAGTCTGTAAGAAACCCTTGGAGTTTTTAATTGGGATTGCATTGAATCTGTATAAGAATTTGGATAGAATGGACATTTTTAATATATTGATTTTTCTAATCCATGATCATTGGAGATCTTTCCATGTTCTGATGTCTTCTTCAATCTCCTTCTTCAGGGGTTTAAATTTTTGTTGTAGAGATCTTTGATATGTTTGGTTATGTTTGTTCCTAGGTATTTTATTTATTTAATTAATTTATTTATTTATTAATTTATTTATTTTTGGCTATTCTGTGTGGGAACGTCTTCTTATATTCTTTCTCCAGTTGCTTGTTGTGGGTGTAAAGAAAGGCTACTAATTTTTATAGGTTAATTTTGTATCCCACAATTTACTGAAAATCTTAATCATTTGTAGAACTTTTCTGGTAGAGTTTTAACATTGCTTAGTAAGCTATCATATCATCTGAAAAGAAGAATAGTTTGATTTATTCTTTTCCAATTAGAACTCATTTCAAAATATTTTTTAATTTATTATTTTTATGTGTATGAGTGTACTGTCTGCATGTAGGTTGGTGCACCCATGTCATCCAATGCTGCAGATGTCAGAAGAGGACATCAAAATCCCCTGGAACTGGAGTTAAAGACAGTTCTTAGCCACCATGTTGGTGCTGGGAATTGAACCTGGGTCCTCTGCAAGAGCAGTTGGTGCTCTTAACTGCTAAGCCATCTTTCCAGCCCCAATTAGTACTCCATTAATTTCCCTTTCTTGCCTTATTGCTTTGGCAAGTGTTTCAAGCACTATCTGGAAGAGGAATGGTGATAGGGGACAGCCTTGCCTTTTTCTGCCTTTAAGGGGAATGCTTCTAACTTTTCTCCATTTAGGATGATGTTTGCTGTGGCTTTGTTGTATATGGCTTTGATTATATTGAGGAATGTTCCCTCCAGCCCAGTTCCCTCTAGGACTTTTGAGCAGGAGGGGATGCTGAATTTTGTTGAAGTCTTTTTCTGCATCATTTGAGATGACTGTGTGGTTTTTGTCTTTCAGTACATTTATATGTTTTATGATATTTATTGATTTATGTATATTGAACCATCCCTGCATCTCTGATATGAATCCAACGTGGTCATGATGGATAATCTTTTTGATGTGGGTCTGTATGTGGTTTTCAAGTATTTTGCTGAGAATTTTTGCATCTATGTTCAATAATGAGATGGGTCTATAGTTTTCTTTTTTGGTTGTATCTTTGCTTGGTTTTGGTATTATAGTGATGCTTGCTTCATAGAAAGAATTTGGGAGGTTTCCTTCTGCTTGTATCCTTCTGTACAGTTTGAGTAGTAATGGTTGTAAGTCCTCTTTAAATATTTTATAAAATTCTGCTATGATAACATCTGGAGCTGTTTTTTTTTTTATTTGGGGGTACTATTACATTTTCAACTTTTTCATATATTATGGGTATGTTTAAGCTGTCAGTCTGCTCTTGGTTAAGCTTTGGTGAATTCCAGGATTTCAAATATTCATCCATTTCTCTTAGGTTTTCAAATTTAGTAAATTATAGGTTTTGAAGTATTATATGATTTTCTGAATCTTTTCTCTGTCTGGTGTAATGTTTCCCTTTTCATCACAACTACTATTGATTTGGAGTCGCTCTTTTTTTTTTTTTTTTAACTGGGCTAGGGGCCTATATATCTTGTTTGCCCTTTCAAAGAACCAGCTTTTGGATTCATTGAGTTTTGTACTGTTTTCTTTGTTTCTATTTTATTGATTTCTGCTCTGATTTTTGTGATTTCTTACTGTCTCTTGGGTTTAGGGTTCATTTTTGGTTGTCTCTCAAGTGTTTTTAGCTGCAGTGTTAGTTTGTTTATTTGTCTTCTTTCTGCTTTTTTAAATGTAGGCACCCAGGGCAATAAACTTCCCTCTTAGGACTGCTTTGAAAGTATCCGATAGGTTTTGCGATGTTTTATTTTCTTTACCATTTGGCTCCAGGAATGTTTTTATTTCTTTCTTTGTTTCTTCCTTGACCCATTCATTATTCAGGAGTTGGTTGTTTAGATTCTATGTGTTGAGCTTATTCTGGTGTTGACATTGAGCTTTATTGTACTGTTGTCTGATAGAATGCAAGAAATTATATCAATGCTTTTGTATTTGTATTTACTGTGTTCTAGTATGTGTTTGATTTTGGAGAATGTTCCATGGGGCTCTGAGTTTAAAGTATATTCTCTGGTATTTGGGTGGAATATTCTGTAGGTATCTGTGAGGTTCATTTGGTTTATTGTATTGCTCAGTTCAGATACCTCTCTGTTGATTCTTTGTCCATTTGACCTATCTAATTGATAGTGTGGTGGTTTGAATGAGTGTCCCCCATAGGCTTTAAGTATTCAGTCAGTTGTCTCCAGTTGGTGGCACTGTTCTTGAAGGTCTTAGAAGGTGTGGCCATGCTAGAGGAAGTATGTCACTGGGGGCGGGCTTAGTGAGTTTAACAAGCCTCATGGTCTCCAGTCGCACTCTCTCTCTCTCTGCTTCCTGCACTCATTGTGAGATGTGACCCTCGGCTTGCTGCTCCGGCTCCAGCCGCCATGCCTCCCACCACAATGGACTCTAATTCCCTGGAACCATCAATCATAAGCTCAAACAAAGTCTTCATTTTATAAGTTCCTTGGTCATGGTGTTTTATCACAGCAACAGAAAAGTGACTAATACAGATAGGTAATGTAATCCCCCACTTTTAGTGTGGTGGGATCATTCTGTGCCTTAAGGTCTTGTAGAATTGTATTTATAAAGTTTGGTGCATCGCTGTTTGGTGTGTATGTATTCATGATTGTGAAATCTTCATGGTTAATTGATCATTTGATAAGGATTTAGTAGCTCTCTCTGTTTCTTCTGATTAGTTTTACTTTGAAGTCGATTTTGTCTGATATTAGAATAACAACTCTGGCTTGCTTTTTGGTCCCATTTGCTTGGAACATTTTTTCCCATCCTTTCACTTTAATTTGGTGCCTATCCTTGAAGATAAGCTGGGTTTCTTGTAGACAGCATATTGATGGGTTCTGTTTCCTAATCCATCCTCCCATTCTATGTCTTTTGATTGGGGAGTTCAGCCCATTAATATTTAAAATATTATTGAGAGATGTGTGTTGCTTCCTTTTACCTTATTTTCTGTTTGCATTCTTGTTCTAGGTTTGTATTTCTGCAGTTATACTTTTATTAATTACTCTCTCTCTAGGTGCTTGGGGATAGTTGCTCCTTTCCTCTGAGCTTTGAATTGCTTCAAGTATTTTCTGAAGTGTTGGCTTCCTGGACATGAATTCCTTCATCTTGTTTATGTCATGAAAGGTTTTTCTTTCTCCTTCAACTCTAATTGACATTTTTGCTGGGTATAGTAATCTGGGTTGGCATCTATAGTCATTTAGTACTGGGAATACTTTGGTCCAAGTTCTTCTGGCTTTCATCGTTTGCACTGAAAAGTCAGCTGCAATTCTGATGGGTTTTCCTTAATACGTAACTTGTTTTTCTCTTGTGGCCTTCAGTAATTTGCCTTTGTTTTGTGTGTCTAGTGTTTCAACTATGATATGGCATGGAGTGTTCCTTTTCTGATCTTGTCTATTTCGTGTTCTATGTGCTTCTTGTATTTGTATGAGTTTGTCATTTTTTCAGTTTTGGGAAATTTTCTTCTATTATTCTATTGAAGATCTTATCGATACCATTGTCCTGGGATTCTTCTCCTACCTCTATCCCCATGATGTGAGATCTTTTCATAGTGTCCCATATTTCCTGATTGTTCCACTCTTGTGGTTTTTTTTAAGTTGTCATTCTCTTTGGGCATTGTAGTTCTTCCATCTTGTCTTCCAGTGTTGATATTCTACTTTCTGCTTCATCTAATGTTACTGAGGCTTTCTCCCATCTTTTCCTACTGATGGGATGAGTTTGCATTTTCTTTTTCACTTCATCCTGTGATTTTTTTTTTTTTTTAGTATTCCCAGTTCCCTTTAGAGTTTGTCATTCTCTCCTTCTAGATCTTTGATTAACTGGTTAGTTTCCTGTTTTATTTCAGAGTGGGATCTTTCCAATTTTTCCACTTCATTCCTGAGTTTGTCATTCTCTACCTTCATTTCCTTCAGTATGTCTATTTTTGTTCTTTTACGATCTGTGTCTTGGGTTATCTCTAGGGAGAAGTCATTGTTGGGGTCTTCTATAGGACTGCTAGGTTTTGTGGGGGTTTATTATTTGCTTATCCCATGTTGTTGATTTTCTTTTGTGCTCTTGGCATGTGGTTTTGATTTGTTGTTTATAGATGGACTGATGTGAAATTCAAGTGCTTCTTCCTTTCATTGAAGGCCTGCTCCTCTAGGTTGCAAGGCTGGTTGTCTCTTCTGTTACATTGTGGTCTGTGTCACCTTCTCTGTTCCCACCAGGATGGCCTCAATGGGGGTAGGTAGCACTGGTTTTTGCCCACCCAATCTTGTCACTGGCAAGGTGAACATAGGGCCTTACCCAATCTGGTCTGGAATTTAGAGCAGCTCCGAAGACCCTGCACCAGAAGTGACTGGGCTTGGATGGTCCTGGAACCAGCCTTGCATTGGAAGTGACTGGGCTGGGATGGTCCTGGAACCCTGTGCTGGAGGGGGTGGGGATTGGAAGGTCCTGTGGCTGGGTAGGACCTGGAACCCAACTGCAGAGATGCCCACCCAGTCACTCTCCCCTGAGTTGGAAGGGACTGTCCTGGGGTGGTCCTGGTACCCTGGACTGGAAGCAACATGGCTCCAATGGTCTGACAGCCCTGCACCAGAGGTGCTGGGGCTGGAAGGCTCTGGAACAAAATATTCTAAAGTACCTTCTTGAAACATCTTAGAAGGAGTTAGAGAAAAAAAAAAAACTCTGATGAATTGTGACTTCAAATACCAGAAAGTAGCCTGGTCCAGGGAGCTGAGCAGGGCATCTGGAATACCCACTCAGAGTCACTTCTATTTTCACAGGGAAAGCTTTGTAAGAAATGTTCAAAAGCATCCTGTGGACTTGTTTTCTGAGATGTGACCAAATGTGTTCCCACTTAAGATAGGGTCCCAAAGACAGAAAGAGACAAGATTTCAACTGGGTGAACTGATAAGTTTTATTAGGTTTACTTACAAGAACATGGGCAACTTACAGATCATTGCAGAAAAAAAAATCTCTCTCCCAGCAACAGATAGAGTCTCCTTTTGAGGGAGGGACTGGGTTAGATGTGCCACTCTCCAACCCCATGATGCACACAATCCATACTCCATAAAAGAAAGTAAATAGGAAAGTAAGTAAATGCTTTCCAGGTCTCCTGTGTGTAATTGGGAACCATGCTGACAGTTCAAGAAGGCAGCAATCAGGTAATGGGGGAAGGACAGCATTTCTCAAGCAGCTAAGCAGAGCTTTCAGTAGACCAGCAGGTTGATTGGAACATGATTGATATTCCAGGATCTGCAATGGAAATGGTTCTATTTTAGTATCTATCTCTTGAACCTTATCTCTTCATGAACTCTGTTCTATTTTCAATTTCTTAAGACAGTACAGTCAGATGACGACGGACAAGATAGTGCAGATGATGTTACCTTATGCTGTGGGAAACGGGAGAGATACATAGTCAAATCTGTGGCTGGAGGGCCTGCTCAGGAGTTAAAAATCACTGACTGCTCTTGCACAGGACCTGGATTCAATTGTCAGCAACTACATGGTGACTAACAACTATCTGTTTCTCTGGTTCCAGAGGATCCAACACCTTCTTCTGACTCCAAAGGGCACTGCATGACATGGGTCCCTTAAATGCATGCAGGCAATACATTCATACTTATAAAAGAATAAAATATTTAAACTTTAGTTTAAATTTATATGGACTCTATGAACTATATAGCATAAAGAGTGTTAAAATTATACAACGCAAAGCATATGCCAACAATAATATAAGTATTTATGTTTACTGCATGACTACTGGGTCACAATGAACAATTTAACACAACTTATGTCACAATTTAAAGTGAAAATGTACTTCATAAATTTTTAAGGAGAATTGTATCCTGTGCTTCAAATACTTTTTTGTGATGGAAAACATTGATTTAAACCTCTAATTTTCCAATTTTTTAAGTTATTGTAATATAAAATACAATCATATTTAAGTGAGCTAAATTTTTTCTTTATGAACTGATAGGCATTGTATATATCCACATACAGCATGATTTTCTACAATTTTTGAAAAAAAAATATATATATATCCAATTGGTATCAGATTGTACAAATCAGAAATTTGTATATTTATCAGTTATGCTTTTAAGGAGAAATCAAGTGGATAGAAATCCAGAAAGAAATTAGTTCTATCAAATTCAGATTTATGAAATCTTAGCTTTGTGTAGACAAAGATTCTCAGTTTACAAGTGGATAGAAATCCAGAAAGAAATTAGTTCTATCAAATTCAGATTTATTAAATCTGAGCTTTGCGTATACAAAGATTCTCAGGATACTTTATTACTAAAGTCTTCATTTCCAAAATGCAGAACATACTCATATATCATATTAAAAGGAAAAGCAACATTAAATTAAGATGAGGACCACTTGTTGATATTAACTAATAAATAAACACATAACTAGCACAAGAGGCTAGAGTTTCCTTAGGAGAATAATTAACACGATGTCTAGGATAAGGCCTGCCTCTTGTACATCACTCAGGATCGCACGTTACTCATTACCACATAGATACCGCATGTTGACAGGTTACGCTAACTGGCGCTCTGGCAGTTTGACTTGACCACTGCTCTATTTTCACCACACTATAGATATTAAATATAATTAAACTTTTTAGTGATTGTATTACTAATTAGATTACTCTGCTTTCTCAGTCTGCCTCCCCAAATACCATGAGCAATCTAAAACAACTGTTAAGCAATATTTTCAATATTTTCTATTACACAGTGAAGACTTTTTGCCACCTTGATCCTGATATTCTGCCTACTGAGCTAAAGAGAATGAGTGACTTCTTCAGCTATAAACATGCTCTGCATGAGGAAAGTGCATCTTCGTCACAAATAAGTAAAGTAGTTCCTGCAATCTCCACTTCCCAAAGTCAGAATTTGCAACAGGTACACAAATTATTCAATGTCACACAAATACTCTAAAAATGACATTTATTTCCTCTGTTCTTAACGTACAGACAAATCTTGTACAACTCTGTAGGAATCATACATGGTATTGGGTCTCTCAAGCTGCAACAACTGAGTGAGTCAAGTGGCAACTGATGTTAGCTTCTCTTTAATCCCAGACATCAGTGTCAGGTATTTAAAAACAGAGCTCAGAGAAATATAATTCCAGAAATGACAGCAGGAGGCTTTTTTATTCTAAATTACTTACAAATATTTTATATATAAATACATGCATGGAGATCTTTTAAAATGAGGAGGCCCTTTAGTTTCTTTCTAATTTGAAATGCAAAATTATTTGTGAAGAATAACGATAAAGTGGCTGGGTCACATATTTGCATAAAATAAATAGTTTTAAAGGAGAGGGAAACAGAGTGAATCAATTTAGAGAAATCTGAAACTTCTGAGAAGTTTAATGAGGCCTATTAAGCATAATGAGGACAACTTTCTAGTTGCCTGGATGAGTGATGGTGGTTGGCTGGGAATACTTAGCAAGCCAGACAGCACTGTGTCCAGAGGGAGAGGGAGATATTCTGCACTGGCATGTGCAGGTGGAAAAAGTAAGAGAGGAATGCAAGTATTGACAAAGGAATGTGCAAAATTGTTCACATATGAACCTGTTCTAGGGAACACACACCAACACATTCACTCTACCGCCACATACACTCTCACACCATACACACACCCTATAAATACACTTATAAGACACAGACACTGATGTGCCCACACCACACACACACACACACACACACACACAAACACACACACTCATACAAGTGCACTGATACCACCCACATTCACACTGCTTACACACACACCACATACCCATACTAATATCACACACATTCACAACACACAGTCATCACCTCCCTCACACACACACACACACACACACACACTCACATACATACTCATATCACACATTTTCATACCATACATAGTTACACCCACTCCACATACACACACATGCACGCACACAGAAACTTTCATTCTAAGACCACACAGATGTAATTTGTAATTTCTTTGACTTAGGCCCTACTGTATAGCTCAGGCTGGCTTGGAACTTATTGTGTAGCCCAGGCTGTTCTGGAGTCTTGACCCTCCTTTTCCTTAATGCACCATCACAGGTGACCAAGTACGTTATTTTTGTAGGGAAAAAAAGTTATTTAGTTCCTTTTTACTTTCAGTTAATAAAGGTCTCCAAATGATGCAAACCATGCATTTGTCTTCCTTTGTGTCCACCTAGTGCATGGCCCCAACAACTGAGAGTCCACTGTTTCTGTCACTTTCAATGAAGATTCAGTATTCCCTGTTTCTCATTGTATCTAAGCCCCATATTTGTTGATTCCCTGAGGAACTTCCCTGATGACAAACCTCTCTTGAGAGTTTCTGGTACCTCTGGGACACTTATCATACTTGGGGCCACAACAGGATAGATCACTTGCACTTTACATGTGCTGGGTGTAAGATGTGGTTCTATGGTGACATCTTTCTTTACACGGTTTTACAATATTGAGGGGTGTCTTATATTTCTCCCTTACATTTGAAAGAATGGAAGCACAATTTTTTTTTGGTCTTTTTGAGACAGGGTCTCCCTGTAGCTAGCTGTCCTGGAACTCGCTCTGTAGACCAGGCTGGCCTTGAACTCACACAGATCCTCCTGCCTCTGCCTCGCAAGTGTTAGGATTAAAGGTGTGCGCCACCACGCCCAGCTGAAGCACAATTATTGGCAGCTAAAGATAATTTTCCCAGAGGTGAATGCAAGTATTTTCTTAGCAAATAAACCCTTACATCTTAACATAATTTGAACAATAATCATAGTCAAGTAAGTGTTTTAAATGTGAAAAGGTGAAAAACGCCAAATTTGGCAAGTGATGCTGAACTTCAAGTGAGAAATTTTCTCCTTTAACAGAGTTAGGTACAAAAAGGTTACTGGATCAAATGTTCTTATAAGGTCAGGGGCAGGATGTTTGAAAGCACTTATGGGGACATAACGGGTCTCATATCAGTGTCAGGATATGTTAAAATGATCACATCCTCCAGATTATGAAAGTTAAGATTAGATGTATAAAAAAGGAAATGCATGAGTACAAAAGCTTCAAAGAGTTGATAGGAGAGTATTCAAATGGATCATCCAAATCTTGACCTTATATAGTCTTTGGCAGTTCTTAAAAAAAAATCTTAGTGCTTATTATGGATAAGGGAATAAGGAATGAATGCACATTCAAATTATTTCAACTGGAATAATTATCTGATGACTCAGTCTCCCTTTTCACTTGTTGAGTAATGAATGACTGTCATTATCTGAAAATTCTAATTGCCTCCTCAGTGAACAGTATTCGGGTTTTTTAACTTTACCAACATATTCCCAAGGTGACATTTTTTTGTTTTTCTAATGCACTATTTTATTATATAACTTACTACTTTCAAAAATGCAATGTCCCTCAACAACTGGATACAAATTTAATTTCACATTAAATTAAAATTAAAAATTAATTTTTTTTTTATTTCCAGCAATTGCTTCTCTTATCCTCATTCCTTAAAACCACATATCCTTTAATTCCAAATGCACATTGATTGGCTCAGTGCTGATTAACAAGAGAGATATTTACCAAGAATTGCTGAATTAAATGTGTATAAGACAAACATCACTGATTATACAAAGAGAAGCAAGGAGGAGTGGATGGAACAACAGAGATGGGGAGGGTGTAAGAGATGGCAGCATGCCATCACCACACAAAGGTTTGAAAGTACCTGTATGGTTACCCAATATCAGTAGAATTTTAAGAAAGAAATCTTATAGAAGGTAACATAGTTGAAATAAGTAGTGAATTGGATTTAAACCACAGAAATCATGCGTATTGATACTCTAAACAGTGCTAAGGAAGGCAGAGATGTTGAAATGTCTCTGATTAAAGATGTGGGTGAAAGTGACTCAGCAGGTAGGCTGGGCTATGATAAGGAGATTGGAGTTTTACTAAGAGTAAAAGTAGGGCATGGACATTATGCGAACAACTGTCTTGATGATTCAGGTTTTTGATCATATTCCTTAGAGAAGGGAAGTGGATTGACATGTGAGGCAGAACTTGAAACAGCGATAAGTGAGGAGGAAACATCTCCACCTGGAGAGAATGTGCAGTCATGTTGCAGACAAGATGATTTTCTTCTGGCCCAAACCTGGGGTTTATGAAAATGAAACAGTCAATGATGTGGAGCTTCTTGCTTGAGAATCACCAGTAATATCTTTTCTAAGAACTTTAGACTGAATAAAAGGAATATTTGCTAGTAAGTACTAAATCAAAGACTCATCTTCACATGCGATAGTTTTGAAATGAATATGGTAACTGTTATAGTGTACCTTCAATTGCTGTGACAAACCACTCTGACCAATACCAACTCGGAGAGTGATGTGGTTAATGTCTCCCATGTCACAGTTCATCACTTAGGGAGCCCAAGGTAGGAATTCTGGGCAAAAACCTGGGTGGAGGAGCTGAAGCACAGGCCATGTAGGAAAGTTGCTTACTGGCTTGCTCCTCTGGCCCACATTCAGCCTACTTATATAACACAGAACAATTTATCCAGGTGGCACCACCTATGGTGAGCTGGGCCCTCCACATCACTCAACAATCAAGAAAATATCCCACAGATATGGCCACAGACCAGTCTAATGGAAACAATGCCCCAATTGAACCTCCCTCTTAACCTAGATGTGTCAAGCTATCCAGCATAGTAACTATGAATTCTTAGATAAAAAGAACAAACATCCATTACAGAAATTATTGTCAAATTTTAGGGGCATTTTTACCTGTGATAATGAGATTATCTATCATATCTCTTTATCTCATCATCGTAACAAATTTGTTATTTCATTTTAATCACATAACCATTTATTGACATTAAAGTTTATTGTGTCCATGACCTCAAATGACCTCGTGAGATACAAAGCTCCCCTGAGGAGATCCAATGTGCTATTCTACATTTTCTGTGTTCTCTAAATTGTATGTCTTCATGTGTGGACACGTGCATATACTGTGTACCTGTGTGTGGTTTGTATCCTACAAGGAACTGAATTAAATTTTCTGAAATTTCCAGGCTTGAATGTTGTTGTTGTTGTTTTTTTTTAAGTTAACTATACTTTTTCTGATCCATTTATAGACTACTTCTTTCTCTCTTTATATTCATAGATCCAATGTTTCCTTAAATCTGGGCAATCTGGACCCAATCTTATTTTTTCTGCCTAGGAGTAAAATTTTTGATGTGCTAAAATGAGCATTTGCAATCTTCTGTGCTATAAAATAACCACTGATTAATTCAGCAAGCTAGTTATATAAGAGAGAAAGCATTTAGTTACACTGTGGAAATCAAAGTACCCTAAATAGGATCACTGGCCTGATCACAGGTAGAGGAGATGAGCAAAATATCTGAGCACCAGTGAAGTCAAAGTTAGGAGGTGATAAAGATTTAAGTGATCACCTGAGTATGATAAATGTCAGCATCACTTATTTGAAAATGGGTTGAAAGCCCTGTGAAATTTTATGGCAGTCAGGTGAATACAATTAGCAATTTTTTTTATCACTACATAGCTAGCAGACAGGGTTTTAATAAAATCGTTGTCAGGTGGTATACAATGCTGCATGAGTAGAAATATCATGCTATACAATTATCCCGTAGGTCTCTATAAATATCACATATTAAGAAAAAAATTGAGGTTGAGATTGTGCAGTTGGTCAGATGCATGGAGACCCAAGTTCAACTCCCAGAACTCATGTAGGAAAAAATCAATAACAGAGTGTGAGAGCCTGCATTTATAATCCCTCCCAGCCTTAGCTAGGCAGAGACAAGAGGATCCTTCTGGTTTGTTCCTGTCTAGCTGAATTCCCTTTGTATATAATTTAACCCTCTTGGTACTGTGTGTGTGTGTGTGTGTGTGTGTGTGTGTGTGTGTGTATCTGTGTCTGTGCATTTGTGTGTCTGCATGTGCATGTATGTGTGTGTCTGTGTGTTTGTGTGTGTGTGTGTGTGTGTGTGTGTGTCTGTATGGAATGTCCCGTACTATATTACTGTTTGTCATAAAAGCTAAGATCCATGAAGATCATATTAAATAACAATTTAACATCCGTGGCAACTAATGTTGGCTGTCAAATCAACTGCATCTTGTATTAACAGAAATGGGAGTTTCTTTATTGGATTGTTTGAAGCTAGAAGAGCCACCCTAAATGAGGGCATTGCCTTCTGATGACAGCCCACCCATATAAGAGGCCATGGCAGAAGGCAGCGTTTACTTTTTGTCTGCTTGCCTTCTCTCCTGCTAGTGAGTTCATCTTGTTGCTGTGGCATTCCTTCAATAATAGTAGAATCAATATCTTAGGATTCTAAAGTAAACTGAGGACGAGCAGACACAGGGGAATTCTTCAGGCCTTCAGCACCAGATTGGGACTACTGAGATATCCAGCCTCATAGACTGAGCAACCAATGGCTTCACATCCTCTCCAGTGTGGCACAGCCATAGTTGGACTTCTCAGACTCTATCCTGTGAGCTAATCCAATAAATCCATATATATATATATATATAAATCAAAGAAAAAGTATATATATTATATATATGTATATATATATATATATATTATATTATATATATTATATTATATTATATATATTATATTATATTATATATATTATATATATCTTTATATATATTAATATATATTATATATATATAAAGATATATATATATATCTTTAAACTTGTGCCTACTTCAACTACAGTGTGAACTTGAAATCAGAATTTGATTTTTTCTTTATACATTAACTGTTCTTTCCAGTGCAGGACTTTAAGGAGCGTCCTTCATGAGGATGTCACTTCTCAGCTGTCACCTTATACAGTTAAATGCATCTGCTCTGTGGGCATTTGCATCTGGTGCTTCATCAAGCATTGATTTTCACTTCTGTTCTCAGTACTGCAGTAAGAATGCAATGTCTCAGTTGTGTGAGATGTTTCATTTGGGAGTGCTTAGATTCTTTTGTCGCCAAGAAAATCTATTTTCTAGGTGCCTAGAATTAGTTCTCAAACTTTCATTTATGAGTAAAATGTTCAAGGTTAACTAGTCTTATGACAATGGAAAGATGCATTTTATGGTTTTGTGATTTATATTTTATTTTTAAGTTAATTTTTATTGAGCACATTTCATACATTTCTTAATCAAATTTAGACTCATTCCTCCATCCATGCCCCCCCTCTTGACCCCCCTCCAGAGCCCATGGATTCTGCCATGCATGTTAAGTCCTGTCTTGCATCTTTTTCTCAGTCTTTTTTAACCCTTAGGATGAAAAGTTTACTGTTTTGGTCAGTTCTTTGAACAGGTTTTTCTCTCTATTTTGTTCCCTTTAATTTTATATTACTCTAAAGTATGCATATTACACTCCACACATAAATCAAATTTACAAAGTCTGAAAATAAACTATAGGTAAATCCCAAAACATGTTTAGGGATTCACATTTTAACAGTAAAGTTGCTGCAAGTAAAAAGAAACATAACTTCACATTCTAAATTACATGTATGTTTTAATGTAATTTTTTGAAGGTTCTATAAGAATTTAATATAAATTTTACAATAGTAAATATTACAATAATATATAGTGTGGTGGTTTGAATGAGTGTCCCCCATAGACTTTAAGTATTCAGACATTTTATCTCCAGCTGGTGGCACTGTTCTTGGAGGTCTTAGAAGGTATGGCTGTGTTAAAGGAAGTATGTTATTGGGGGCAGGCTTAGTGAGTTTAACAAGCCTCATGGTCTCCAGTCTCTCTCTCTCTGCTTCCTGTGCTCATTGCGAGATGTGACCCTCGGCTTGCTGCTCCAGCCCCAGTCACCATGCTTCCGGCCACAATGGACTCTGATTCCCTGGAACCGTCAATCATAAGCTCAAATAAACTCTTCTTTTATAAGTTCCTTTGGTCACAGTGTTTTATCGCAACCACAGAAAAGTGACTAATACATATAGTTTACTTTGTAAGCTATACATTATTGTAATATTTTAATTACACAGTGATTAGACTGAAATTATTCTATAAATCTATCAATACTTTTTTATTTTATATTATTCCAAAATATGCATATATACACACCACACATAAGCCAAAATTTAAAATTCTGAAAATAAACTATAGGTTGATTCCTAAACACATTTAGAGATTCACATTTTAACAGTAAATTTGCATGCAGGTATAAAGTCATGTAACTTTACATTCTTTATTTAGAATATGACTACATATCCTCCATCTATATATGGTAATTACAATGTGTGAGTATAAAAGAGAAAAGCCACAGAGTGGGAGGAAACCTTCACCACCGATACATCAGACAAAGCATTAACATCCAGAACATACAAGCTACTTAAAAAACAAAGAAGTACTAGCATCCACATATGAGAGCTACCATTGTCGTTTGTTTTTCTGGGACTGTGTTACTTCACTTAACATGATGTCTTCTAGCTCCATCCATTTACCTGCAAAGTTCATGATGTTGTCTTTCTTTACCGCTGCATAGAATTCCATTGTGTACATGTACCACATTTTCTCTATCCACTTGTCAGTTGAGGGGCATTTGGGTTGATTCCACTTTTTTGCTATTGTGAACAGAGTGGCAATAAATATAGCTGTGCATGTATCTCTGCAGTAAGATGAGTCTTGTGGGTATATACCCAGGAGTGGTATGACTGGGTCAAATGGCAGGATCAAAATACACAAAGCATCAATAAAAAGAAATTAATAGTGAGAAAACCAGAAAAAAAAAAAGAATGATGTTGGCTGTAGGTTTGTTGTGAACAGCTTTAACTATGTTGAGGTACGTTTCTTTCAATCCAATTCCCTTTAGGACTTTTAACATAAATGCATGCTGAATTTCATCAAAGGCTTTTCTATGTCTATTGAGATGGCCATGTGAATATTTTTTGTCTTTGAGTCCATTTATGATTGACTTCTGTAAAACAAATGAATTCACTCCCTCTCTGGAATAAAGCTAACTTAATCATGTGGATGATCTTTTTGATGTGTGTCTATATATATATATATATAGTATAAGTGAGTAGATGAGGTACTAGATATATATATATCTTTCCTTATTTTGAGGAAACTTTCTTCTATGATCCTGTTGAATACATTTACCTTAGATTCTCCACTTTCCTCTATGCCTATAATGGGTGGATTTTTTCTTTTCATGGTGCCCCACATTTCCTGAATACTCAGTTCCTGGGGTTTGTTTTCAATTTTTCATATTCTTTGCCTAAACGGTCAAGTTCTTCAACATTATTGTTCAATTCTGATACTCTGTTTTTCATTTCACTTTTTTCTATTTGCGAGGCTTTGTCCTCTTGTTTCAAATTGACTCGTTGCATTTTTCACTTCCTTCATTTCAGAATGAGTTTTCTTCAATATTTCTATTTTGTGAATTCAGTCAGAAGTCTATGCCTGTATTTTATTGATTTTTTTGTTTGTGTGTTCTTTAAATTCACTGAATTTTTATCATGTTCATGATTGTTATTTTAAATTCTGTGTCCTGGGTTATCTGTAAGGGGGTGGCACTTGGTGGGACCATATCATTTTGATTTTTCATATTATTACTTTTTCATTGTGGTTTTGGCATGTGGATTTCTTTTGTTGCCTGTGATCTTGGTATAAAACCAAGCCTTCCTTTTTTGAGTTAAAAAAAAAAAAACAAAGAAGTAAGAAAACAAATGAGCTACTCAAAAGATAGAGTAAAGAGCTAAACAGAGACCTCACCAGGAAGGAAGTAAAAAGATGGCTGGGAAACATCTTAAAAAGTGTTCAACATCATTAATAATTAAGGAAATGCAAATTAAAACCATACTAAAGTATCATGTCACTCCAATAAGACTAGCATTTTATGGTTTAATAAATGTCAACATCACAGAAAGCTTTGACTGATGTTTGAGTAAAAATTACAGGAAGGTACAAAATAAAGGAAAATATATTAAATTCTGAAAAGTTTTTTTTTTCTCTTTAAGAAATATTTTTGCCCTGGTGTGGTGGTGCACAACTTTAATCCCAGTACTCAGGAGGCAGAGGCAAGTAAATCTGTGAGTTCAAAGCCAGCCTCTTCTACATAGTGAGTTCCAGGCCAGGCTGGGGCTACAGGGAAACCCTGTCTCAGAAAGAACCCCCACAAAAGAAATATTATTTCTCTATGTAAGAGTTAAATAATATACTAGAAATTAATACAATGACAATTACTGTATGTTGGAACTATAGAACTCTTCAGATGAATAACACTCCATAAGCCTGAGGGGCTCTGTGGGGATGTAAGTGGCCACTGAGACTCAGTCCAAACAGAGGTCGCACTAAATTCTAAAACCAATAATCAAAGAACCATCAAGTTTATGAGTCAGAATTCAAATAAAATCCATTTATTTCTTGCATAGATAATTATATATCTAAGTTTCAGCTTAAAGACATACAACTTTTATTTTAAAAAAGTTGCTGAGCATGGTGGTGCTCGCCTTTAATCCTATCACTCAAAAGGCAGAGGCAGGCAGATCTCTGTGAATTCAAAGCCTGCCTGTCTACATAGTGAGCTCCAAGCCAGCTGAAACTAAAAGGAGACCCTGTCTCAAAAAAACAAAACAAAACAAAACAAAAAACTAAACAAAGGAAAGCAAAGCAAAACAAAACAAATCAAAACAAAAAGAACCTAGAATTTTTGTTGGGTGTAGTGGTGCATGTCTTTAATCTCAGCAATAGGCAAGGCAAGAGGCAGGGCAATCTCTGTGAGTTCAAAGCCAGCCTGGTCTACATAGTGAGTTCCAGGACACCTGGAGCTAGACGGAGACCCTGTCTCTGAAAGACAAAAAAATTATATACATATATATACACTAATATATATATATATTAGTATAAATATATATTGCTAAAATATATATACTT
>VZQC01007049.1:887948-974526 GCA_009823505.1 Rhizomys pruinosus | reverse complement strand
AAAAAAAAAAAAAAAAAAAAAAAAAAAGAAAGAAAAAGAAAAAGAAAAAGAAAGTATTTCTCTGGTATTTGGGTGGAATACTCTGTAAATGTCTGTGAGGTCCATTTGGAGTATGGAATTGTTCAATTCTGATGTCTCTCTCTGTTTATTTTTTATCCTGTTGATCTATCCAAGGGACTCAGTGGGTTGTTGAAGTCTCCCACTATTAGTGTGTTAGGATTAATCTGTGTCTTGAGGTCCTGCAGAGTTGTGTTTATAAAGTTAGGTGCTACAGAGTTTGGTGCATAGATATTTAGGATTGTGAAGTCTTCATGGTTCATTTTTCCTTTTACAAGGATATAATGGCCCTCTTTGTCCTTTCTTTTTAATTTTACTTTGAGATCTATTTTGTCTGATATTAGAATAGCCAATCCTGCTTATTTCTTGGTACCATTTGCTTAGAATACTTTTTTCCATCCTTTCTCTCTAAGGTGGTGTCTGTCCTTGAGGGTGAAATGGGTTTCTTATAGACAGCATATAGAAGGGTTCAGTTTCCTAATTCATTCTCCCAGTCTATATGCCTTTTGATTGGGGAGTTTAGACCATCAGTATTAAAGGTTATTATTAAGAGATGTGTGTTGCTTCTTTTTATCTTGTTTTTGGTTTGCATTTTTGTCTAGGTTTATATTTACTCTGTTATTTTCTTGCTTTCTATTTTTAATTGTTGCTTTCTCTCTTTAATTGCTTAGGGATAGTTGCTTCTTTCCTCTGTTCTTTGGATTGCTTCAAGGATTTTCTGAAGTGTTGGTTTCTTAGACATGCATTCTTTCATCTTGTTCATGTCATGAAAGATTCTTTTTTTTATTAATTTTTATTTATTTCTGTATGTGTATGAATGTACTGTCTGCATGCAAGTTTGTGCACCCGTGTCATGCAATGCCGCGGACGTCAGAAGAGGGTGTCGGATTCCCCTGGAACTGGAGTTCTCCTGGATTTGGAGCTTCAGACGGTTCTCAGCCGCCATGTGGTTGCTGGGGATCGAACCCGGGTCCTCTGCAAGAGCGGTCGGCGCTCTTAACCGCTAGGCCATCTCTCCAGCCCGAAAGATTCTTTTTTCTCCTTCAACTATGATTGACATTTTTGCTGGGTATAGTAGTCTGGTTTGGTATCTCAAGTCATTTAGTACAGGAAATACTTTAGTTCACATTCTTCTATCTTTCATATTTTGCGCTGAGAAGTTGGCTCTAATTCTGATGGATTTCCCCTTATATGTAACTTGTTGTTTTTCTTTTGTGGCTTTCAGTATTTCATCTTTGTTTTGAGCATCTAGTATTTTAACAATTATATGGTGTGGGGAATTTCTTTCCTGGTCTTGTCTGTTTGGTGTTCTATGTGCTTCTTGTATTTGTATGGGTTCATATTTTCTTCTACTATCCTGTTGAAGATCTGGTCAATAGTGTTTTCTTGGGTTTCTTCTCCTTCCTCTATCCCTGTGATACAGAGGTTTGGTTTTTTCATAGTGTCCCATATTTCTTGGTTGTTCCACTTTTGTGTTTTTTTTTTTTTTTTAATTTTCATAACCTTTGCTTGAGGATTCTAGTTGGACCATGTTATCCTGCAGGTATGATATTCTTTTTTCTGTTTCTTCCATTCTGCTTCTGAGGCTTTTTCCCATCCTTTCCTGTTAATTGGATAAATGTTCAGTTTCCTTTTTCATTTCATTCTGTGATTTCTTTAGTGTTTCCACTTCCTTCTCGAGTCTGTCTTTCTCATCTTGTAGGTCCTTAGTTCATTGGTCACTTTCATTTTCCCTTTTAGCCTGGGATCTTTTCAGCATTTCCACTTCCTTCTGGAGTTTGTCATTTTCTCCTTCTAGTTCTTTCCAACGTTTATCATTATCTCCCTCTAGGTCCTTCTTGAGTTTTTCAATCTCTTCCCTTAGTTCTTTCCAATGATTGTCATTATCACCCTCTTGGTACTTCTTGAGTTTTTCATTCTCTTCCCTTAGTTCTCCAGTTTCTTTGAATATGTCCACAATTGTTTTTCTAAAGTCCATAGGGAGATCTCATCGTAGGAGTCTTCTGTAGGGTTGGTAGAGTTCAGTGTGGTTTTATTATGAGCTTCTCCCATGTTGGTTTGTGTGTGTGTGTGTGTGTGTGTGTGTGTGTGTGTGTGTGTCTTTGGCATGTTGATTTGTTGTTTATTTGTTTCTTTGGGTTTTGGTGCCTCAACATTGTCTGCACAGCTAGATCCTCTGCACCACCACTTCCCTAGGCTGGTCTTTTGCAGGTTGGTGTTTTGCAGGACACTGGTGAAGTTTACTCACCCAGTGGGGTACATGCTTGTCTTGTGCTGTGTGGAGCATGGCTAACTCCGCCCACGTCACACACTGGGGCCAGAAGGTTGGAAGGTCCCAGGTGAATCCAGGCCTCTACAGGGCACAGGTTTGCCCAAAGTCCCCAGGAAGGCAGCCTTCACCTGATCTTTTGCAGGTTGGTGTTCTGCAGGACAAGGGTGAAGTCCACTTGCTCAGTGGGGCCTCACGCTGGTCTTGTGCTATGTGGAATGTGGCTACCTCCACCTCCATTGCACACTGGGGCCAGAAGGTTGGAAGCTCCCAGGTGATACCAGGTCTCTTCAGGGCACAGGGTGTCAAAAGTCCCCAGGAAGGCAGCCCTCATCTGGTCCTTTGCAGGTTGGCATTCTGCAGGACATGGGTGAAGTCTGCTCACCCAGAGGGGCTCATTCTGTTCTTGTGTTGTGTGGAGTGTAGCTCCTAAGCAATTTTAAAACACACACACAAAAAAAACCATGCATTTCCCCTATCTTATGAATAAAAAAAGTTATGAAGAAAATTAAGGACTTACACAATATTGCATGCAGAACAACCTTGATGATGATATTGACTTCAATTTTCTTTGGTTTATGTTGATTTTTTTTAATCTTATTTATTTTTGTATGCCTTTGAATGTACTGTCTGCATGTAGGTTTGTGCACCCGTGTCGTGCAATGCCTCGAAGGTCAGAAGAGGGTGTTGGATTCCCCTGGAACTGGAGTTCTCCTGGAATTGGAGTTACAGACTGTTCTTAGCTGCCATGTGGGTGCTGGGGATCGAACCTGGATCCTCTGCAAGAGCAGTCGGTGCTCTTAACCTCTAGGCTATCTCTCCAGCCCCCTTTATGTTGACTTTTTTATCCTTTCACAATTCATTGTGAACATATTTCCCTTGATATTAATATCAAATTAATTCAATGGATATTTTACAGAAGTTGTCCTTACATGTTATGGAATAACTAAGTATGTTCTTCCAGTAATTGACAACCTAAAAAGAGAGAATAGAAAGTGAAAAAACTGAATTGAGTGATGCATATTGGAAAGAAGAAGAACAACAACAGAAAAGACTGCATCAAAGAAATGCATGAGCTATGGTTGGGTGGAGGGTGGGGAGTGGGACACGGGTCTAGATTTTATTTGTAATGTTATCTTGTATAAAAAAATAAATAAAATTTGAAAAAAAGAAATACTAATACAAAGCTTCCTGTTAAATAAAAACCTAGGCCCAGATGAATTCACAGCATAATTCTACCAGACAGTCAAAGATCTAAAACCAATACTACTTAAATTACTCAAAACGGAGAGACAGAGGGAGAATTCCCAAACTCATCTATGAAACAAGTATCACTCTAATACCAAAACCAGGCAAAGATCCCCTCAAAAAAATTATTGCCCCATATCCTTAATGAATATAGAGGCAAAATTCTCACCAAAAGACTTGCAAACTGCATACAGACACAGGTCAAAAATATCCATTATCAAGTAAATTTTGTACCACAAATGGAGAAATGGTTCAATATACATAAGTCAATAAATGAAATAAATAATCTAATTTGACTTAAATACAAAAATCTCATAGTTATATCAACAGATATAGAAAAGGCTTTTGAAAAAAAAAAGAAACTAACATTCATTTATGTTAAAAGTCCTAGACATAACTGGACTGAAGGGAACCTTCAGTCTCACAAAATGAAGGCTATATAATCAAACCCACAGCCAATATTCTTCTAAGTGGAGAAAAACCTGCAAGTATTCCCACTAAAATCGGGAACCAGAGAATGCTGTCTGATATCTCCACTACTTTTCTTTTTTTTTTTTTTTTTTTTTTTATGAGAAGTAAGATGCTAGATTATGCTCTATCGTCACAGAGTGAGAAGAGATGGAGTCCTCGAGAGAGAATGGTATGATAGATACGCAACAGAGATTAATAGATGAAAACTTTCCTAAACTAAAAAAGGACAAACCATACCAATAACAAGATCACAAGGACTACCAAACAGAGAAGATCAAAAAGAAATTCTCCACGTCACATCATATGTTAAAATGCTAGACACCCAAAACAGACAAAATCCTTAAACGCGACAAGAGAAAAAAAACAAGNCTTTTCATCGTGTCCCACAGCTCCTGGTTGTTCCATTTTTGTGTATTTTTAATTTTTCATAATCTTTCTTGAGGTTTAAGCTTGTTCTGTGTTATCTTCAGGTCTGATATCTTTGTTTTCTGCTTCCTCCATTCTGCTTCTGAGGCTTTTTTCCTTCTTTCCTCTTTCATGCTGAGAAGTGTTTGATTTCCTTTTTCATTTTCCTCTTCTGATTTCTTTAGTGTTTCTATTTCTTTTTGAGCTTCTCGATTCTTTTTTTTGTAGCTCTTTTGTTCGCTGGTTGGTTTCTTTTTCTTTTTCAGCATGGGATCTTTTCCAGTGTTTCTACTCCTTCCGGAGCTGTCATTCTCTCTCTCTCTCTCTCTCTCGCGTCCTTCTTGAGTTCCTCATTCTCTTTTCTTCGTTCTTAATTTGTTCTTTATGATCTTGTAGTTCTTAAAGTATGTTCCCAATTGTGTTTCTGATTGTCTGTGTCCTGGGGCATCCCCGGGGGATCCCACTGCAGGAGTCTTCCAATAGGGTTGCTAAAGCTTGGTGTGGGATTATAATGCACCTTTACCATGTTGTCCCTTCGTGATCCTGACATATGGGCTTCTCTTTGTCTGTCTTCCAATGTGAGTCCTAAATGCTCTTCACTGTTGTTGAAAGGCTTGCTTTGCTTGCCTCCTTCAATGCTTCTTTGCAATCTCAGTTGGCGGGGGGGGGGGGGGGGGGGGGGGGCTCTTCAGTCCCTACCTGTCTCCCCCCTTCCTGCCGCTGGGCTCAGGAGATCTCAAATCTACAAGAGTCACACAAGTGTGCCTTTAATACCAGCTTGAGGGATAACTCCGCCACCACAGCCACTAGATCTAATCAAGCCAAAACAGACCACACCTTTAATCCCAGCTGGGCGGGATAACTCCAACTCACAGCCACAAGGCCAATCAAACCCAAAGACCGCAGGACCAAGGATCAACAATCAGCTCGCCAAGGCACCCAGTTCTACCTGTCTCTCCTCTTCCTTCCGCTGGGCTCAGGAGATCTCCAAATCTGATGCCATCTTTCTTCCCGCTGCATAGAACTCCATTGTGTAGATGTCTACCACATTTTCTCTATCCAGTCGTTCAGTTGAGGGGCATTTGGGTGGTTCCAGCTCCTTGCTATTGTGAAGAGAGCTGAAAATAAACATTGCTGTGCCTGTATCTCTGCGGTGGTGGATCTTGAGGGTACATGCTAGGAGTGGTATGGCTGTGTCAGGTGCAAGTTTCATTCCAAGTCTTCCAAGGGTTCTCCCACTGCTTTCCATAGTGGCTGTAGGAGGTTACATTCCACCAGCATCGGATGAGTGTTCCCCTTTCCCCAAACTTCTCCAGCACTTGTTATCATTTTTTTCTGATCCTAGCCAGTCTTATTGGAGTAAGATGATATCTTAAGTGGTTTCATTTGCCTTTCCTTATGATTAGTTAGTTGAACAATTCTTAAAGTGTTTCTCAGCCATTTCTTAATTCCTCGCTTGTGAAGTCTCGTACATTTCTTTGCTCCATCTATTGAGTTGGGTCATTTTGTTTTCTTTTTCTTTGTTTTTTGAGTAGTTACATATTCTGGAAATTCTGCTTTGTCAGATGTTTCTTTGGTGAAGGTTTCCTCCCACTCTGTGGATTTCTCTTCACTTCCTTGATTGTTTCTTTTGATGTACCGAGGCTTTTGAGTTTAATGAAGTCCACTTTGTCAATTGGTCAAAACAATTCTTGCACAGTGCTGTCTGATTTAGGAAGTCTTTTCCTATATGCCTATGTCTCTAGTCTGCTGTCCACTTTTTCTTCTATCACCTTGAGTGTTTGAGGTTCATGTTGAGGTCTTGATCCATCTGGAGTTGACTTTTGTTTTAGGGCGAGAGGTAGGGGTTTAATTTCATTCTTCTACAAGTGGTGATCAGTTTTTCCAATACCACTTGCTGAAGATGCGGTCTTTTTACCATTTGTGTCTTCTTGGCCCCTTTGTCACAATATAAGATGGCTGAAATTGTCTGCTCTCAGAAACAAAAAAAGGAAATTGTCTGAGAGGCCTATTGCTTGCCATTTTGATATTTTGATTAGGCCAGTATTTCATAACTTAATTTTATGATTTTTTAAATGGCAAATGTTAAATATCCATTATCTCTCTTTTTTAAATTTTTTATTCTTTTGTATGTGTGTATGAATGTACCTGTCTGCATGTAGGTCAGTACATCCATGTCGTGCACTGACATGGAGGTAAGAAGAGGGAGTCAGATCCCCTGGAAACTGGAGTGTTAGAGACAGTTTTCAACCGCCATGTGGATGCTAGGATTCGAAACCTGGATCCTCTTGCAGAGCAGTTGGTGCTCTTAACCGCTAGGCCATCTTCTCCAGCCCCCATTATCTATCTTATACTAACCTGGGCAGATTCATCCCCATTGCTAACATTCAAAGACCTTAAAGGCAAAAGGCCACAGTACCAGAAAAGAATCCATTATCAATCTACCCAGCTGTGGATCCTGAAAGCTACATTAATGATTGGCCGGGCATGAGCTACATTAATGATTGGCCAGGCAAGACATGCCCGGTGGTGTAACAGTGGCCTGAAGGTTATATCAGTAAATGAGTGCATTGCTCCCTTCTTTAGAGAATCTTCTTTTGAGACATATATAAATGAACACAAAGATCCACGACTGGTCACCATATAGGATAAAAGAGATGGGGAATGTTCTACCTTAAATGGGATATCTACATTACGACCCCTCTTCCAATGGCTCAGGCATCTTTGAGTAGACTATGGTGAATGTTTATAAGAGCCAGAGGCAATAGGTGACTACAGCAAGAGTGTGTTTCTCTACACAGGAAGTTGTTGATTTGATCTCCCCATAATCATGACTGCATGCACAAGAGGCGTCACAGGATGCCAGCTAAGAAAAAAGTTCATAAATGGAAAGGGAGTCTGTTCCAAATCTGACCTCTGGCTGAGTAGATATTAGCAATGATGGTTTCTGGGAGAGGCAGAGACAGTTCTCAGGCTCCCCATGCCCTGGCACAGGCAGACAAAACTAAGTGAACATGATTTAAAATAAAACGAATTTGTGAGGGAATTAGGATTGGGGAATTGGGGATGAATTAAGGGGAGTGGGAAGGGAAGTGGTATTGGTATAACCACATTATAGCCAAGCAATTTTTCTTCACCTTTTAACATTTATTTATTGCTGTTGTGTATTTCATACCTCATTTTCATTCAGTTCCAGGCATATTCCCCTTTCCCTTCCCCCAACCCCAACCCCATCCCTACCCATCCCAGATCTGCATTCTGCCATAACTATCCCGCATCTTTCTCTCAGTCTTTTTCTATCCTTTGGAATTCCCATTTTCCTCATTAATTTCATATTACTCTAAAAATGGATACCCACTCTCCACCCATATGCAGTCAATTACAGAGTCTGACAATAATTGGTGGGTGGATACTTGAACCCAGTGAGAGGTACATTATAACAACATAGTTGCTTTCAGATATTAAACAAAAATATAACATAATGTCGCTTCAGGGAATAGTACTCCATTGTGTAGATGTACCACATTTTTGTCATCCACTCATCTGGTTGGGGGCCTTTGTGTTGGTTCCAGCTCTTTGCTATTGTGGCGAGAGCGAGCTGCAATCACCATGGATGTGCATTTGTGCCTTTTGTCGGTATAGGATGAGTCTTTTGGGTATATACCAGAGGGTATGACGGGGTCAGGTGGTAGGTTCAGCTTATTCCGAAGTCTTTTAAGGGTTATCCACACTGCCTTTCATAGGGGTTGTACAAGTTTACATTCCCACCAGTGTATTAATGTTCCCCTTTCCACACAACTCCTCTAGCATCTGTTTTGTGTTTGTTTTCTTGATTTAGCTAGCCATACTGGAGTGAGATGATATCTGAGAGTAGTTTTAATTGCATTTCCTTAATTTTTAATAATATTGACCCCTTTTTTAAGATGTTTCTCAGCCATCTTTACTTCCTCACCTGTAAAACTCTGTTCAGCTCTTTTACTCCAGTTTTGAGTAGGCCATTTGTTCTCTTACTTCTTCGTTTTTTAAATAGTCAATATATAAACCCATATATACTATACATGCACAAAACTAATTAAAAAATGAAAAAAAAAAAAAGATTTCTTCCCACTCTGTGGTTTTCTCTTCAGCTCCTTGATGTTTCTTTCTCTGTCCAAGGAAGCTTTGAGAGTTTACTATGGTCCCATTTGTCAACTGTTGGCCTACTTCCTGTGCAGCTGCTGATTTAGAAAGTATTTTCTTATGCTTATGTCTTGTATGTTGTTGCTAACTTTTTCTTTTATCTTCTTCAGGGTTTCAGGCTTCGAGTTGAGCTCTTTGATCCCACTTGGAGTTTATTTTGTACACGGTGAGAGGTAGGCGGTTAGGGGTCTTACTTTTGTTTCTTCTGCAGATGATGATCCAATTTTGCCAACACCATTTGCTGGAGATGCTGTCCTTCCTCCAATTGAGATTTTTTTTGCCCCTTTGTCACTTATGAGGTGGTAGCTGAAATTGTCTGAGCTCAAGTTGGATCCAGTTTTGTTCCATTGGTCAATGGTCTGTTTCTGTGCCATTACCAGACTGTTTTCTGGCTATGGCCTTGTAACATAGTTTGAAGTTCTGGGGGAGGGCGGCAATCCCCCCTGCTTTGCATTTTCCTCAGGTTGCTTTGACTATTCGAGGTCTTTTGTTTGTCCATAAGAATTTAAGGGATTTTTTTCCCAAGTCTGTGAAGAAGCTCGTAAGAATTTTTATTGGGATTGCATTGAATTCTGTATATTAGTTTGGGTAAAACTGACATTTTTTACTATATAATGTCCCAATCCATGAGCCTGGGAGTTCATTCCTCTTTTGTTGTCATTTGCAATATCCTTTTGGGGGTTAAAATTTTTGTTGTGGCGGTCTTGGTATCTTTGGTCAGGTTTGTTTCCAGATATTTATTTATTTTTGGTTATTGTGATTGGGAAGGTATTCTTGTATTCCTTCTCCACTGGTTATTGTTGGTGTAAAAGAACTGCTACTGATTTTTCTAGGTTATTTTAGCCTGTCACTTTACTAAACTCTTAATCATTTCTAGAAGTTTTCTGGTAGAGTTTTTCGCATCGCCTTAGGTAAACTAACCTATCATCTGCAAAAAGGGATAGCCTTAACTACTTTCTTTTCTGATTAATCAACTTTATTTTATTTCCTTCTCCTTATTGCCTAGCGCGTGTTTTGAGCACTGTGTGAAGAGGAGTGGTGTAGGGGTCGCCTTTAAGGGAGATGGTTCCAAATTTTCTCCCTTTAGGATGATGATGTGGCTGTAGGTTTTCTGTATATGGCTTTGACCATGTTAAGGAATGTTCCTTTCAGTCCTACTCTCTCGGACTTTAAACATTGAAGGGATGATGGATCTGTCAAAAGGCTTTTTCTGCCTCAATAGAGATGATCCTGTGTTTTTTTGTCTTTCAGTACTTTTTGTGTTTATCATATTTACTTGCTTAACATATGTTGAACCAATTCTGCATCCTCAGGTTATAAAATCAAAACTTGGTCATGACGAATGATCTTTTTGATTGTGGGTCTGTATGATTTTTCAAGTATTTGCTGAGAATTTTTGCATCTATATTTATTAGTGACATGGGTCTATAGCTTTCGCTTTTGCTTGCATCTTTGTCTAGCTTTAGTATTAGAGTGCTGCTGGCTTCAAAGAAGGAGTTAGTTTGGGAAGGAGATTTCCCTCTGTTTGTATCCTTCTAGAACATTAAGTAGCAATGGTAGGAGGACCCCCATCTAAATGTTTTATAGAATTCTGTTGTGAAATCATCTGGACCAGGGCTTTTTTAGTTGGGATATTTTTAATTAATCTTCACATTTTCCTCAAATATTATGGATCTATTTAAACTGTCAATCTCTTCTTGGTAAGCTTTCTTGGTTCCCAGGATTCCCGGAATTCATCCATTTTCTCTAGGTTTTCAAATTTAGTGGAGTATAGATTTTTGAAGTATTCCCTTAGCATTGTCTGGAACTTTTCTTTTTTATTTTTAAATTATATTATTTGTTTATTTTTAAGGGATTCTACCAATGAATAACACAGTTGTTTTTCAGATAAAATGAAATATAACAATGACGTTGCTCAGTTTGCCATACAATTAGGTTAATGTTCATTTTGCAAATATCTATGACCAGATTTGAAACAACCAAGGTTCCCATGCCAGTTGGAGAACACGTGTATGCACAGGCGTGTTGATCAAATAGGAGCCCAGACTATATTGCTGGAGGGTCTCACGATTCACCCTCTCTCTCCGCCAACCCTTAACATTCTCCCCATGCCTCCTCTTCCGCAATTGTTCCCCTGGGATTGGGAAAGGGGGCACAAGTGGGTGAGAGAAAGAAAAGGCAGTGAGTAAGAAGAAAACAGTCTAATTCTTTGGAGCTGTCATTTTGGACTCTCGTCTGTTCAGGTTGTTTTCCTTCATGGGTTTACCGGCTTTTTCCAAGTGATACCCTTTTTATCCATACTAACAAAGCACAAGCAATGGATGTACAGGCATTTAACGCAGTTACTAATTATTACTGTCAAGCTAAAAAAGGGGGCTGTGAGCATGACACAGATGCTTGGATGGTATGCTTACCTCTGCAAACTGTGGTTCTCTATAAAGGGTGACACGTTTTCTTGTGGCTTATAACATCTCCTAACCCACTAGCGGAAATAAGCTTGTGGCATCCAACTGTGCGTTATTCCTCCAAGGAGCGAGAGCTAATAGCCAATAGATTTGGGATATATATATATGTATACACTTGGCTGCCACTGTGCACAGTATCTCCAGGCTGATGAGGTGAAGCTGATATTGACAGAGGAGTCTTGCTTGTTCCCGGGAGACCACTATTTTGCTTTATTGCTTAGTGGCCTTTGGTAACGCCTCTCTGGCCTTTCAGAGGCCGTTGTACGCTAGCAAGTGACGTCTCATGACTTTTTCACGCTCACACCAGGTCTTTGACAACAGGGACTTACTGCCTTCTCCTTGCATATTCCCACTTATAGCAAAAGGCGTTTATTTAATTTGGGGGGGGGGGGGGGTTGACCCCATACTCGAGCAACCTTCCTACCTCTCCCCTTTTAGGAAAAAGAAAAACATGGAGGTAATGAAAATCATCCCTAACTGTAAATTAGAGCCAATCGTTATAGTGGTAATGGTAATTTCCTATAAAAAAGGTATAACTACCCTTTTTAATTGACTGATAGGCATAGGAACTGTTGAAAGGATTATTCTCTATCAGAGCCAAATATAATAGTTAATGTTTTTATAAGTGTTTATTAAGCAAAATATATTAGTGCAGAAAAGCTCTGACATCAACAATGAATCATTCTGCCTAGGAAGACTGTGGCTAGGGTCTGGATCTTTTTTCTTTGTCTGTTGTGATGTTTTCCCTTTCATCATAAATACTAATGATTTGTAGTGTTGCTTCTAAGTTGCTCTCTCTCTTTCTCTTTTGTTAACTGGGCTAGATAGAGTTTCTGTCTATTGTTTATTTTTTTCAAAGAACCAGTTTTTTGGATTTGTTGATTTTATCGTATTGTTTTTCTTTGCTTCTATTTCATTTATTTCTGCTCTGATTTTTGTTTTTTTTTGTTCTTTCTTCCTGTCTGTGGCGTTTAGGGTTCATTTGTTATGTCTCTAAAATGTTTTTAGCTCAGTGTCAGGTCGATTATTTGTTCCCTTTCTGTTTTTTGATGGGGCACTTAGGACTAATAAATTTTCCCTTTCAAGACTGCCTTTAAAAGTATACCACAGATTTTGTTATGTTGCATTATCTTTTCCGTTCAGTTCTGTGAATACTTTTATTTCACTCTTTATATCTTCCATCGGACCCATTCATTGTTCCGGATTGTGTTGTTTAACCTCCATGTGTTCTTTGTAGCTAGTTGGATTATTCTGGGGGTTCATATTGAGCTTTATTGCACTGTGGTCTGATAGCATGCATGGAATAAATTCTATCCTTTTTGCATTCATTTAGGTTCCTTCCTTGAGTTCCCAGTCTGTGGTCTATATTGGAGAATGTTCTGTGAGGTGGCTTAGTAGAACGTATATTCTAAGCAAGGTGTGTGGGCACAAGCCTTTATCCTCGCACTTTTTGGGAGGCAGGATGCAGGCAGGATCTTTTGGAGTTCAAGGCCAGCCTGGCTACAGGAGTGAGTTCCAGGAACACTGAGGCCCAGGGAGACCCTTTGTCTCGAAAAAGACCAAAAAAAAAAAAAATAACAAAAAAAAGAAAGCAAACAGAAAAAGAAAAGAAAACAAACCAAGCTTTTTTTAACCAAACAACAAAGTATTCTTTGGTTTTTGGGTGGAATATTGTGTAAATGTCTGTGAGGTCCATTTGGAGTATGGAATTGTTCAATTCTGATGTTCTCTTTGTTTATTTTTTATCCTGTTGATCTATCCACGGGACTCAGTGGGTTGTTGAAGTCTCCCACTATTAGTGTGTTAGGATTAATCTGTGTCTGAGGTCCTGCAGAGTTGTGTTATGAAGTTAGGTGCTACAGAGTTTGGTGCATAGTATTTGGATTGTGAAGTCTTCATGGTTCATTTTTCCTTTTACAAGGATAAATGGCCCTCTTTGTCCTTTCTTTTTAATTTTACTTTGAGATCTATTTTGTCTGATTTATTAGACTCAGCGCCACTCCTGCTTATTTCTTGGTACCATTTGCTTTTAGACTACTTTTTTCCATCCTTTCTCTCATAGGTGTGTCTGTCCTTGAGGGTGAAATGAGTTTCTATAGACAGATTATAGAAGGGTTCAGTTTCCTAATTCATTCTCCCAGTCTATATGCCTTTTGATTGGGAGGTTTAGACACCAATCAGTATTAAAGGTTAATATTTCAGAGATTGTGGTTGCTTGCTTTTATCTGTTTTTGTTTTGGCATTTTTGTCTAGGTTTATCTCTACTCTGTTATTTTCTTGCTTTCTATTTTTAATTTTCTTTCTCTCTTTAATTGCTTAGGGATAGTTGCTTCTTTCCTCGGTTCTTTGGATTGCTTCAAGGGTTTTCTGAAGTGTTGTTTTCTTAGACATGCATTCTTTCATCTTGTTCATGTCATGAAAAGATTCTTTTTGTTATTAATTTTAATTTATTTCTGTATGTGTATGAATGTACTGCTGCCTCAAAGCTGTGCCACCCCCTGTGACGTGCAACGCCGCGGGTCAGAAGAGGGTCCTCGGATTCCCCTGGAATGGAGTTCTCCTGGATTTGGCGCTTCAGGACGGTTCTCAGCCGCCACATGTGGTTGCTGGGGATCGAACCCGGGTCCTCTGCAAGAGCCGTCGGCGCTCTCACCGCTATGCCATCTCTCCAGCCCGAAGATTCTTTTTTTCTCTTCAACTATGGATTGACATTTTGATGGGTTTATAGTAGTCTGGTTTGGTATCTCAAGTCATTTAGTACAGGAAATACTTTAGTTCACATTCTTCTATCTTTCATATTTTGCGCTGAGGAGAAGTTGGCTCTAATTTCTGATGGATTTCCCCTTATATGTAAACTTGTTTTTTTTCTTTTGTGGCTTTCAGTATTTCATCTTTGTTTTGAGACTAGTATTTTAACAATTATATGGTGTGGGGAATTCTTTCCTGGTCTTGTCTGTTTGGTGTTCTATGTGCTTCTTGTCTTTGTAGGGTTCCTATTTTCTTTACTCTCTGTTGAAGATCTGGTTCCATAGTTGATTTTCTTGGGTTTCTTTCCCTTCCCTCTATCCCTGTGATACAGAGGTTTGGTTTTTCATAGTGTCCCACTTTCTTGGTTGTTCCACTTTTGTGGTTTTTTTTTTTTTTTTTTTCTTTTTTTTTTAATTTTCAAACCTTACTTGAGATTCTAGTTGGACCAATGTTATCCTGCAGGGATGATATTCTTTTTTCTGTTTCTTCCATTCTGCTTCTGAGGGCTTTTTTCCCATCCTTTCCTGTATATTGGCTTAAATGTTATTCAATTTCATTTTTTCATTTAATTCTGTGATTTCTTCAGTGTTGCACTTCCTTCTCGAGTCTGTCTTTCTCATCTTGTAGGTCCTTACTTCGCTGGTCAGTTTCTTTACTCATTTCAGCCTAAGATCTTTTCAATATTTCCATTTCCTTCTGGAGTTTGTCAGTTTCTCCTTTTAGTTCTTTCTGGGGTTTGTCATTCTTTCTCCCTAGGTCCTTCTTGAGGTTTTTCAATCTCTCCATTAGTTCTTTCCCATGTTTGTCATTATCACCCTATTGGGACTTATTGAGTTGTTCAGTCTCTTCCCTTAGTTCTCCAGTTTCTTTGAATATGTCCCCAATTGTTTTTCTAAAGTCCATAGGGAGATCTCATCGTAGGCGTCTTCTGTAGGGTTGGTAGCAGGTTCAGATGTGGATTTATTATGAGCTCTCTCCATGTTGGTTTGTGTGTGTGTGTGTGTGTGTGGTGTGTGTGTGTGTGTCTTTGGCATGTTGATTTGTTGTTTATTTGTTTCTTGGGTTTTGGTTTTGCTCAACATTGTCTGCACCAGGCTAGATCCTTGCACCACCACTTCACCGGCTGTCTTTTGCAGGTTGGTGGTTTGCAGGGCACTGGTGAAGTTTACTCAACCCGTGGGTACCATGCTTGTCTTGTGCTGTTGCGGAGCATAAGGCTAACTCCGCCCACGCATAGCACACTGGGGCCAGAAGGTTGGAAGGTCCCGTATCAATACGCTCACATGGGCACCGGTTTGCCCCAAGTCCCCAGGAAGGCAGCCTTCACTGATCTTTTGGCAGGTTGGTGTTCTGCAGGACAAGGGTGAAGTTCAGTCGCTCCGTGGGGCCACGCTGTGTCTTGTGCTATGTGGAATGTGGCTACCTCACCTCCATTGCACCACTGGGCCAGAAGGTTTGAGAGGTCCCAGGTGATACCAGGTCTCTTCAGGGCACAGGGTGTCAAAAGTCCCCAGGAAGCAGCCACTCACCTGATCATTTGCAAGGTTGGCATTCTGCAGGACATGGGTGAAGTCTGCTCACCCAGAGGGGCTCATTCTGTTCTTGTGTTGTGTGGAGTGTAGCTCCTAAGCAATTTTAAAACACACACACAAAAAAAACATGCATTTCCCTCATTCTTATGATAAAAAAAAGTTATGAAGAAAATTAACGGACTTACACAATATTGCATGCAGAACAACCTTGATGATGATATTGACTTCAATTTCTTTGTTTATGTTGATTTTTTTTAATCTTATTTATTTTTGTATGCCTTTGAATGTACTGTCCGCATCGTAGGTTTGTTGCACCCGTGTCGTTGAAGCCTCGAAGGTCAGACAGAACGAGGGTGTGTGGATTCCCCTGGAACTGCGTTCTCCCTGAATTGCGAGTTACGACGTTCCTAGCTGCCATGTGGTGTGCTGGGGACGAACCTGTGTCCTCTCAAGAGCAGTGGTGCTCTTAACCTAAGGCATCTCTCCCAGCCCCCCTTTATGTTGACTTTTTTATCCTTTCAACCATTCATTGTGAACATCATTTCCCTTGATATTAATATCAAATTCATTCCAAGGATCATTTTACAGAAGTTGTCCTTACATGTATGAATAACTAAGTATGTTCTCCAGTAATTGACAACCTAAAAAGGAGAATAGAAAGTGAAAAAACTGAATTGAGAGTGATGCATATTGGAAGAAGAAGAACAACACACAGAAAAGGACTGCCATCAAAGAAATGCAATTAGTATGGTTTGGGTGGCGGGTGGGGAGTGGGAACGGGTCTAGATTTTATTTGTACATAGTTATCTTGTATAACAATAAATAAAATTTGAAAAAAACAATAAATATATACAAAAGTTCCTGTTAAATAAAAACCTAGGCCCAGATGAATTCACAGATAATTCTACCAGACATTAAAAAGATCTAAAACCAATACTCTACTTAATTACTCAAAACGGATAGTACAGAGGGGAGAATTCCCAAACTTCTATGAAAAAGTTCACTCCTAATACAAAACCAGGCAAAGATCCCCCAAAAAAATTATTCCCCATATCCTATATGAATACTAGAGGCAAAATTCTCACAAAAGACTTTGCAACTACTGCATCCAGACACCCCCGGTCAAACCTCTCCATTATCACGGTAATTTTGTACCACACCATGGCGCACTGGGTTCACTCGACATACCGTCCCCTCCCTTCACTACCCTTACTCTACCTGTGCTCTTCCCCCACCCATCTCATAGTTATATCCAACCGATATAGAAAAGGCTTTTGAAAAAAAAAAAGAAACAACATTCATTTATGTTGTAAAAGTCTAGCCATTAAAACTGTACTGAAGCGGAAACCTTCCGGTCTCACAAAATGAAGGCCTATTATATATACAAAACCCACAGCCAATATTCTTCTAAATGGGAAAAACCTGGCAAGTATTCCCACTAAAAATTCGGGAAACCAGAGAATGCTGTCTGCTATCTCCACACTTTCTCTTTTTTTTTTTTTTTTTTTTTTTTTTTTTTTTTTTTTTTAAAGGGCTTTTTTTTTTTTTTTTTTTTTTTTTTTTTTTTTTTTTTTTTATTTTTATGTGTATGAATGTATTGTCTGCATGCAGGTCTGCGCACCCGTGTCGTGCGATGCCGCGGAGGTCAGAAGAGGGTCTCAGATTCCCCTGGAACTGGAGTTCTCCTGGAACTGGAGTCACAGACGGTTCTCAGCCGCCATGTGGGTGCTGGGGATCGAACCCGGGTCCTCTGCAAGAGCGTTCGGCGCTCTTAACCGCTAGGCCATCCCTCCAGCCCCTCCACTACTTTTCAATATAGTGTTCAAACTCTTGCTAGAGCAATAAAACAAGATAAGTTAATTAAAATTAAAAAGTGGTCAAATTATTCCTATTTGCAGATTATATGATACATTTAAGTTAAAAAAAAAAAAAAAACACCCCCTACAAAAAAATAAACACTTTTAGAAATGATCAACACTTTCAGCTCTATGGCCGAGTAAAATCAAATTTCAAAATATCAGTAGCCTTTCTAAATAGCAATAACAAACCCTCTGAAAAAGCTTTCATGGAAACCTTCCTGTTCACAATAACCTGAAAAATAAAATGTTTATGAATAAAGCTAACTAAAGACATTAAGGATCACTAAAATAAACAATTTAAATCTTTGAAAAAAATCTATTGAGGTAGATCCCAAGAGATGGAAAGACCTCCAATGCTCATGGATTTTTAGAATTTAATTTAATATTTGTGAATTTCCTACAAACTATTTTCTTCATACCAAGACCCAGTTGTGTATCTCCACCCTTCTTATAATCCCCCACACACCAGGTATCATGTACTCTGTCATATATCATAAGGTCTAGTGGGAAAAATTGTTTTTCAGTTTGAGTCCCTCCTCTGGAATCTCCTTAACTCATCACTCCCTTAAAGAATACCAACAGTTTCAACTAAGTTTGAGGTGTCATATCCAATTCCCCAGTTCTATACTGGGATGCTTCTGGTTTGAGCTTGCATGGGTCTTATGACACATGTGTTTATATGTGAGATGCACTCATAAAACTTAAGTAAATTCTTATAACAAATAAGAATGTTGTATAAAAATTAGAAGATGAAGAAGATACATCCTTATATTTTCAGACAACTATACTTTTCACTGTTCACAAAGAAGCTTCTTATTTTAACAGTTTGAGAACATCACAAAGCTAATCAATAGTCAAATGCAAAGTTGTCTGTGAGTTGCTCAGCCTTAAGTATCATATCTACAATGCAGTAGCTTTACTTAAGGCTCAGGAAACATAGCAAAATGGGGGAGAGATATTAATACATCTTGCAACTCACACCAGCGAAGTTTCCTCAAGGAACAGATGGTTATTAACACAGAAACTCACAACTGGCTAAAGTGCAGAGAATGACAGACTAAAGAGTGATTATCTATGAATAGGACACCTATATGAAAATTCTACCACCCACAACTCAGGAGCCAATCCTACCAAAAGTAATCTTTACAATCAATGCAATGATAATCAAAAGCCTTATGACATTCTTCACAGAACTAAAAAAAATATCATTCTAAAATCCATCTGGAATGACAAAAGACCCAGATAGCCAAAAATATCTTGAGTGGAAGGATCAATGGTTGGGGATTACTATACTAGATATCAAACTGTATTTCAGGAATATAGTCATAAGAAAGCATGAAAACAGACATGTAGATCAACGGCACATAGATCAAAACATGAGTGCATGCATTTTCAGCCACCTGATATTTGACAAAGATGTTAACTAAACATGGGAGTGAAGGGGAAGGAGCTCAATAGGAGACAAGTATTCTGAAGGGAAAAATGGCAGTACTCAAGAGGAAAAGGGAGGATAGACATGGAGAGACAGAGAAAGATAGAGAAAAGAAAGAGAAAGAAATAAACTTATGGTCTGTGAAAAAAAAAAAAAAAACCAGAGAGAAATGCATTAGCTCAAAAGCCCCCTGAAAACTACCCAGGCAGTATCTCATCATAAGTGCGTGTTTACCGCTGAAAGCTATATAACAAGAAATACAGTGCCAAACAGGAGAAACCATCCTTCAAGTTATGGGTTAGTATAGTGAAAGTGATAACCAAAGGAACACAGGCTATCATATAGCCCGGGATTACCACCCAGAGCTTGAATATACACCCAGCTGCTAAAGACAGGGCACATTTTAGATACAGAACTTGGAACATCCTCTAAGTCCTGGAACAGACCTGGAAGAATCTTCCTTGAAGTCTAACTCACATTGTTCTTAAGCATATGATGCAAGCTTCCAAGGGGGAACATCAATCAACCATCTGACACCAGCTTTAAAACTTTATAATGACAATGACCAGCAAAACTATAGAGGTGCAGCAGTTATTTTATCTGGGGATAATCAAGAGATATCTAATTGGACTTAAAGCTTTCTCGATGGGAGAGAACTCATGTGGCATTGTAAACATACTCATATGCACATGGTTGGGGAGGTCAAAATTCCTACAGAGAACCTTATCTCTGTCGAAACCCTAGACAAATGAAATTTCTCACTGTATGCTAAAATATGAATCCTTATATTTACAGGCAAGTATACCATTCAGCGCTTACCAAAGGAGCTTTTTTGTTGTTTAAAAGATGGGAACCTTAGAAAATTCTACAACTGGTCACACACAAAAATTGATGTTGAGAAGCCCAGTTTCTCTCTGGCCCCCCGTTGCATGGGAGAGCTTTCTTAATGAGAGATAAGGGGTTAATTAGTGTCATCTTGGCTCCTGTTCTATGTTGTGTGGGCCTTATTTGTAGAGATTACATTGTAGATGTGTCACCTAGGCTTGGCCAATTCACAGACAATGTAAGTGACATATCTACAGTGGAAACTCTACACATAAGGCTCATGCAACTTTGTGAAACAGAGGGTAGAGCATCTCTCGGTTCTCACCAGAGAAGCTTCCTCATGCAACAAAGTGTAATGCACACAGAAGGCCACAACTGCCCAAAGTGTAGAGTCTGTGTCCCTGGATAGGACTCCTATATTAAACCTCAACCACCATTGCAGAAGAGGGGATGAGAAGACTGTACGACTCAGGAGAGGTGCATGGTCACAAGGAAACAGTCTTCCAGGCCTCCAGGAACATGACCATATTTAGTTACAACAATGGTGTGAGCATGCCAGCTCAAGCAAACAGAACCCAGCATAAAACTGGGGAAATGGGCAATAGTCCCTAGCTTTATGCCAGGAAATATTGGCAGATAAGTACTGCTGAAAGATGGAGAATTGAATTCAGTCAAGGGAGTGACTCTAGATAAACTGGCTAGACTCCAGGTGATAAATTTGCACCAAGGGACACTCAGGCACACAAACTTCACTTAATAGGCCTTAAAATATGTGAGAAAGAATACATGAAGTCTGGTTGTAGGTTCAGATATGGGATTGAGGCTAAATATGATTAATATGCATTGTATAAAATTGCACAAAAATTAAATAGACATTGTTAAATATAAGTGCTTTAAATGTTTAATTAAATATACATTTTATATAAGTAAAATTAGACAACCAAAAAAGAAATAAAACTGATCATATTATAATCACTACACTTCTCTCCTTCTAGAAGAAACCACAATACTTACTTTTTAAGCCATATGTTGTATTTGTGCATTTTAGTTTAACTTTATACAGATAAAACTATGCCGCATGCTTTATGTTGCATGTGAAATCTGTCATTCAGCATTATGCATGTGAAAACTTAAAAAATGTGTTTTCAAATACATTTTCATTCCACTACACTGCAGTGTTCAATGTGTATGTGACAAGTGTTGTATTCCATTCTTTTCAACTATGTGGGTGATTCACAGTTGAGGACAATTGTGAATTATTGTTCCTTGGCCATCCATGTACATTCTTTTTATTTTATTTTATTTATTTCTGTATGTGTATGAATGGACTGTCTGCATGCAGGTTTATGCACCTGTGTCATGCAATGCCACGGAGGTCAGAAGAGGGTGTCCAATTCCCCTGGAACTGGAGTTTCAGGCGATTCTCGGCCACCATGTGGATGCTGGGGATCGAACCCGGGTTCTCTGTAAGAGCGGTCGGTGCTCTTAACCGCTAGGCCATCTCTCCAGCCCCCATGTACAGTCTTTAAGTGTAGAAATTCATGGTTTACCAATTGACAGATTGCCAGATAAATTAGCATTTATATGTATATGTTTGCCTTTTAAATTTCTACATATATTTCCTTTATTTTATTTTTTTACGTAAATTTATTTATATTTTTTAATAAATCTAGATGGCCGTGTTCCCGCCCATTCCCCCACCCCACAAGATCTCATGCATTCTGCCAAACATGCTTTTCATCTCTTTTTCAGTCTTTCTCAATATTCTCCATGGGGAAGTTGACTGTTTTGAGCAGAAGTTCACTGTTTCAGTCAGTTCTACATATATTTCCTAAGCGAGTAATTACAGTATCTTAGTCAAAGTGATATGTTCTGTGTCTTTACATATGTTTTGTGTCTTTACGATTAATACAGTATCTTAGTCAAAGTGATATGCTTTGTGTCTTTACAAATTGGCTAACATATCATTGAGTTTTTAGAATTTTTGTGTGTGTGCTTATCTGTGAAATAAAATAACAATGAAAATTTATTTCAATTTTTCTTTTTTTTTTACTTTTTTTTTATGTATATGAGTGTACTGTCTTCAAGCAGGCCTGTGCACCCGTGTCGTGCAATGCGGCGGAGGTCAGAATAGGGTGTCGGATTCCCCTGGAACTGGAGTTCTCCTGGAATTGGAGTTTCACACGGTTCTCAGCCACCATGTGGGTGCTGGGGATCAAACCCGGGTCCTCTGTAAGAGAGGTCGGCACTCTTAACCGCTAGGCCATCTCACCAGCCCTCAATTTTTCTTACAACTAAAGGACATGAGGATTTTTAATACATTTCCAAAGTACATTTGAAATTTGGGAAAGTAGATTTTTGATTGCTTCAAATCTGTCCTCTCTGTCTACACCTCATTTCTTTTCAAACAGTCATTGTACAATGTGGCTTTGGGGTATTTGTGTATATTACAGACTGAAGATAGACTTTTCTAACCTGTGGTTTTCCCTCTCACTCTTACTTGTCAATCTTTAATTCATGATTAAATGTGTGTTTCCAGTTTTAATCGTATTCTAGGACTCTGTAATAGTATTCACCTGTTGCAAAAGAAGCTTCTTTATTGAATGGTGTCTGGAATATTTGTCTGCAAATATAAGGATACCTATTTTGCAATTAGTGAGATGTTATCTAAGCCTATGGATGTGACAACCTTGGGAATTTCTTCAAAATCTATGACCTCTTTAATTCATGACGCTTCATCTACCCTATAGTGTTGATTGCTCAGTTTATATGTACCTTCAGAGCCCTCCCCACAAAGATAAACTTTCTCTACATCACCATTAGACTGGTGGAGTATCCTAAATACTTTTCAAATATTTTATTTTTAACCCCACCACATGAGAAGCTTAAGCAGGTATATCTCTGTGACTGAAAGTCATTTTTTAACAAGTATTTTTTTTATTTTTATTAATGCTTTGTGTATTTCATACATCATTTTCCAATTCAGTTCAGGCATATATCCCTTCCCTTCCCCCCACCCCACCGGTACCCATCCCAGATGATGCATTCTGCCGTAACTTTTCTGCATCTTTCTCTGCTTTTTTGTTTTGTTTTGTTTTTTTTTTCATTTTTTTAACAATAAGTGATAATTTGTGAGTACAAGCATCCTTCATGTAAAACCAATTTGCAAGCATTTGTGCCCAAACCCACACAGCTCATGGGTCCCACCATCCAGCAGGGGGGGCTTGTATGTTCAATCAAGTTGATCAAATGAGTGTCCAGTCTATATTGTTGTAGTTTCACCATTCACCCCAATCGCAGCCCTTACATTCTACCGTGCCCCCTCTTCCGCAGATTGTTCCCTAGGCTTAGAAAAGGGGCACAGGTGGATGAGAAGCAAAACAGTCTACTTTCTCTGGAGCTGTTGTCTTGGTCTCTAGTCAATTCTGGCTGTTTTCTTTCATGGGCTGCCAGCTTGTCCAAGCATAACCTTTCAATCCTACTAATGAAGCACATACAATTAGATATATAGGTATTTAAGCAGCACTAATAGTTATGGTAGGTTACTTTGGCATAGACACATATGTTTGGATGATATGTTAATCCATGAATTACATTTTTACCCCCTGATAAATATGATTGTTCTACCAGGGGGATGTTGGCCAGGGGATCCAAGTCCCCACAAAAGGTAAGGGCTCCTTGCTTCCAAACTGGGATATCTGCAGGAAGAGAGGCGATAAGGCCCTGTTGTTGAAGACCTGATATAAACATGGGAAAGATGTATGGAGACTGCACTTGCAAGCAAGATGGTCTCTGGAATGCCAGAGAGTGTTACCAAAGGCCACTAAACCAATAAAGCAAGACTTGAGTCAAGCAAGACTCCTCCATCAGCATCAGCTACACCTCATCTGCCTGGAAATACTGTGCAGCAGTGGCAGCCATATGTCTGTATATCCCAAATCTAATTGGCTATTAGCTCTCTCCTTGGAGGAATAACCCATGGCTGATGCCACAAGCTTACATCCTCTAATGGTTGGAGATGTTATAAACCACATGAAGACTCTGTCATACTTAACAGAAGAAAATGTAATTCATCGATTAACATACCATCCAAACATCTGTGTCTATACCAATGAAAGTCACTTGTATTAGGGCCTGTTGTGTCAAATTAATCTCCCTGGCTCTTCCTCAGTGCCAGTTCATCCACTGAGCTCTTGTTAGCCAATCCAGATTCCTTCCCTCACAAAAGGCCAGTTCTGGGGCTGGAGAGATGGCAAACGACCCAGGTTCGATTCCAGCACCCACATGGCAGGTAAGAACCACCTTTAACCCCAGTTCCAGGGGAATCTGACACCCTCTTCTGACCTCTACAGCATTCCACGATAAGGGTGCACAAACCTGCATGCAGACAGTACATTCATACACATAAAAAATAAAAAAGTAAAAGACAAAACAAAACAAAACAAAAAAGGCCAGTTCTTCCTCATTCAGCAATAATTATCTGCCAGTATTTCTTCAGCTAAGATTGGGCTCTGCTATCCAATTCTGTAGTTTCATGCTGGGTTCTTGTCTAGTTGAACTTGCATAGATCTTGTGTACTCTGACACCAATGCCGTAGGTTTATATAACCAGGAGCTTGTAGGATTCTATTTCCATATGGTCTTGCACAACCTCCCTGGCACTTAAAATCTTTCTACAACCTCTTCCACATTGCCTCCTGAGCCCTGGGCAAGTGAAGCTGAATAAAGCAACCTGCCCACGGACCCACACTCTGTGGACTCCCAATCTTCACAGTTTGGACATCCAGGACCTTTTGTGTTCCTGGCTCACTGTTGCATGAAGGAAATTTCTTAATGAGAGTTAAGGGGTTAATTCGTCGTCTCTTGGCTCCTTGTTCTACATTGGGTGAGACTTTGATGTAAACATTGCATTGTAGATGTGTCATTTAGGCTTGGTCAATTCACAAACGATGTGTGTTTCCAGTTTCGATCATTATTCTAGGACTCTGTAATAGTATTCACCTGTTGCAAAAGAAGCTTCTTTATTGAATGATGCCTTGGATATTTGTCTGCAAATATAAGGATACTATTTTGCAATTAGTGAGATGTTATCTAAGCCTATGGATGTGACAACCTTGGGAATTTCTTCAAAATCTATGACCTCTTCATCTGTTTATATCTGACTATGTTTACAGTACCACACATGACTTTCCTCCCATTTAGTGGGCTTTAAGTCTAATCAGTTAACCATTGATTGCCCCCAAGGTAAAAGTGCCTACTGCAGCCAGGTTGTGTTCTGTGCCCAACATTGATGTGGATATTTGGTCTTAAAGTTGTTGTTGGACTATAGATTGCTCTTCTTCCTTAGCACCTACCCTAGGGCTCTCCAAACTTTGAAAGCTAGCCCTCGGGAGAGGTGGCTTCCAGGTCAGTTCCAGCTCCATTTTGCCAAAGCCAGACTCCAAAGTATTTTCTGTCTTAAGTAGTAGGGTCTTATTTTCAGATTCTGGGAGGCAAGCAAGCTCTGTGGCAATAGGCTGTATAATTTTGGGAGTCTCTTGGACCACCTTGGCCAGCAACTCAGAGGAAGGTTTTGCCTCTGGTACTGTTTCTTGTTATGTAGCTGTCAGCTTTGTACATAGACTCATGTAGAAATAGTGTATGTATAATTTGTCTTTAGATTATTGGACCAATACGATTCTCTCGGGTTTGTTTTTACACTAGCTAGACATTACTTACCTTTCTGTCTTCCTCTCCCAGTCTGTCCCTCCCTCCCTGTCTTCTCCATTTAAAGTACTCCCATTTCTCCATTGATAACACCAGTCTCCTGTGTTCCCACTTCTTTTGAGCTCCTTCTTTCCATTTATCCCCAAATTTCCTTCTATAACTTTTCCTCTCTCCTCCCATTTAGATGCCCTGACTTTATCCTTTTCTCCCTTAGTAACTCCTGACTCCTACTAGTCTTCTATCTCAGGTTTCCTCTTTTGCTCTACCTTCCTGGTTCAGTTCCATTTTCCAGGTTCTTGCAGTTACAACAGGATGCATACTTTCATATAAGGCTATGGCACTAGGTTCTACAAATAAGGGACAATGTATGTCATTTGGTTTTCAGACTCTGTGTTACTTCACTTTTTAAAAATAATTTATTAGTTTTACTTTTTGTGTACAAGTCTATTGCTTGCACATAGGTAAGTGTGCTCGTGTCATGTAATGTCCATGGAGAACAGAAGAAGACATCAGATCCCCAGGAACTGAAGTTACGGAGGGTTGCTAAATGACATGTTGATGCTGGGTCCTGAATCTGGGACTTCTGCAAGAGTCACCAGTGCTCTTAAACACTGAGCCATCTATCCAGCCCTGGCTTAATTACATTTAACATCATTGCATTTCATAAATATTTAGGTGTGTAAGAATTTCGTTTTCGATGTTTAATAAATTATATTTTCCCATCAAACTATTTAGTTTGGTGATATACTATTGTTTGATTTCTTTTTTGGAAAACAGGTTTATAATTTCAGGGATGCAATTGTTTCTATTTGGTAACAATTCAGCTTATAATTTCCCTTGTATCCATGTGTTGTTGCAAATAATCCACATTAAATTTGAACACAGTTCTTTTCAATGGTTATTCTTTCATGTTTTATCTGTATTTTATGCTATTTGTGGTAAGATGTTTATAAAGAGTAGACTTCTGAATTTCTAATAATTTAAGACAATATTATCAGCTTCATAGGAAATTCAAATAGCTATTGTTCATGAGATATTTTTTATCCATTCCAAGATAAAATCCTTGGCTTGTTTTAGAACAAAGTCATTATTTTGACTTTTCATTGGCAGTCACATTTATACCAGATAATCATTTGAGTTTAATTTATTTTTCTGTTTCTGTTGATTTTTATAAAAGGGTTAATCCCTGCCATTTGAAGCTAGAAGCAGACTTTGGATATAAGTATATGTTTATATATTCGCCCATTATAATGATATGTTAATGTACTTATAATATGTTTCAAATTAATTTTCATGTATAACACTGGTTTAAATTATTTTTCTTTCTCTTTTTTTAATATATACCCTTCTAACTCTTCTCAATATATTCTTTAAAAATAGCTATTTTCATTTCAGAAAGTGAGAGAAAGAATAAAAGAGATATTCATATTGTTTCAATTTCAAAAAGTTTATTAGCAATTTTAGAAAAAAGTTAGAAAATAACAAATTTTTCATCAATCTTAAATAAAATTTATATTTTTCTATTTCCATATTTATATTTTTAATTTTGCATATTTTTATCAAAAGTCATCTTCAACTTTTAAGTCAGCCATTTAACAGAACCTATCTCACTGAAAGTTGTAGGAGGATATCCATTACTAAAGAGTGTACAGACTCAAACTTTAAAATTATACATGTGTTCCAAAATCAAAGCACTACTTTTATTTAATAAGCTGTTTATTTATTTTCTTAGATAACATAAAATATATAACCACCCGTTTTAAAAATATAATAATCTCAGCATTAGATTCCCCAGAGCATCTCAATTATAGTGATGGCTTACCAAAAAATAAAAGACCAAAAATATGTTTTTCTCAGCTGTAAGATATATCATTATAGCATTCTTAGCCTAAAGTTTACACATCTAATTTAGGATTGCAATAAAAAATTTTCCACCATTTGTCAAGTTACTGAAAAGTGAGCTTAGATCACTGAAAATCACATATGAAACAAATTGCTATTAATAGAGCAATACTGCTGGGATCATTTTTCTTTAGAAATAGTATTACCTATAAATTAACTTGTTTGAACACGATGTAATCTTCAGGTAAATGATTATTTAATCTCCTTAGGAATATGTGAAATATAAAATTCTGCTGAGAAAAGAATCATTGATTTTTTTTCCTACATCTTTCCTTCCCAGACACTGAAATCCCTATACAGTAAAAACAAACAAACAAACAAACAAACAAACAAACATCTCTAGGGAAAATACTTTAGTGGATTCAGATGAAAAACTGTTAGCATGATGCACTAGTATCTTAAAAATCATTAGGAATGGTCCATTAAAATATAATGGACCATTCTTAATGATTTTTAAGATCTAATTGGCTATTAGTTCTCTCCTTGGAGGAATAACTCACAGCAGATGCCACAAGCTTATGTTCTCTAGTGGTTAGGAGATGTTATAAGCCATGGTAAGAACTTGTCACTCTTTATAGAGAAACCACAGTTTGCGGATTGCATACCATCCAAGCATCTGTGTCTATGCTCTCAGCTTAGCTTGACATAATAATTAGTACTGCTTAAATGCCTGTACATCCAATTGCTTGTGTTTTGTTAGTATGACTAAAAAGGTATCACTGGATAAGCTATCAACCCATGAAGGGAAACAACCTGAACAGACTAGAGTCCAAAATGACAACTCCAAAGAAAGTAGACTGTTTTCTTCTCACCCACTTGTGCCCCTTTCCCAAAGCCCAGGGAACAAATTGTGGAAGAGGAGGCATGGTAGATTGTAAGGGCTGCTGAGAGATAGGGGTGAATCATGAGACTACAGTAATATAGTCTGGACTCCTTATTGATCAACATGCCTGTGCATACAAGCTTCTCCAACTGGACTATGGGAACCTTGGGTTGTTCAAAATTTGTACATAGATACTTGCAAAATGCACCAATTACCTAATTGTACGGCAAACTGAGTAATATCAATGTTATCTGAAAACAACTGTGTTATTATATTGTAGAATCCCTTAAAAATAAACAAATAATAATTAAAAAAAGAATGGTCCATTAAAATTCACATATTCTTTCTCAAGGCATCACTTTTTATATACAGATTCTTTAAATTTTATCCATGTTCTGGTAAATGTATTTCATAACCGTGTTTTTTTTTTTCTTCTTTATCTCCTTTTTCTCATTAAGTTCGGATTACAAAAACTGTAATACAGAGCTTGAAAACATACTTCTGATGTCTTTGAACTCACAATGTTGTTCTGAATGTGGAACAGACTCAACAGCACTCTGTAATCACTCCACAGTACTTGCCATAAGGTAGCTTCATGAAGCGAACCATTTCTCCAGCCCCATCATCAACTTCTAAGCATACAGTAGTTTTTATCATCTTAGAACAACTTTGTCATAAATTTGCCTTTAATATCCACTTTATCTTAATTGCTTTATGTTGGTTTATGACTTCATCAATTAATATTTCAACCAGTTTTCATAATGCACAATGTTCCTGTAACACAAAAGTTGAAAGATGGAAAAAAATGGATTTTGATACCATAGTGTATAGAAATAATTAACCATATGTGTGTGAAGAAACAAAGTAACAAGTTTAAAAGTTAGGATTCTTGGGCTGGAGTGGTTAAGAACATCTACTGTTCTTGCAGAGGATCCAGGTTAGATTCTCAGCACTCACATAGTGGCTAAGAACCATCCTTAACTCCAGTTCCAGGGGAATCCAACGCCCTCTTCTGACCTCAGCGGCATTGTACGAGACGGGTGCACCAACCTACATGCAGACAGTACCAATCCTGCATCCACAAAGGGATGTATGATTGTCTCTGCCTATTGCAGGTCCTCTGTGAGTCCTCCTTCACCTGTCTCAGCCTCTTGGGCTTTCCATACATATCCTCTTGTAACCTTATATTGACGGACAAGTATGCTAGTTGTCACTCATAAAAGAAGATCCAGCACTCGGGAAGCAGAGATAGGTGGATCTCTGTGGGTTCAAGGCCGGCCTGGTCTACAGAGTGAGCTCCAGGACACCTGGTACTAAAAGGGAGACCCTGTCTCAAAAATACCAAAAAAAGTGTAAAACCAAAAAGAAGATTATTTTGCAAAAGATGGAGACTATTATAGAGTTCTACATCTGGTCTCATAGAGAGAATAACTGTCTGTGAGATGCTCAGTCCTAAGTCACACATATATGGAAGCTCTACACCGAAGTCTCACAGAACTTTGTGGAACAAGGATTGGATTAGAGAATAACAATGCATCACTCAACTCCCATCAGCCAAGCCTCCTCATGCAACAGAGGGTAATGGATACAAACAGCCATAACTGAACAAGGTGTAGGGAATGAGAGTTTGCAGAATGTGGGTTCCCGGACAGGACTCTTATTAAACCTCACCTGTCCAGGGTTCAGGGACCACTGGGGAAGAGGAGGCAGAAAGATTGTAAGAGCCATGGGATGAGGTGCATGACAATAAGTAAAGTCTTACATATTCCTTGGAGTTGATTATATGAACTTACTTCAATGGTGACAACTTAAAGCAGACCCATAGAAATTCAGTCAAACAAATCCATTATAGAACTGTGGAAAGGGCAAGAGCCCACATATTTAGCAAGTAACTCTTGGCAGTTGATCACTGCTGGGTGAGAGTGAATCTTTAAAAGAGTCTCATTAGGCTGAATGCACACCAAGAGATAGCTAAGTACACAAACTTGCTCTAAGACTTAGCATACATGACAAAATGCATGACATCCTGTGTGTGGAGTACTGGGGTGTACAGCTAAGGAAAGGGAAGCTTAAGTTATTAAATGTATAAAATCCACAAAAATCCAATAAAATATATTAAAAATAAAATAAATAACCTCTTGTCTCCCCATCTCACTTCTACATATTGTAAGAGATGTCCCCACACAGCCACTTTGCTGCCTCTCAAACTTCTCATATCTGCTCCCATTTGTCCCTATCCACAGACAGCTTTTTCTAGGACACTTTGTAAGCTCTCTCTCTCTCTCTCTCTCTCTCTCTCTCTCTCTCTCTCTCTCTGACAGTTGTCTCCATCTTTTGTCCTGTTTGTGCATTTTTTTCAATGTTATTATTCAGTAACTGACATGTTTTTTCGCTACACCTTTATGATTAACTGACATGCAACTTGAAGCTTCATAAGCCTGGGGATTTTTCTAGTTTCATTATCTTAGCCCCATATCCTGGAATTTTATTAGCAAACTCTTGACTATCAATCATTCTCAAATAGATATGCAATAATTTTTGGCCATATTACAATTTATCCCATTAAATTTGTTCTTTTTGAAATTTAAGAAAATGTGTTATATGTGTGTTATGTTTTATGTTACATATTGCCAGAATGTCTGTAAAGTACACTCGTGTGGTGCAATGCCTTCTGAGTTCAAAAGACAGTGTCAGATTCCCTGAATTGGAGATATAGATGATTGTTAGCTAACATGTGGGTGCTAAATACTGAACCCAGGTTTCCTGCAAGAGCAATATTGCTCTTAACCTCTTTCTATCTCCCATTTCCATTTTTGAAAATCGTTCTGTGAGACTTTCATATGTAAACACAGTGTTCACAACATCACCATTCTGTCCTCTCTTCTTTCCAACTCCTTGCATTTCCCCTTTCAACTCCAAAAATTCTTTCTTGATTAATATATATATATATATATATATATATATATATTGCCTGTAATACTTTGTCTACTATTAAGACCTTGTTAAAGTTCTTCCATTCACATCAGCCTGTCAACTGGTTCTTTCATTATGGAGGTCTTGTTTAGGCCACTATAATGTTGATACTTCGTGGTTGCACCTTCCTGGTCATGTCTAGAATCCATGTTCTAGTGATATGTTATTTTTGAAGACACATTTTATTTTTTTAAAAACAATGTGTATCTTATGAGTTTGTGTGGGGATATGTGGGCATGAGTGCAGTTACCTAAAGAGGATGGAGCCTGAAGTTACAGGTCATTAAGAGTTACATGAAGAAAGAGAGAGCAACAGAACTCAGGTCATCTTTAAAAGGATTGTGCGCTCTTAACCACCGAGCTGTATCTCTATCCAAAATATATTGCTTTTATTTCTTTCTTGTATTACCTTTATGTATGTTAAATGGAACAAACAAATAGAAAATAATGTATTTGACTTAGAGTAAGTTAGAAGGTGGAAGCAAATGAATTGAAGAATGAGCAGAGAGAGCAGTCAGAGAACAACTAAGGATGGTAGGAAAAGCCATCTCGGAAGGTTTTAAAGAAGTGAGAATTCATACATTTTATTTTGTAGGACTTTGCTCTGATGAATTATCCCTTAACTGTAATGTCAGCACAGACCTAAATTTTGAACTTTGAGTTAAGTAAAATTAAGCAAAGTTTAGAGTCAAAGTAGCGGCCAAGTCATTCATGAAAGTTCCAGAAGTCTGCCCATTCTCACGCCTCCTTTCAATTTTTTTTACAGCAAACCTCAGGCTAGATATTACATATGTGTGCTGGCTATCATAGAAGAAAATTAAGCAAAAAGAAGGTCTACTTTTTTCCACAATAATATCACAAAAGCCTTTGTTCTGCTCCCTCCCCCTGAATTAGGAAAAACAGTGTAGAACTTTTCATGTACTTCATTATATCCCTAAGTAAGATTCTGTTCAGCCTCAAGGAAAACAGGTTTTATAAAACTATAAAAAATGCCAATTCAGTAGAAAATATATGAAATATATTTTTGGCAAATTGAGCTTACATTTTTAATAACATATTTTAAATTACATCTGGTATCCAGCAACTTTTACTGAGTATATGCCTAAGAAGATTATGTAAAAGATGCTACTTGCATAACATTCTGGGAAGAAGATTTAGAAAGTGTTATCTTCTAAAGATCATTTAAATATAAGACTATGAAGCAATTATCCATGCATGTTTAAAACATCAGATGGTTAAAAAAACAAACTCATCCTGTTCAATGAAAGCACTCTGAAGGCGAGTAGTGTGTGCTGTGATTGTTTGATTATTTTTAGTTGAAGAGAAAATGCTTGTCAGAATTTTATTACCTGCCCAAGCCTGCATAAGTAGTTATCTCAAAAAAATCCACAAAGAAAAACATGATTAGATTCATTTTATTTATAATGTTTCATGAGAATTTAAAATTAGAAACTTGGAGATTCTTGACGCAGTTTTTAAGCTTCAAAGATTGCAAGGAAGAATGGAACAGAAGAGTAATTCGTGTTGCATCTACTAAGCAGTTGAATATAAGACTTGAGAAAGAAAAGTCAGAATTTTTACTCTCAAGATACTTTTTCTTTGGAAAAATTTCCAGACACAGAAGGGAAATAAATTTTTTCATCATTTTTCATTTACAGACTAAATACTTCTGGAGGGAGACAGTGTGTTCAACTTCCTAGAATGTTTTCTCCTTTAAGCTAATCCACTCAGACTTGAGCTTGCAATCCGCTCCTCTGCACTGTCTTCACCCAGCTTGAATGTGCACATGGAAGTTCTGGGTCATAACACACCACTACATTCTGCCATTCAACAGGTGCTTGGGAGCCCCTGCTAAATGCTGGGCTACCCTTCTAAGTCTGGAGATAAAGCCAGATCCAGAACACTGTGACTACCTTAAGGGAGCTTATGCTCTAAATGATCTAGGGGTACCTTCTTTACCAGACCAGACCACAGTTAATTTTCTGATAGCTTTTTTCTTCTTAATTTTTCTCACAGCCTGAAATCTCTGATTCCCATGTGATGAAGTTGCTTCTTTCTGTGTTTTTGGTCCTAATAAAATCCTTTACACTTACTGTCATTGCTTTCACCACCATGAGTCTTGATGGCACAAGGCAATTATGACCACTTCTTTTTCAGTCTCTTCATACAGGACTAGGCTTGAAATCCATTGAATTACCGTAAATAACTTTATTCATTTGTAACTCTTCTTTAAGAGTACAGAAATGTATGTGTTTATTAAATTCTGGTGATCCTTAAAAGGGAAATAATAAAACAGCTATCCATGTTACACAAGATTTGGGGTACTTGGTTTTCATTTGGAAATGCATTAGCGTCCTGTCCTGTCATTCATGAACACATTGCACTTAGCACTAGCTCGTTTAAATACAGGATAATATTTATTATGGAATTTACTAGCATGCATGGAACCCATAAGACCTTTTGATATACACAACTTGCATTTTGGAGACTAAAAGTAAAACACTCTAAACAAAATATTTTAAGTACACCTGGAAGTAATATTCTTTAACTTTTATGTTAACTTTGATAGGGGATGAGGAAGAAATAAAAGGACTACAGGTGAAAAGGAGGGACTTAAGATTTGGGGTTAAAGTTGGAGTTACTTGTGTAGAATTCTAAATAATAGGGCTGTGAAGCAGTTAGACATACATATAAAACTGCAGCAAAGAACCCAGCTTTCAGAAAACATAAGCTTAGTGAAGTCTTGTGAATGTAGAGATAAAATTTAATGTTATGACAAAGGATCATTATGGAAGGAAATGATCATCAAGGCAGGTCTAATGGCCATTGTCTTTAATTCTAGTCCTCAGGAGGCAGGATTGTCACAATTTTGCAGACACCCTGAGCTGCATAAGGAGTACCAGGCAAGCTTAAGTATACAGTGATTCCCTTTATAAATAAAAACAATTAAAGTCACAGTAGTCAGACCACTGGACAGATTACAGAGTGGGAAATTAAAAACATGGTTAGAAGAGAAAAAAAAAAAAAAGTATCCGTTGAGAGGAATGCTGTCTCACAGAAAGGGATGAAATATTTAGAGAAAAAATAAGAATTTATTTCAAGAAGGACAAAGGGGTAATGGTGGCTCATGCCTGGGTTTCCAGAACTGGTAAGGCAGGTGGCAGTGGGTGGGAAGTTTGAGATCAACCTGCACTGAGCCATAAGACCTTTTCCAAAAGATATACATGTGAGCGGGCGTGCGCGCGTGCTCACACACACACACACACACACACACACACACACACACACACTTGCTGAGTGAGCTACTGAGCCAAATACTGCTACGCTGAATTTTAGTTTTATTTTGTATAGCCTAAGTAAGGGGTTATTTATAACCTGGAATGAAAGCCTTATTTGAGTGGGATTTAGAAAGAAAAAGGGGAAATTGAGCAGATAGTCAAAACAACCTGTTTTGAATATGCAGATATTGCAGGAAAGGGACAAAGAGGAGTGTTGGTAATCTTCATAACTGTGTTTTCCTCTGCAACTTAGAAGAGTTGCTTCCATGGGCATAATATTTGGTAATATTTTAAGTTAATACCTGGGGAAAAATATACCTCAAAATAATATTCTGAAACTTAAAGGTATTTTTTCTATCAAAATCACGTCATCACAGAACTCTTCTAGCTACAAAACTAATACAATTGTTTTATATGGGTTTTCTGTTAAATGTATCATTTGAAGTCAAATAGACTTGTCATCAAAAAACACAAAGTTTTAGCTGGGCGTGGTGGCGCACACCTTTAATCCTAGCACTCGGGAGGCAGAGGCAGGTGGATCTTTGTGAGTTCAAGGCCAGCCTGGTCTACGGAGTGAGTTCCAGGACAGCTGGGGCTACAGGGAGAACACCTGTCTCGAAAAGACAAAAAAAAAAAAAAAAAAAAAAAAAAAAAAAAAAAACACAAAGTTTTATAAATGCAGTCTGAATACATATACAAATCTTGGAAAAATATGTTTAAACTTCCTACGCTTCATTTTCACTGTTTACACTAATCTACTGATAAATTACTTGTATAAACTAGTATGTAAGTGTCAATTCTTTGGCATGCACACATTTTTTTTCCCTCTGCCAGTTTCAGTCCCACTGAGCCTTTTTGATGTGTATTCAGTTAGATGACTTTCCTATTCAGAACTTTAAAAAATCAATTACACAACTGGGATTTCAATTTCTAAGTCAACATGGCAATTGTAAAAGTTTCATTTAGAAATAAACTTGGCATGTCAACCTCACACTATTGGCTCCATAGCAGCTTACTGCAGGGATGTAATCCTCACAAAAATGCTATTTGATCTCAGGGAGGGGAAAAAGGTAATAGATTGGCCCTTTGCACACAAACCATAAAACAGAGTTCTGGGTTGCTGCCATTCAGAGGAAGAGAAACCGGCAGCAACTCTAACACCTATCCAGTTTCAATTTTGAAGCATCTGCAGGCATCACTCTGGAAATAGTAAATAACCTAATGGTCAGGTCCTGTCCACTTAGGCATTACTGTGTCTGGGATTATCCCCTATTTCTATCTGGAGAGAGAAACTAAAAGGTGACAGATTACTGTGAATGAAAAGAAAAAATGTCGTCTGCATTCATATCAGCTGAAGCAAATGTGTTCTCCCTTGCCTCTGTGTTCCTTCAGTCCTCTCCCGTACTGCTTGGAAAAATTCTAGCATCCCACGCTACATTTTAATAATGCTGACTAGATCTGTGGACCTCAGCATATGAATTACAACTATTAAACAATTTTAGAATCACAGCTCATTTCTTCCTTTAAAACACTAATTTACTTTAAGTAAATTAAAATCTTTGCTGAACCTGCTGTTAAAATTACATTTAAAAAATCAAAATTTTAAACCTCCACTGAACACTTAGTAGAGTTTAGAAAACAGCTGAGTATTATCATTATATATACATGAGATTTGCTTAATAAAACCTTAGCTGCTTGGTTCTCCTGTATTAAGAAACCACTTGCTCTGGCACATTCACTATCCAGATCGAGATGTGTCAAATTTGGAAGCTATTTTACCATGTGTACTGAATGTGTGAATATGATAATGCAGCCTAGATGCATATGCACTTACCCTGTTTCTGTAAAAGGGCTAAAACAAGGGAGCTTCTTTTTCCTGTTTCTAAATGTATCATGGAACATAAATCAAGTATTGCCTGGATTCAGCAGTCACAAGCACTCTGGCCAGGCAGAAGCACCTGCACCAGGCACTGGTTCAAGGTCAGTCTTCATTACAAAACAAAGACAAATGTGACAATGCTCATAATGTCAAATCAGGAAGGTGCAGGTCACAGTGTTCTCTGAATGCTCTTCCTTCAAAAGTTATCAGGAGACATGTCTAAGTTACAGCAAGTAATAATTTAAGACGGCATAGCGCATGACCAGACCTTACCTGAGAGCTCATTTATCGTCAGAATCACAAAATCGTGGCTTCCAGTGATATACTTCCTAGAATTTGTCTTTCGTCTTCTTTTTTTTTTTTAATTAATTTTTATTGATGCTTTGTGCATTTCATACATTTTTTCCAATTCAGTTCAGGCTTATTTCCCTTTCCCTCCCCCCCACCCCCACCCCATCCCAGATCATGCATTCTGCCATAACTGTCCTGCATCTTTCTCTCAGTTTTTTTTTTCATTTTTAGCTATAAGTGATAATCCATGAGTACAAGCATCCTTCATGCAAAACCTATCTGCAGGCTGTTGTGCCCAAACACCTACAGCCCCACCATCCAGTGGGGGGTGACAGGTTGTTTGTTCAATCAAGTTGATCAAATGAGTGTCCAGACTACATTGCTGTAGTTTCACCATTCACCCCAATCGCAGCCCTTACATTCTACCACGCCCCCTCTTCCGCAGGTTGTTCCCTAGGCTTAGAAAAGGGGCACAGGTGGATGAGAGATAAAACAGTCCACTCTCTCTGGAGCTGTTGACTTGGACTCTGGTCAATTCTGGCTGTTTCCTTTCATGGGCTGACAGTTTGTCCAGGAATAACCTTTCGATCCTACTAATGAAGAACAAGCAATTAGATATATAGGTATTTAAGCAGCACTAATAGTTATGGTAGGTTACTTTAGCATAGACACATGTTTGGATATGTTAATCCATGAATTACAATTTTCCCCCCTGTTAAATATGACAGGGTCTTACTGTGGCTTATAACATCTAACCTGTAGAGGATGTAAGCTTGTGGCATCAGCCATGGGTTATTTCTCCAAGGGGAGAGCCAATAGCCAATTAGATTTGGGATATACAGGCACATGGCTGCCTCTGCTGCACAGTATTTCCAGGCAGGTGAGGTGTAGCTGGTGCTGACGGTGGAGTCTTGCTTGACTTAGGGAGACCCATATTTGCTTTATTGGTTTAGTGGCCTTTGGTAACACTCTCTGGCATTCCAAAGGCCATCTGTACACTTGCATGTGTGGTCTCAATACATCCCTCCCATGTTAACGTCAGGTCTTCGGCAGCAGGGTCTTATTGCCTCTCCTCCTGTAGGTATCCCAACTTAGAGGCAAGGAGCCCTTACCTTTTGTGGGGCCTTGGATCCCCTGGCCAACATCCACCTGGTAGAACAATCCATTGCTGATGTCAGAGCTCCTGTATTAATATATTTTGCCTGAGTGCATAGCCCTAGGACTTTAGTATTATATTTGGTTCTGAACAGAGAGTAATCCCTTCCACAGTTCCCATGTCTAGTAGTCAATTAAAGAAAGCAGTTTTACCGGTTTTATAAGAGATTACCTCTACAATAGTTGTCTCCAATTTACAGTTGGGGAGCGACCTCATCATTGTCATATTTCTCCTTGTTCTATGGGTGGGAAGGCAAGGAAGTCTCTCATATCAGATCCTTTGTGGCACCTAGAAGGTAAGTTTCATTAGGACTCATTATAACTAGTTGTTACATGTAGGATCCACAGAGGGGTTCGATGTTTATGGCAATCTGAGGCTTTTCTTCCTTTGAATGTTCAGACGGGTCAGCCTTTCCGTTGCCACTTTTTGGTACATCCTACTCAATGCAAACCTGTATCTTTTCTTTCTCAGCCGTTAAGTTGGTAAGCTAGGCATTTCCTCTCACAGTTGAATATATTGGCAGAAATAACTAGAAAATGAATAGGAGTTAACACACTGGCTTAGCTTGTAAAATTTTAAAATTTTATAATTCTTAAAGGCCTATGCTAATAATGTTGTGGGAAGGCTGTTTTTAACAGTATGTTATTTGTAGTTTGAGCTACTGCACTGTATTAAAATGGTCAATAAATGAGTGCTCATACTGGATCCTACTCAGCCATCTGTTTTATTTCATTGATGTACTTAATTTAGATTAATTGACACATTTCAGACCAGAATCTCTTTCCTTTGATAAACTTTCTCCAAATTCTGTTTCCAAGCAGCACAATTTCTTACTGATTTTATTTTAAGAAGCTGTTCCTTCAAACTAACTTGAAGTCCTCATAGGTATTTTGCTAGAATTGGAAAAGTTATTTTTTATTGATGCTTTGTGTATTTCATACATCATTTTTCCAATTCAGTTCATGCATATTTCCCTTTCCCTTCCCCCAACCCACCCCACCCCATCCCAGATCATGCATTCTGTCATAACTGTCCTGCATCTTTCTCTCAGTTTTTTTTTCATTTTTTAACAATAAATGATAATTTATGAGTACAAGCATCATTAAAACTGTATACAGAATCAGAGTGATAGCCCACACCTTTAATCCCAGCACTTGGGAGGCAGAGGCAAGGTGACCTCTTGAGATTGAGGCCATCCTCATTTCCATATAGGGTTGCAGACCAACTGGGGCTACAGGGAAATCCTAGCTCAAAAAGAAAACAATTAGAACTTTGAAATTGTTAGTTTGTGATGAAGAGCAACAGCTTTATACAGACCTGGGAATTAATAATTGGGAAGATAAGGAAAAAGCAGCAATTTTTAGCAACCTTCAGGAATTTATTTAGATTGATTGGAAGATAATAATATTGTCATTTCCTCAGTACGCATGCAAATAAAACAAGAAACAAGGCTACTGGCTAAGGGTTCTATCCTAGCTATAAATGGTCCTTCCCTTCAATTACATCTGGTTTTAAGTTTCATACTAAAATATCCATGTTTCATTCAATCCGCACTTTAAGTTAAAATATGTCAACATCTAGTAATAAGAAATGCATTTCTTCTTTTGGATTTTTTTTGTTGTTGCTGTTTTGTTTTGAAACAGGATCTTACTCTGCAACCTGTGCTGGTCTATAAATTACTATGTAACATAAGCTGGCCTTAAACCTGGAGAAATTCTCCTTCCTCAGCTTCAGACTAGCTGATTTTATTCTTAACAGAATGAAAAGTATTCCACTCCTCTGAAACTATGCTTAAATTTCTATTAAATGTAATTGAGGCCAAGCATATCTAATTTCACTTAAAAGGTTTATATTTATTCATGCAATTTTTCAGGCAGTTTTCAGCAATGTTGCCCCTTTCAACTGAAGGTATTTCTAAGCTATGCATAACTTAGGATGTGAAACAGTGCACATCGTCATGGGCTAAATAGCTAAATATAATCATTTCCATCTTAGTCAATAGTTCCTGAATATGCTGCTGCATCGTATCATTCAAAATACATTTGATTTTGCCTAAGTATGATGGGATGGAATGATTTCTAAAATGTTACAATAATGTTAGAAATTTGACATCAGCTGGGCTCATAACCCTTTATGGAATTCAAAATCTCAAATGTATCTTGGACCTTGAAGAGTACAGGGAAATATATTGTTATTTTATTTCATTTTGGTTATTTGTTTAGCTAATTATAAGAATCATATAGGACATTAAAAAATAAATGTCTATGACTTAAACCAAAACAAATAAATCAGAGTATGGTTATGTGTAGACTAAGCATTATAATCTCTGTAAATTTATCTGGGTAAGTCTAGTGGTCTGTGTGCTTTGGGAAACCTGCCTTGCAGCAGGAAGAATAGTTTGTTTTCCCCTGCTAATCATGAAACACCTTGAGTACACTGGTACAAGTTCTCCTGAAGTTTTATGTCTTCTGTTTATTTATTATATGCTTTGAAAAATTTTAATGATAAGATATGAGAACTAAATAATGACAACACTTCAGAATCAAAAAACAGCAGTTGGGAAGAGGGTTCAGTCAGTGAACTGCTTGATTTACATTAATGAAGACCTGCATCTGGCCCCAGAACCCACATAAAAATCCTATATATGGTGGCACACACTTGCAACCTTGCTCTGTGGAGTTGGAAACAGGAAGATCACTACAGCTTGTATCAGCTCCACTAGCCCCATGCCAGCTCCAGGTTCAGGGAGAACCCCTATCTCAAAATAGAAGGTGGAGTGCAATAGGTAAAGACACTAGATATACATTTCTGGCTTCCACTAGCTCACTCATATGTGAGCACACCAGCACACCTATGCACACACAAACAGACACAGACACACACACACATACACATGCACACACAATTTTTAAAAGTTACATTAGATTTGGATCTTCAAGCACAGTGCCCTCTCAGCAGCCCTTTATATGGCTAGTGGAGAAGTAGTAGCAAGTCACCTCTTGGTCCCAGTCCCAGTCAGACTCAGTAAGATGAAAGCAAAGCAAATGGTGCTGGCAAAACTGGATTGCCACCCATAGAAGAAGGAAAATAAACCCTTATCTTTCACCTTACACAAAGAAACTCCAAATGGATCAAAGACCTCAAAGTGAAACCCAAGACTGAAAATTTTAGAAGAAAATACCCTTAGCAATACAAGATATAAGCTTAGGGAAAGACTTTCTAAATCATACAGTAGTTGCTCAGGAAATAAGGCCAACAACCAACTCATTAAATTAAAAAGCTTCTATATAGAAAAAGAAATAATCAAAGAAATGAAGAGAAAACCCAGAGTGGGAGGAAATCTTCACCAGTGACACAACTGACAGAGGTTTAACATCTGGAGCATATAAATTACTCAAGAAAAAAAAGGATCAAGAAAACAAATAAACCAATTAAAAGATGGGCTAAATATCTGAACAGAGAGTTCCCAAAAGAAGTATAGATGGCTAAGAAATTTCTTAAAAAACGTTCAACATAGTTGGTAATTAAGGAAATGTAAATTAAAACAACTTTAAGATTTCACGTTACCACAATAAAACTGGCTATTATCAATAAAACAAATGATACCAAATGCTGGAGAAATTGTGGGGAAAGGGGAATGCTCATTCACTGTTGGTTGATTGCAAACTACTGCAATTCATACAGAAAACAGTGTGAAGAACTTTTAAAAGACTAAAAATGAACTTACCATTTGACCCAGTCAGTCATAGCACTCCTGGATGTAGTCCCAAATGATCCATCCTATTGCAGAGCTACTTACACATCCATATATATATATATTATATTATATATATATATTGCTTCTCTTTTTACAATAGCAAAGAGCTAGAATCAAACTAAATGTCCCTCAACTGATAATGAAAATGTGGTATATTTACACAATGGAATTCTATGCAGTGGTAAAGAAAGACAGCATCATGAAATTTGCAGGCAAATGAATGAAACTAGAAGCTGTTATGCTAACTGAAGTAACACAGATTCCAAAAAGCAAATTACATATGCTGTCCCTCATTTATAGATCCTAGCACTAATCTTTTTATGTAAATATATATCTGGACAAACTGTAGGAACCAGAGCAAAGAAAATGAAACAGGAAGGTAAAGAGAAAAGGGGAACCTGAGACACAAGGCTAGTAGATGACAAGTGCTACTAAGGAGAAGTGGATAAAATCAAGGTCTCTAAATAGTAGGGGAGAGGAAGGGTTACAGAAGGGAAGGTGGAAATAAAGGGACAAAAGGGAACCCACAAGAGTGCCATAGTAAATTGACAGTGTCAAGAGAGAAATCGAGATATGATGGATAGCTAGATATGATGGAGAGCTACATAGGTAAGAGGAGTGAGGAAAGGTAAATAATGCCTTGCTGGGTTAAAAAACCTGAGTGAATTATGTTAGTCTAACACACTAGTGACAAATTACACATTCAACATCTCTACATGAGTCCATATGCAAAGATGAAGAATACATAACAAGAAACATTACCAGACAGGAGAAGCCTTCCTGTGAGTCGTTGTCCAGAATAATCCAAAAGATTCCCAAAACTACACAGGTTATTGTCACAGCCTTTGATTACCTCCCAGAACCTGAAGGCAAGACTCTATTGCAGAAGTCAGGACATAGGAGACTGGATCTTGAGCCATGGAGCTGGATCTGTCCTGGGGTAAGGAAGCTGGATCTGACCTGGAAGCCACCTCCCCTGACTGCTAGCTCTCATAGTTTGGGGGAGCACTATGCAAGCCACTAAGGGAGAACATCAATCAATGGTCCAACATCAGCCTCATGATCAAATTTCTATGCCAATGACCAGCACAGCATATAACATCAGTGGAATAGTGGCACCTTTATTTTGGGGGAAATAAATGACAATCTAACTGGACCTAAAGCCCACTCAGTGTGAGGAAACTCATGTGTGGTATTGTAAACATAGCCAGATACACACAACTGAAGACGTTGTAGATCTTAGAGAAATCCCCAAAGTTGATACATCCCTAGGATAAGATAACATCTTACTAACTACAAAAGAGGTATCCTTTTGTTTACAGAAAAATATCGCAGACATCACTCAGATAAGAAGCTTTTTCTTCACCAGATGAGATTATTATAGAGCCCCACAACTGGACACACACAGACATAGTCTGTGAATTGCTCATGCCCAGGCAATACACCTACAATGCATCCTCTACACATAAACTCTAAACATCCTAGAACACAGAGCATGGTCCCAAGAAGGCATTAACTATTAACTCTCCTTAAGGAAGATCCCCAATTCAACAAGAGACCAAAAAGGGCATTGTGGTGGTTTGGATGAGTGTCCCCCATAGGGTCTAGGTATTCAGACATTTGTCTCCAGTTAGTGGCACTGTTTTTGGAGGTCTTGGGGTGTGTGGCCATGCTGGAGGGAGTGTGTCACTGGAGGCAGGGATTAGAGAGTTTGGCAAGCCTCGTGGTCTACAGTTCTCTCTCTGCTTCCTGTGCTCTTTGCGAGATGTGACCCTCGGCCTGCCGCTCCAGCTCCAGCCACCACACCTCCCGCCACAATGGACTCTAATTCCCTGGAACTGTTCATGTGAGCTCAAATAAACTCTTCCTTTTATAAGTTCCTTGGTCATGGTGTTTTATCACAGCAACAGAAAAGTGACTAATACAGGCATGAAAAGCCAAACCATGAATATTAGGAGTCTACAGAGTGTGGTTCCATAGACAAGTCACATACTAAACTACACTCAAACAGGGCTAATGGAACATTGTAGAAGAGGGGGCAGAAAGACTGTAAGAGCCAAGGAGGTGGTGTAAGATCAAATGGAAATGAAGCCTACAGCCCCTAAGACCCAGTTCATATAAACCTACAACACTGGTGTCAACATGCACAAGGCCCATGCAAGCTCAGCTGGACAAAAACCCTGCACTGAAATGAGTATCAGAGACCAAACTTGGCTGAAGAAATATTGGCATCTGATGCTGGTTGGATGAGGAAGACCTGGCCTTCTTTAGAAAATAGACTCTGAAGGATGCTTGTACTCATGGATTATCACTTATAGCTAAAAATGAAAAAAAAAAACTGAGAGAAAGATGCAGGACAGTTATGACAGAATGCATGATCTGGGATGGGGTGGGGGTGGGGGGGAGGGAAAGGGAAATAAGCCTGAACTGAATTGGAAAAAATGTATGAAATGCACAAAGCATCAATAAAAACTAATTTAAAAAAAAAAAAAAAAAGAAAATAGACTCTGGATAGGCTGACTAGAGCTCAGGGGCTGAACTGGCACTGAGGACTCCGTGGGGAAAGTAGTTTGGCACAATGGACTCTAGCACAAATGACAGAATGTGTGGATGTGTGGGAGGGGGCTGCAGGAGGGTGCCTAGGGAGAAGAGGGTATAAAAGCAACTAAGACGGATTGAAAAATTATGTATGAAACAAAAAAAAATCAGTAAAAAGTAGGTTATAAAAAAGAAAATAATTTCTTAGATGATACAAGGTTAATCACTTAAGTGTTTTAAAGGTTTAGAAAAGCAGCTGGAAAACATGCAATTATATTTAAAGAAGCAAAATGGGAAATAATTTCACACCGGGTGCAAAGGTCACAAGCACAGGCAATTCTTGGGAACTTTCTGGTTAGGTAAGACACACAAGGAGGAAAAATACAGTTGAATGAGAGCAATTCTCTGTAGCTTATGCTTATGCATATTAAAATAATGGTGAAAGACTTTGAATGCAGATTTCCTGTGTGCTTTAAAAATGATGCTCCCAAAGCCATGAGGTCATTAAACAAAAATACCACTGCACAGGGTTGTCTGCCTCACTACTAGTTGTTAGCCAGGGAGGTCTCTGCAACCTCTAAAAATCACAAAAGCTGTTGATTCAAGACATTACTGCTAAAGACCCACATGCTCTGCTTCAGAACATGATCAAAATCAAGATGAGACTAAAATACAAGATTCTTCACTGCTGGTTTTTACAGGCTCTATGCTCGTTATACAGGCTGCTGAGGGGGACCTGTCATCAGTTCTATGAAGCTGCGTGTTAGGTCTCAGCTTCCCAGAACTCCAAGGGACACAAGATGTCCACTTCCTCCAGAGACTGTCAATCTTCTGACCTCTTCCCCTGTACCTGAGGTCCTTCCCTGTGGCTATAAAGGGGTGTTGCCTAGGTTGCCATCTTGTTGCTGCTGCTACCCCACCAAGTGCCAAAATGTAGTCAGCCCTAACAATTCCTGAAGTAATTGTTTCCAGAGTGATTAAGCCTCATGTGTCTGACTTTTATTGATGTTTTTTGCCATCATAATCTAACATAATGGAGCTGTGAACTAGGTTGAGGGTTGAGATGTTTTGGGCTCCCCTCAAAAAGAACCTGACATTTTTAAGACAACCTCCTGGGAATTTCCAGAAGCGTATTTCTCTGGAGAGCCAGCTTCCACATTTCATAAGGCACCATTTATTCCTTCCCAGGATCTCTCTCTCTCTCTCTCTCTCTCTCTCTCTCTCTCTCTCTCTCTCTGTCTCTCTCTCTCTGCTCCCCCACTCTTCTTCCCTGTATCACTACTGTTTTCCGCCTCATTCTTTCCTCTGCTCTTCTCCATCACCTTTTAGCCTCCTGTTCCCCATTTTCCATTTTGAACTCTGCTGAGAACCTATGTATCAGAGAGTTCCTGAACCCCCTGGCTGGGGCACTGTCTGGACCAGTGTCTTTCCAGGACCAATTTTCTTTTTGCCCCGCCCCATAAATTCTGGGGCGTCAGCTTTATGGGCTTGAGGACCTTGTTTCAGAGTCCCCCCTCAATGCTGGTCACGTTAGCCTGTGGACTCTGACCAACACCCCTGAAATTAGAGTGGACACATACTAACCTTCAAAAGGGGCCTCCCAGGCTAAAAGCTTTACTTCCTTCCTACAGATCTTTATTCTCTCTCCCTCTCTTTCTCTCTTCCTCACCCTCTCTCAACCCCTAATATGGGAACCTCACACTCAAAAGGGAGAGCCCAGGGCTTCACCCCCTGGTAGTGTCTTCTACATTCTTTGAAAAAACTCAAACTCTCTAAGAAAATTAATTCTAAAGTCTTTAAGAGACTCTGCTCTACTATCTGGCCAGAATATCAATTAGATAACAATATTATCTGGCCTGAGAAGGGTACCCTAGATCCCAGATTTCTCACAGCTTTGAGAGGCTTTTGCCAGGGCTCTGGTAGACGGTTAGAAGGTCTGTATGTACAGGCATTCTTTGCCCTTTGCTCAAGTCCTTCTCTATATTCCTCCTATTACCTCCATCAGATTCTCCTTGCAAATATGCAAAACCCAGGTTTGGGTCACCGAAGTCCCAGAACATTAAGGAAGCCTTCTGTCCCCCCTCCCTATACTCTAGACCAGACCTCTAAATCTGCTTTTGATCTTGACAGGGCAGACCTGGCTCCCCCGCTGAGACCTAAGCCTCCTCCCTCTGCCCTGGCTCCACTTGCAGCTGCCACTTCTCCGCCTGGCCCTCCTGCCAGGGCTCCTGCTGCTGCTCCAGCAACCACTCTCACGCTTTTTCCCTCCTTTTTTCTTTACTGTGCCTTTCCCCAGTGCTCAGTGCTCTTTAATACAGGACAAGGTGGAGGGAGGCTGTGCCTGCTGAGTTCCCATGGTAGCTGAGCTAGGCCACACCCACTCCTTCCCAGTGGCCATTTTAGTAACCAACGTGCAAATAGACATGGTTGCTGTCTCCATGGTACCTAAACCACACCCATTCCTTGTAGGAAGTTTTTCTTTTTATGGCAAACGGGAACCACATGGCCCTGCTAAGGGGGATGGGGACACACCACGCACTTTGCAGACACTGTGGGGAGCTGGCCGCTCTGTGCAGAGTCCAGCCGGCTACTTCCCGTAGCCCAACCTAAGTGGCAACTCCAACTTAGGCTCTCAGCCTGGACCCAGGAAACATGTGTTCCACTCTTGGCCGTGACTTTCCACCTGCCCAGAGCTGGGACAGGAATTTCACTCACAACACCAGCCACCCTGGTTGGTGGTCCACAAAGGGAACATTTTCCCAGACCACTGGCCACCCGAACAAAACTCAGGCCTACCTTAGCCTGTATGCGTGCAATAATTAATAAAAATATCGGCCAGGAACTCCATGATGACGTTGATATGGAATTCAAATTTACTCCTTGCCACAGCTTGCTTTTATAAACCAAATGAGTCAATTCCCAGGACCAATCATGAGCCCCCAACTCCGTGCCTCTGCACACCTTGCTCCACCCAGTACTGTGCACCTAGGCCATGCTGCTTGCTCCTCCATGGGGGGGGGTGCCAGACTCTTGGCCATGCAGTGCCCTGAAGCATGCCAGCTGGACAGCTCGCCTGCAGTTCAAGCTGGATTTTCCTACAGATCCTCAGCCAACATCTTCACCATGTGGCAAGGATAACATAAGCTGTTAGATTTACCTCAGAGCTTATAACAACTAATGCCATGTTCTAATTCTTTTACAATTTATTTAAAATGGCATGTTGAGATCCACAGTTTTGGGTTTTGGGTTTTTATATTGGATTATTACAAAAAGGCAATTGCGAATAAATTAAATACATTTTTATATCAGAGTAGACAATTTGATTTTACCACTTTTTCATCTGTTTAAAAATAAAATCATTTTTCAAATTTACATTTTATGGGTAGTTAATGTTTCTTGTTTGTTTGGTTGGTTGATTGATTTTTACAGGCTGTTGTTTAAGATTTTTACATCACCTACTGGATTTGTAACAAATGCTGTTTTGTTTTTTTCATTTTTTTATATTTTTTGTATACAAGACTTTTACCTATTTTTAAGGGATTATTTCAGCTTTTGACATTTTTCCATTTCATTGGTTTTCTTTATAAATCCCATTTTATTCAGAAATCCATTGTTCCTTCTGCTTCTGGATACAAGCCCCTGTATCTGAGATTAACAAGGTGTGTCCACCACACCCCATCACACCGGGCATTCAGATCTTGCCTCAGGCAGTAAAATTTTACCTGGTTGCCTCCCCTTAAGGAAAGGATTTGTGGTGGTTTGAATGAGAATGTCCCTCATAGGCTTTAAGTATTTGGAGATTTTGTCTCCAGTTAGTGGCACCGTGCTGGAAGGTCTTAGAAGGTGTGGCCATGCTGTACAAGTACGTCATTGGAGGCAGACTCAATGAGTTTAACAAGCCTTGTTGTCTCCAGTCTCTCTCTCTCTCTCTCTCTCTCTCTCTCTCTCTCTCTCTCTCTCTCGACTTCCTGTGCTCATTGTGAGATGTGAACCTCGACTTTCTGCTCCAGCCCCGGGCTACCATGCCTCCCGCCACAATGGACTCTGATTCCCTGGAATTGTCAATTGTAAGCTCAAATAAACTCTTCCTTTTATAAGTTCCCTTGGTCATAGTGGTTTATGCAACAGCAAAGTGACTAATACAGGATTTTGTATGGTTCCACTAACAATAAATTTATTATCATTAAATTTGCAGGTAAACCCAGTTGGAGACAGGCAAGCTGCATGTTTCAGATCAACCCACCCACCCACCACCACCCTGCACAGGCACGTGCACACACACACACACACACACACACACACAGAGCTATGCTGCAAAGCACTCTATATGCACACAGGATGTTCACACCTGAGTGAATGTCTTAAACTGTAAATGATTCTGTGTAAATGTGACAATGAAAATTAATGGTTCCATAGCCCTTCACAAAAATGGACAAATTTAGATTAAGTTGTTCAGAAGATCAGGGAACTGAGAACTTTGTGTGCCTTGACAGCAAGTTATTCTGGATACCAACACTTAGCTATGGCATTTTAGGAAAAAAAAAAAAAAAAGGAAAAAGGAATTTACCATTGTCCAGAGTTAGCAGATACAATTTAAGTCATGTGTCTTTCCAACCTGTCTGTGTATTAAAACCATTCTCCCATGTGTCTTTGAGATTCATGTAACTGTCATGTGTCCATGTTCTTGTGTGTGTTAATTTCTGTCAAAACGAAGTGGCCACTTCAAAGTTCTTTCATTCTTTTTTTTTTATTATTAATTTTATTTATTTCTGTATGTGTATGAATGTACTGTCTGCATGCAAGTCTGTGCACCTGTGTCGTGCAACACCGCGGAGTTCAGAAGAGGGTCTCGGATTCCCCTGGAACTGGAGTTCTCCTGGAACTGGAGTTTCAGACGGTTCTCAGCCGCCGTGTGGGTGCTGGGGATCGAACCCGGGTCATCTGTAAGAGCGGTCGGCACTCTTAACCGCTAGGCCATCTCTCCAGCCCAGTTCTTTCATTCTTTATTGAGCACCAAAACAAAACACACACACATACAANCACACACACACACACACACACACACACACACAGCCTGGGCTGCAAAACAGAGTATAGTCTGAGTAGATGTCTTAAACTTTAAATGATTCTGTGTAAATGTGACAATTGCAATTAGTGGTTCCACAGCCCTGTGCAATGATGGACAACTTTACTTTTGGCATCCCTCTTAATTTTTTTTCCCCTGAAGCCTGACTTGAACCCAGTTTCCTAGGTTTCTACACTGGTTATCTGAAGGTTTTATTTCCTATCTGTCCAAATTACTTTCTTCACAGGTTTATAACTAAAATTTCCTTTCCAGTTTTTTTCTTGTTTCCAGACTTCTGAAGACCCGATTTTTGACCCTTAGAGGTTCACTAATAGATTTTTTTTTCTTTTCTCCTACTTAACCAGGCTTCTGACAGCTGTGTCACCATCCTTCTGACCAGAGACCATTTAAAAATCCCTGGATTCATTCATACTTTGCCACTTGGACATTGGCACATGGCTTCCCGTGCAATCTCTTCCCTTCAATGAAACAGCCTAAATACCTTTGGTATTGTCAGTTCTTGAATTATTGTATATATAATTCTGTTTTCCATCACTTGTTAAAATATTTCAGTAAATTCATAGTTTTAGAAACAAAGGTGTAAGATGTCAATGCCAGCCTGATAAGGGAACTGTATTAGTCATCTCAGCCCTGGCAGTGCAATTAATCAGAGCTGAATGCTTTAAATAATATTTCTTAAGGTGTTTTTTTTTTCCAATGTATGTGACTGTTCAGCACAAACACTAGGATAAAAATCTCTTGTGTGGGGGCTGGAGAGATAGCCTTGCGGTTAAGAGCACCAACTGCCCTTGCAGAAGACCTGAGTTCAATCCCCAGCACCCACATGGCGGCTGAGGACCGTCTGTAACTCCAATTCCAGGAGAACTCCAGTTCCAGGGGAACCTGACACCCTCTTCTGACCTCCGCTGCATTGCAGGACATGGGTGCACAAACCTACATGCAGACAGTACATTCATACACATACAAAAATAAATAAAATAAAATAAATTTATTAAAAAAAATCTCTTGTATGCACGATCTGGGATGGGGTGGGATGGGGTGGGGAGAAGGGAAAGGTAAATATGCCTGAACTGAATTGGAAAATGATGTATGAAATACACAAAGCATCAATAAAAAAATGAAAATTAAAAAAAAATCTCTTGTGTGAATGTGTGGATAAATGTGTGTATGTATGTGTATGATACTGTTAACAACTCTATAAAATAGTTAAGGCATATTAAGATCTGTCTGTGTATGATAGCAATGTATGTGCCTCTGCTCAGTACAAACTTTATAAACTGCCATTGTAGGAAGCTTTGGTATTGTGGTGAACAGGAAACACTTGGCCCTGCTAAGGGGAGGGGGAACACAGTGCCCACTTTGCGGACACTGTGGAGAACTGACCCCTCCAGGCAAAGACCAGCAGCCTACTTCCTGTAGCCCGGAATGAGTGGTACTTCCGACTCAGGCCCTCACCCTGGACCCATGAGACACGTGTTCCACTCTTGGCCGTGACTTCCCACCTGCCCAGAGACTGATGAACCCTGGACAGGAATTTCAGGCTGATGGCTGATGGCCGATGGCCTATCTTCAGCCTATGTCCACTCACAAACCCAGATCGGTGGCCCACAAGGGGACTTTTTTCCAACCCACTGGCCACCCAAATGAAATGCACTCCTACCTTGGCCTGTATGCATGCAATAATTAATAAAAATAACAGCCGGGAATTCCATGTTGATGTTACTTGGAAATTCAAGACCCTCGGCCATGTGGTGCCCTGAGGCATGCTAGCTGAGAGCTAGCCTGTAATTCAAACTGGATTTCCCTACATCTCATCACCAAATTTAACGACTTCAGCCTTATTTATGAGTGTATGTAGGAAGTATTGTTCACTTTTAAGAATTCTATAATGTATTATAGAATATATGAGAAATTGTGCTCCACAGTTGGAGATTCTCAGTGCACTGCAACTTGTGGACAGTCCCCTTGCAGGTACTACACATGATGTTACAGCCTCAGGTGAAACAAACATATATAAATATTGGTTTACCCATACATACTAAAAATGTTTTATATATCTGTTATACTTTGCACATGTTACTTTTAATATTTTAAGAAAAATTAGGTTTTAATTCCTGGGACCACATGGGACAGTCTGAATGAAACCAATTTGAGTGAGCTTGATTTAAGTATTTCCTTTCTGCTGTAGATATGTAGATATGTATCTCCCTCCTTTTCCTTCTCAAAGCTATAATTCAAAATCTGGGGACAAGTGACACGGCCTTCATTTAAGTTAGTCCTAGAAGGTGTTGCTTTCAGCCTCTTTATTATCTTGGGTTGTCCCCTGGGCTATGTTAAAACTTTTTTTTTTTTGCCTTTCATGGTTTAAATCTATTCTACTTTGAGACCCTAAATGGCCTTCACGGACCTTGAAGAACAAACTGTAGGCCTTACTGGATAGGGCTGATGTCAACCTGATACACCTGGGCTGAGAAGATTGAATAATTGCCTCCACTGGACTGGGCTGGGCACATTGTGGGCAATGCCATCCTTGTCCATTCCATTCTCTTAACAAAATCAGAAGGCTATAATGTTAGGTCTGGGCTTTCCAGAATGCCAATGGGCACAAGGTATCTACTTCCTCCAGAGGCTGTAAATCTTCTGACCTCTTCCCCTGTGCCTGAGGTGCCACCCTGTGGCTATAAAGGGATGTGCCTCAGTCACCATCTTGCTGCTGCACACTACCCTGTCACATGCCAACAGGTGCTGCTGCACACTACCCTGTCACATGCCAACAGGTAGTAAGCCCTGGCATTTCCTGAAATATATGTTCCAGGAATGACTAATTCTCATGTGCCTGTCTTTTATGGGGGGTTTCTACCATTAGAATCTAACACTGTGGACTCTTGCATATGCCATATTACCAACATGCCAGGTAAGATGTTCAAGATGCTTTGTCATTGGCTTTAAATCTCAATCCACAAAAGATAATTCATGTCTGGTCCAGGTAATGCAGCTAGAGTTGTCACAGGCTTTAGTGGTGAACCTACTGCGGTCATTTTGTTGTTGGTCATAATTTCTAACTCATAACTGGTTAAAATGCTGATACCATCCTTGAACCCTCATCCCCCAATAGGAACTATATATCACTACTTCAAAGACTGATGGAGCTTCATGAAAAGGGGTACAAATGGTCTAAAAACCTGGAGAAAGTCCCTGACTATTGTAGAACACATGGATGATGCTCCTGCACAGACAGCAGCTGTCATTATCTGAAGGAGCTCTGCAACAAGATTAAGCTAATTGAGTTTTCATCATGGATGTATAGAGGGACTCCAAAAGATTTATAGGCAGTTATCATTATGAGTTTCTACAGGAGAGATTTCACGAATTTACACTACACTACAAGATTTAATAAGCAGCAATTAATAATAATTGTGAAGGAAAGAGATTTTTTCCCCTTTGAGTACCAATGTTCCTGTGAGCAACCTCTCAGGCAATTTTCTGTGAGAAACCTGAATTAAATTCTTTATTCCATCAAGAGAGACTTGATAGGAATCATTTCTTTGGTTTGTTGTTGATCACCTATCTGATATGAATAGATATTTATCTCCCCAGGAAGAGTTTATACTACATGCAGGTCCACCTGCACATACACACAAAAACACAAAGACATGCACATTATACACACACATACACACACACACACACACACACACACACCTTTGTACATAAGTAAATATTGGATAGGTAAATGTAAAATTGAAATCTGTTGACTTATTTGGATATAGACTTTGTGTTTTCACTGATATGTGAGTCATGGAGGACACATATATAGAGTTTGGGGTAATATATTAATTCATAGCTTTTTTTTTTTTTTGGTCTTTTTGAGACAGGGTCTCCCTTCAGTCTCAACTGGCCTGGAACTCGCTGTGTAGACCAGGCTGGCCTTGAACTCACAGAGATCCACCTGCCTCTGCCTCTCAAGTGCTAGGATTAAAGATGTGCGCCACCAAGCCCAGCTTTTTTTTTTTTTTTTTTTTCATGCCTGGCTTTTAATTCATAGTTTTTATTTTTACATTTTAATAGCATATTTGCAATATTTACAACAATGGTTAGGCAGTATTCTCAATATGTGAAATTCTTATAATCTGGGTCTGTCAGCAAGGTATGGATCAATATTTCCTAGGTCTTTGATTATGTTTCGAAGTTAAAGTTATAGATCATTATTAAAAGATCAACTTACATTACTCCAAATATCCCTGGATGATCATTGTATAATGATAACTGCTGTATATTAGCAGAGAATCTTACAAGTTGAATTTTTCCATGGACTACAGGTAAAGCTCAGTAGGTAGAGTATTTGCCCAGAATGTAAAAATCTCTGAGTTTGACCCTGGGTTGAATATCATTGGGCGTGCTCACAGCTTTCTATATTTTCAGAACTTCGTAACTTTGTAAGTGAAGGCAGGAGGAGCAGAAATCAGAAGTCCAAGGTCATTGTTGACTACCTTGGGAGAGCCAGTCTGGAATATATGAATCTCTCTCTCTTCCTCCCTCCCTCCCTCTCTCCCTCCCTCCCTCTCTCTCAATAATATGTTAGATTCCAGGACTAATAAATCACCACACTGTGACAGCAGATATTTTCACAACTTTCTATAAGCTAGAAATCTAAGAGCAGTGTAGTTTCTGCCTAGTCTTCCCCTTTCATTTCAGTTTGGGTTATTTTGTGCTGGGCCCAAGGTATGTGTTATTTGTGTACTAATTTTCTCTTCTGAAAAGGACATGAAAAATATTCAGATTAGGGATATAGAACCCTCCTACATGACCTCACTTTAAATCAATTACCTCTTTAAAGACTACATCTCCATCAACATCTCGTTCCTAATGACTGGGGATCACTTCAACACGTTCATGGAGTGGGGACCAATGGAAAACATAATAGAGAATGAGAAACGTATAAAATCAGTGTGAGCCGGAAAGGTCTGAAAACAGGACATTTTCAAGAAACTTGAGGAAAATCACATTTAAGAAATTAATTCACTTGATGTTAAAAAATTAATAATTGAAGAATAAATGCTGTATGTCCAGAGAACAATAAGTAAACAGGATTCTGGAGAGGAAAACTACAAAAGTAATGAGAGGCCTGCATGTCTATGATGGTCTAGGGTAAATGATGGTGCTTAAGGCCACTTTCAGAGCATGAATTTATGAATTTTATTTGTATCAGTAGTCACGTCAATTTCTTATTCTAATTTTCTATGTTTTACTTTTGAATATACTTAGCAAGACCATGAAATTAATTCATTTATGATGTATTAGATTTGCCTTTCTTGTGCTTTTGATTTATTAATTATCTCTGAATCCTGCTTCCTTAACAGATATATTTCAATACCAATGTAACTAATAATATATTTAATTTCCTAGCCCAAAATTACTGTACATGTCACTGAAAGAAGGAATTTCATTGCATGGCCCAACATTCAAACCCTTGCATTTGCTTGTTCTCAGTGGAGTATTTCTCTGATCTCCTTCTAGTCATGTAGTTGTCTATTCAACAGTGATAGACACTTTCTTAGGATCATTGGAATTATCATCTGCTTTCCATGCTATGCAATGCTTTTTTGTCAGGATATAGGACTCCTTAATGCTAATGTTACACAAAACTAAGCAAAGTTTCTACAAATTCCGAAAATAGCCCTCATGAATCTTGACTGTAGTTACTCTTCTAGGCTCAGTAATCATAATCAACTAAGCCATTGTTTTCAAGCAAGCATGAATCTTTGGAGAGCCTGGCTCCTGCTCACACTCATATCTAGACTTTTCTCAAAGCCAAGAACCAGAAAAGATTTCTGATCTTCCAAAGCCTCCTGTCTTCCTTTTCTGATCACTTAAAGTGATCAAAGTGAGCTTATCTTTTCTCTGGGTCAAAGACTTCGGAATAATTCAGGGAAATTTGGTGTTCAAAATCTCAGGTCCTGCTCAAAGCTTGCAGAATCAGAACCCTCCTCTTTGTGTGTCACACAGGGGATGCATTTGTATTAAACTTGGAGAGCTCTAATCTAAAGTCTCACAGTCTTTCTCCTCATGGGAAACATTCAAATTCTCCTCACCTAATTTGAAAATATTAACATATACTGATAATCACACCCTTCTGAGGTCCATGTTGTTTGGCTTCTTTAACAGTTAGTTTCTCTCATATAAGTATTTGCAGACTTCAAACTCAGCCATGCTCATTTTCCTGCTATCTAACTTGCCAATATCTACAGCAATCTGCAAACTATCTACAATTGCAGGCTATGTTAAGCAGGTTTGACTTTTGCTCAGGCAAAATAAAAGAGAGAGAGAGAAAGAGAGAGAGAGAGAGAGAGAGAGAGAGAGAGAGAGAGAGAGAGAGAGAAGAAGGAAGGAAGGAAGGAAGGAAGGAAGGAATCAGAAAGATAAATGTTGGCTTCTTAAAATCACCAAAGTAGAAAGTGTAACAAACATTGCTATAATATGTGATAAAGTATCAGTGAATCACAATGATGGGACTCTCCCAGCCATTACCAGCAGCAATGAAAAATGAGGTTGTTAGGGAGACGTCATGTACAAATACTGTTTGACTAGAGAATGTTTCCCCCCATTACATATTAAGAATATACTGCCAGCTTGGAGAGAAACACATTTCAATTGTAAAATCAATCTGCATGGTAAATGTTTTTGAAAGATTTTATTTTTACTTTAATTATGTGTGTCTCTTCCTGGGGGAGTTGCACATGAAAGCAGGGCCAAGGAGGTAAGAATAAGGTAAGAATAATATCCCCTGGAGCTGGAGGTAGAGCAGTTGGGAGTGACCCAAGGTGAATTCTGGGAAGCAAACTCATGTCCTCTGGAAGTGAGGAAGCACTCTTAATGGCTGAGCCATCTCTCCAGCACTGGTAAAATTTTCCCTTAAAATAGCACATAATTTTAAATCCTGAATTTGATTTATTTACATTTATAAAACATGCATGGCAACATTACACAAGTGACAAAGATCTTAAAGTAATGCTATAAATAAGAGTATAGTGATATTAGCATTTTCAGTTAAGTGCAATTTATTAATTCATAAAAGGGCAATAAAACTGAAATACTCCATTGTAGAATGTTGAAGCTCTTAACTGAAAAAGCATTGACCATTTAACATTGAATTTATGTTTTTAAAATGTTTAAATATTCTTCAGCTCTTTACACATATAAACACACACATGCATCTTAAGAAAAAGATTACTAAATTATTAATAGATACAGTATAACTGAACCTGATCAGTGGTATATTGACAAGAAAGAACAAATTGGAACACTTGAATTTAAAAATGATTTAATAAGTTAAAGATAGGTGAGTGTACTGGGAATTTTGTAATGCCTTGTGAAAGGCTCCACCAACACAAAGAAGCCAGATCAGACCGGATTAGTAGCAAAAAAAAAAATGCAGGCTTAATGGCTCATCTCCAGGGCGGGATCCTCAGGAACTGGGCTTTGCACCACTCCTTTGTTCTGGGCATTGGAGGTGGGTAGGAAAGAGACTTTTCAGCCCGCATGAGGGCGAGCCTCCGGCTCTGACCTAACACCTTGATTTTTCTAATCAATAGAAAATCACAACAGATTCCTAAAAACGGATTATATGACCTGCATCTTGAAAGCTTAACATACAAAAAATAGATACAGCTTTTAGGCATTTGAATTGGTGTCCTGTGACACTATTCCTGGGAGATGTGAACACACAGAGACTCACTCATGCCAGACAGGGAGCAGAAGGCACAAATACCACCAGAAGTCAACTTGCTGAACCACAGTTTGATTGGGGTTACTTACAGGAGTGGCTGAGGTATTACATACAGCAGTAAAAATGACAGCAGGGCCAGGAAAGCACACCACAACATGGCTGACAGATTAGGAAAGCTTGAAATTAGGAAAATTAAGATCAAATTACGGCCTCCGGGTGCTTACCACAGGCTGTGTTTCTACACTGACTGTATAGAAAGAGGAGGCAGAGCAAACCCACCCCATGTACACCTCAGCCTAGGCCGCTGTGCCTGGTCTGTACTGTGAGTGGGGAGACATGGTTAAAAAAAAAAAAAAAAAAAAAAAAAGATCAAATTGCACAATTTGCAGGCAATTCCACATATTGGAGAGCCTCCCAGGTAGCACTATTATTCTGAATCTTGTCTAGCCTGAACAGGTTGGTCTCTGCTTCCCTCAGGTGGCTTTGGTTTTCTGAGAGAACTCCCTCCCATCTCCCCCCTGCAGTTCTTTTTGCTTATATATTTTTGGAGGGGAAGATGCCTAGTGCAGATCATCAGTTTCAGGTGCTTCCTGAAACTATTGGGTTAATTTCTGAGCATATTTAACAATTCTCCCTACAGGATAGAATGTTTCACCCCCCCCCATTAAATAAATTAATTACAATGTTTGATCAATCAGTAAAGATATTGGTACCTGATTTCAGGCAATGTGGATCATGGTACTGCAGGGACAGTAAGTGGATTAGTAATGTTTGTTAAAGAAGCCCAGGAGGTGAAGGCTGAGGTGATTGGCTAGCAGAGCAATCATTACAATTTGAATTTGGATTCCCAGCAAGCAAATAAAAGCTAGCCACACAAGTGAGCATCTGCAATTCCAATGCTAGGAGAGAGACACATGCAGATTCCCAGGCTGGCTGATTAGCAAATTTAGCTAAAATCGCAAGCTCCAGGTCGAGTGAGAAGACGCCTCAAAAACTAAGAAAGAGATGTTCAAACACACCCAATGTCTACCCTTAGCTACCACATGTGTTTGCATGTACAAATATATACACATGCGCACACACACACACACACACACACACACAGAGGTGAGTCACTGTATAGAAAAAAAAAATGTAAGCAGAAAAATACCAAGAAGAATGTATTCTTTTCTGGAATATTACAGGTTTCTATTTATTTAGTAAAATGTGAATACTTTGGTGCTGGAGCTACATCTCTGAGATTAAGAGCATTGACTGTTCTTGCAGAAGGCCTACATTCAAATCCTAGCACCCACATGGTTACATAATACTCCTACACATAAAATAAAAATATTAAATAAAATTTAAAAAAAATTAAAAGACAATAAATATCTCTTCAAGAAAATTATGAGTCTTTGGAGAGGAGATTGGGAAAAGAGAGTGGTATGGAAAGACCCCTATGCTCATGGATTTGTAAGATTAATATAGAGGAAATTACCATCCTACCAAAGTGATTTATAAATCCAGTGCAAACCCAACAAAATCTCGGTGGCATTCTTCACAGATATAGAAAGACTCATCCTAAAATTCATATGGAAACAAAAAAAATTCCACAAATAGCCAAAGCACAAACAGCAATTGTTCTGGATAGCTTTAGTTGTCAACATTGACACACCTGGGTTGAGGGAGCCTCAACTGGGGGAATTTCCTCCATTGGACTAGCCTCTGGACATGTTTTGATTGTTGAGTGATGTGGGAGGGCCCAGCCCACCGTGACAGGCGCCACCCCTGGGCAGTTTGTTCTATATTATTCAAGAAAGAAGTCTGAGCATGGGCTAGGGGAGCAAGCCAGTAAGCAGCCTTCTCCATGATCTGTTTTTCAGCTCCTGCCTGCAAGTTCCTACCTTGGGCTCCCTCAGTGGTGAACTATGATCCAGGAGATATAATCTAAATAAACCCTCTCCTCTACAAGTTGGTATTTTTCAGGGTGTTTTGTCACAGCAATTGAAAGAGAACTAGATCAGCAAAGCCAGGGCAATCGTCATGCCACACCTCAATCTCTATTACAGGGCTGTAGTTACAAAAACAGCAAAAATAGACTTGTGGGTCAAAGAATTAGAAGACCAAAACATGAGTGCATCTGATTATTGTCCCCTGATATATGACACAGATACTAAGAACACAAACTGTAGAAAAGGCAGCATCTTCGAGCGATGGTGCTAGCAAAATTGTATCTCCACATGTAGAAGAATTAATTTGGGCATATACCTATCACCCTCCACAAAAGTCAATCCCAAAGGGATCAAACACCTCAACATGAATCTTGAAACAATAAAAATATTAGAAGAAAAACTGTGAAGTTACCTAGAAGATATAGGGACAGGAAAGGAGTTTCTCAGTCAGATGTCTGTCACTCAGGAGAAAAGGTCAACAATCAACAAATGGGAATCTCTTTTTTTTTTTTTTATTGATGCTTTGTGTATTTCATACATCATTTTCCAATTGAGTTCAGGCATATATCCCCTTCCCTTCCCCCCACCCCACCCCTACCCATCCCAGATCATGCATTCTGCCGTAAGTTTTCTGCATCTTTCTCTGCTTTTTTGTTTTGTTTTGTTTTCATTTTTTTTAACAATAAGTGATAATTTGTGAGTACAAGCATCCTTCATGTAAAACCAATTTGCAAGCAGTTGTGCCCAAACCCACACAGCTCATGGGTCCCACCATCCAGCAGGGGGGGCTTGTATGTTCAATCAAGTTGATCAAATGAGTGTCCAGTCTATATTGTTGTAGTTTCACCATTAACCCCAATCGAAGCCCTTACATTCTACCACGCCCCCTCTTCCGCAGATTGTTCCCTAGGCTTAGAAAAGGGGCACAGGTGGATGAGAAGCAAAACACTCTACTTTCTCTGGAGCTGATGTCTTGGTCTCTAGTCAGTTCTGGCTGTTTTCTTTCATGGGCTGCCAGCTTGTCCAGGCATAACCTTTCGATCCTACTAATGAAGCACATGCAATTAGATATTTAGGTATTTAAACAGTATAATATATAGCCTTTCGATCCTACTAATGAAGCACACGCAATTAGATATATAGGTATTTAAACAGTACTAATTGTTATGGTAGGTTACTTTGGTATAGACACAGATGTTTGGATGGTATGTTAATTCATGAATTACATTTTCTTCTGTTAAGTATGGCAGGGTCTTCGTGTGGTTTATAACATCTCCTAACCATTAGAGGATGTAAGCTTGTGGCATCAGCCGTGGGTTATTCCTCCAAGGAGAGAGCTAATAGCCAATTAGATTTGGGATATACAGACATATGGCTGCCACTGCTGCACAGTATTTCCAGGCAGATGAGGTGTAGCTGGTGCTGACGGAGGAGTCTTGCTTGACTCAAGGAGACCTATATTTGCTTTATTGGTTTAGTGGCCTTTGGTAACACTCTCTGGCATTCCAGAGACCATCTGTATACTTGCAAGTGCGGTCTCCATACATCTTTCCCATGTTTATATCAGGTCTTCAACAGCAGGGCCTTATCGCCTCTCTTCCTGCAGATATCCCAGTTTGGAGGCAAGGAGCCTTTACCTTTTGTGGGGGCTTGGATCCCCTGGCCAACATCTCCTTGGTAGAATAATCCATTGTTGATGTCAGAGCTCCTGTATTAATATATTTTGCTTAAGTGCATAGCTTAAGGAGACTTTAGCATTATATTTGGTTCTGAATAGAGAATAATCCTTTTCACAGTTTCTATGTCCATTAGTCAATTAAAGAAGGCAGTTTTACCGATTTTACAAGAGAATACCTCTATAACAGCTGGCTCCAATCTACAGCTGGAGAACGACCTCATCATCATCATATTTCTCCTTATTCTATGGGGGGGAGTTAAGAAAGTCTCTTGTATTAAAACCTTTGCGGCACCTAGAAGGTAAGCTTCGTTAGGAATCATTAAAAATAGTTGTTACTAGTAGGATCCACAGAGGGGCCTGATGTCTGCAGCAATCTGAGGCATTTCTTCCCTTCAATGCCCAGAGGAGTCAATCCTTCTGCTGGCACTTTCTGGTACATCCTACTCACTGCAAAGCTGCATTTTCTTTCTCAGCCATTAAGTTGGTGATACTCTGGCCTGTTGGAACATACAAATCCTTTCCCATAGTTAGTTTTAAGATTTGGGTTGCAAGGTTTTTTGACAAAAAGTTTTCATATCTATCTATATCCCCCTTTTTTATTTAAGGTTTTTATTTTTGACCCATGAGTCTCAAAAAAGCAGTTGTTTTATACATACCTATAGGGTGGAATCAAGGCACAGATTTCATCAAGTTCACCCATGCTGTTTTGGGTTACTGTATGTGATTAACTTGGGAAACAAAGTTTATTTTTGAGTTAAATCATCCTATAGGTGAAAGAGATTGCTACCAGGTGATACTATATGACAGCAAAATTATAGAGAACATTTGTTTATACCAATCCCAGAATAATTGTTATACAGATTTTAGTTAAAGCTAATGTGGACAACAGCAATTTATATCACCAATTAACTCAGATGCATTACCATTTTTATCAGCCTTCAAACCAATGTTGTCCAATATGCACATATTTACTTTTACTAAGTCCTAAAACACCATGTATCCTGTAGACAGAGTCTGTGAAAAACTGGATACTTGTTCAACTCACGTCAATTAAGCATGCACCAATCGAATCTCTTAAACTAAAAGGCTAATAATATCCAGCAAAGGAAACAACCAATCCAGTGCAGAGGAAACCCACAACAATTTGATATCACGTACACCAATCCAGTGCAGAGGAACCCACAGCAATTTGATATCATGTGCTTTTAGCCAACCAAAGGCAGTAGGTTAACCCATAGAACCTATGAAAATATTTTCACTCAAAGGAAATAAGACAGTACAAATAAAATTAAGTGATTCATCAATATTGTTATATATACACCACAAATAACATTTAAAGTTCCTAAAAGAAAGGAGCTTCTCACTGCCTGTATGAAACAATGATGTTATCATTTGACAAGGTGAACAAAGGTAATTCTGCAGCCACATGAAATATATGCTATGCTCTCTGCTATATGTGGAAAATGAACTGTTTGACAATGAACTGTTACAAAGCAATAAAAAGCTTTTAGGTGAATGCATGGAAGTTGCTGTGATGGGGTCGGAAATCAGAGGACCAGGAGCATCATCTACCATAATAATCATACGTGGGCAGGCATGACCAAGTCATTGTACGTGTTCTGCAAAAAAGTCCTCATTATTCTTAGATGAGAAAAGATTTGCTGGAAAAGAAATATAATGGTTTCCAGTTCAATTTCTATTATAATGAAGGGATAATGAGCAATCTTGAATTTAGGCAAGTTTGTGGAAAGTAAAATAAATTCACAATTTTATTTATTTTATTTTTTTCTTCTATTACTTCTTTATTTTTTTCCATTTTTAACAATAAGTAATAATTTATGAGTACAAGCATCCTTTATGTAAAACCAATTTGCAAGCAGTTGTGCTCAAACCTACACAGCCCCTTGGTCCCACCATCCAGCGGGGGGGGGGGGTTTGTATGTTTGATCAAGTTGATCAAATGAGTGTCCAGGCTATATTGCTGTAGTTTCACCATTCATCCCAATCGCAGACCTTACATTCTACCACGCCCCCTCTTCCACAGATTGTTCCCTAGGCTTAGAAAAGGGGCACAGGTGGACCAGAAGCAAAACAGTATACTTTATCTAGAGCTGTCGTTTTGGACTCTGGTCAATTCTGGCTGTTTCCTTTCATGGGCTGACAGTTTGTCCAGGAATAAACTTTCAATCCTACTAATGAAGCACAAGCAATTAGATATATAGGTGTTTAAACAGTACTAATTGTTATGGTAGGTTACTTTGGTATAGACACAGATATTTGGATGGTATTTTAATCCATGAATTACATTTTTTTTTGTTAAATATGACAGGGTCTTACTGTGGTTTATAACATTTCCTAACCACTAGAGGATGCAAACTTGTGGCATCAGCCGTGGGTTATTCCTCCAAGGAGAGAGCTAATAGCCAATTAGATTTGGGATATACAGGCATATGGCTGCCACTGCTGCACAGTATTTCCAGGCAGGTGAGGTGTAGCTGGTCCTGATGGAGGAGTCTTGCATAAATTCACAATTTTATTTTTATTATTATTATTATATTATTATTATTATCATTAGTTATATATTTTTTATCAAATCTAGACCAGTGTCCCCCCCCCATCCCCTCACCCCACCAGAGTACATGAATTCTACCAAACATGCTTTTTCAATCTCTTTCTCCAGTTACTTTCTCAAGATTCTCCAGGTGGAAGTTGACTGTTTTGAGGCAGATTCACTGTTTCAGTCATTCTTCGATTCTGGTCCCCTTGTCGTTATTGTTGTTTGTTTGTTGTTTGTTGTTGTTTTGTTGTTTCCAATATGCAGCACTCCCAACTGCTTTGGGGACAAAAGCTCAAGGGGGGCCGTGCACAAGAAATTCTTACAACAAAGTAACTGGCACTAGCATCCACAAGATGAGGGATACCATGTCATCGTTTTTTTTTTCTGGGTCGGTGGTTACTTCAATCAGCATGATGGCTCCAGCCATTTTCTTGCAAAGCTCATGATGTTGTCTTTTCTTTACTGAGGCATAGACTCCCCATTGTGTATTGTACCACATTTTCTCTATCCACTCACCAGTTGAGGAGCATTTGGGGTGTTCCCGCGCCTTGCTATTGTGAAGAGAGCTGAAAGTAAACATGCAGTGCATGGTATCCTGCATGTGGGGTGAGTCTTGAGGGGTACATGCCTAGGAGTGGATGGCTGGGTCAAGTGGTAGGTGTGCTGGATATCTGTAGTGTCAACTTGATACACCTGGGTTGAGGGAGCCTCAATTGTGGGAAATTGGCTCATTGGATTTGCCTGTGGCCACATCTGTGGAGTAGTGTTTGAATTGTTGAGCAGTGACAGTATAGAAGCCGGCTGGGCATGAGCCAGAGAGCAAGCCAGTGAACAGCCTTCCTCCATGGCCTGTGCTTCAAGCTCCTGCCACCAGGTTCCCTGCCCTGAGTTTCTGCTTTGGACTCCCTAAGTGATGAACTATGACCCGGAGTTGTAAGCTGAATAACCGTTTCCCCCCAAGTTGGTTTCTTTTCTGTTTGCGGTCGAGTGTTTTGTCATAGCAATGGAGACAAACTAAACAGAATTTGTCCAGAAGAGTTGGGTTCTTGTTTTGCTTGTTTTGCCCCTTCTGGGATCCAAGACCCTGACCTTTTGGTTGTTTTGGGGTAGGACGTGTGCATTATTGGCGTTTGCGGACTTTTATTGCGCGGGTAAGATATCATTGAATGCTTACTAAAGTTTTGCTGTGGAGCTTGTAGCAGCAGTTTTGCTGATTAGGAGTTGTGTACGAAGATTGGTCATGTCTGGCTTGCGAAGTTTTCTTAGTTTTGAAGGGGCAATAACAGAGAGTCACCAGGATGTGTAATCTGTGTTGGTTTTCTGGTATAGCTTGGGGCTGAAAACCTCAGCTGTAAGTAACAATTCCCGACGGACTAGCATCCTTTTTTCGGGCTTGAATTGATCATTCGTGGGTTTAAGCAATTTCTTCAGGTCAACATGGAAGCTGTGATCCAGAAGGGGCTCTGACCTGCCTATTCAGCTCGAGCAAGACCTGTAAGCCCTCAGTCTTAGGGTGAGTTGTAAGGGGATTGTGTTTTTGTTTGGGTGTTGTGGTTTGTTGTGATTTTGGTGGGGTTTGGGGGAAAGTTCTGAGGTCGGTTGAGGGAAGGGATTCACAGAGAGCACCTGAGGGACTTTGACGTGAGAGTCAGCGTACGACCATTGAATGGAAGATGCACCTCGGTTGCCGTGAAGACACCAGGATTGCAGGGGTCATGGTCATGAGAGAGAAGCTGAGCTTTGTCACCAGGAGAGGTCTAGAAGAGCACCATTGGTGAAGGATGTACCCGTGCCCTCAGTTTCAGTGGACGACCTCAGCGTTTTGGAGAATTGCTGGCGAACCATAAGAGAGCAACCACCAAGAAAGCAGGCAGGTAGTGGAATGAGAGTTGGCCTGGGCATACTTCGAGATTAAGGATTACGATGGTCGTGGTCTGGGATGGCAGAGCAGAAAACAGAGCGGCAGCAGCGCGACCAGCCAGACAGAAGGAGTTCCCTCCTTTGGAGCCCAGAAGATTGTGAGTCCCAGGTGTCCAACCTTGAGCTAATTTGCTGGAATTAGGTTTTGTTTGAGTGTGCCTGATTCTTCCCTTGAAATAAGACAGTACTTGTTTTGGATGTTTACAGGAGCCCACAGTGTTAAGAGAGTTTAATAGACTGGACTTTTAAGGGTTTGGGACATTCTAAGGACTATGGGGCTGTAAGTTGTACTGTCTTAGGTTGTGATTAATGTTAACATCATACTTTGGGGGCAAGAACTGGAAAGGTGGTGGTTGGTAATAGTGATGTATTTTGTGTGTCAAGTTGAACAAGGGGTCAAGTGTGCTGGATAGCTTAGTGTCAACTTGGATACACCGGGTGAGGGAGCCTCAATTGGGAATTGGCTCCATTGGATTGGCCTGTGGCCACATCTGTGGAGTATTGGTCTTGATTGTTGGCAGTGACAGTATAAGAAGGGCAGGCTTGGGCATGAGCCAGAGAGCAAGCCAGTGAACAGCCTTCCTCCATGGGCCTGTGCTTCAGCTCCTGCCTCCAGGTTCCTGCCCTGAGTTCCTGTCTTTGGGCTCCCTAAGTGATGAACTGTGACCCAGGAGATGTAAGCTGAATAAACCTTTCCTCCCCAAGTTGGTGTTGGTCAGAGTGTTGTGTCACGCAATGAAAGACAAACTAGACAGGTGGCAAGTTCATATAAGTTTCAAGGTCCTCACACTGTTTCAGCAGTGGGCTGCACGAAGTTGCTCCCACCAGCATGTGGATGAGTGTTTCCCCTTTCCCAACAACCTCTCCATCACTCCCGGTATCATTTTGTTTTCTTGATCTTAGCCAGTCTTATTGGAGCAAGATGATATCTTAAAGTGGTTTTGATTTGCAGTCCTTAATGATAGTGAGGTTGAACACTTCTTAAGGTGTTTCTCAGCCATCTCTAATTCTCACTGTGAAGTCTCTGTGTCAGAATGCGTAAATGGGCTAAAGGGAGGAAAGCAACATCGGTGGAGGTAAATGATTGTGGAGCATTGTGTTTTTTGTCTTTCTCTTGTTTTTTGAGTAGTTTATATATTCTGGAAATCAATGCTTTGTCAGATGTATCTGCAGTGAAGGTTTCCTCCCACTCTGTGGGATTTCTCTTCACTTCCTTGATTGTTTCTTTTGATGTACAGAAGCTTTTGAGTTTGATGAGGTCCCATTTGTCAATTGTCGACCTTAATTCTTGTGCAGCTGCTGTCTGATTTAGGAAGTCTTTTCCTACGCCTATGTCTTGTAGTCTGCTGCCAACTTTTTCTTCTATCGCCTTCAGACTTTAGGGTTTCACATTGAGGTCTTTGATCCATCTGGAGTTGACTTTTGTACAGGGTGAGAGGTAGGGGTTTAATTTCATTCTTCTACAAGTGGTGATCCAGTTTTGCCAACACCACTTGCTGAAGATGCTGTCTTTTCTCCACTGTGTCTTCTTGGCCACTTGTCAAATATGATATGGCTGAAATTGTGTGTGCTCAGGTTGGATCTTCGGTTTTGTTCCATTGGTCAGGTGCAGTTCTGTTTTTGTGCCAGTACCAGGCTGTTTTTATGACTATAGCCCTGTAGTATAGTTTGAAGTCTGGTATAGAGATCCCCCCTCTGTAGCTCTTTTCTCTCAGGGTTATTTTGGCTAATTGGGGTCTTTTGTTTTTCCAAATGAAATTCACAATTTTAAAGAGAAGTGTCAGGGAGCAGCACAGCAAACCTGTGACTGTGCCAATTATGCTTCTCTCTCTATCTAACTAGCTACATATATCGTTGTTTTAGAATACTATAAGTATGTCCAAAATTGAGAATTTAGCCATTAACAAAATAGGAAGGCACAATTAAGAACACTTAAAATAGGAAAATAAACACAATGTATAAGCTAGATCTGAATTTTTATGTCAATGTTATACTAAATGTAAAACAATTCAGTTTTTCAAAAAGCCTGAATTTTAATTATAATATGGAAAACATTAAATTTGCCAGAGGATAAAACTTTTAACTCTCTCTGATTTAAAGAAATGTAATCAAGTAATAAAACTAAAGAATGTGTAAGCAAACTACCCTAGGATTTTGATGATTTTTGTGAATGTAAAACATATAATGGTTCATGTACTAAGTGTGAATGTTTATTAAAATCTACTGATACTTGACTATAGTAGTTAGTTTTCTATCAATTTAGCTATGTGATATAACCCAGTTTTGGTAAATCCCCAGTCTCCATGTTACTGAGTATACATTTTTCTTATGTAATTACCTGAGTAAATTTGTGTATCCTCAACACATAGTCCTTGGAAATGGAGGTATGGCTTGAGTTAAAACATTCTACTTTACTACAGTGCAAAAGCAACACATGCTCAGTAACAACTATATTTCACATTTTGAATTTTGATAGTTACATGTCTAATGATAACAGTGTATGAGTGTACTGTCTGCATGTAGGTTTGTAGGTTTGTGCACCCATGTCATGTGATGCCACGGAGGTCAGAAGAGGGCATCAGATTCCCCTGGAACTGTAATTAAAGATGGTTCTTAACCGCCATGTGTGTGCTGGGAATCGAACCTGGATCCTCTGCAAGAGCAGTCGGTGCTCTTAACTGCTGAGCGATCTCTCCAGCCCCAACAAATACCTTATTAAAAGCTGTGGAAATTGTTGAATAACACTTCAAGTGAAAAAATATGGATATGCTTTCATGAAATTTTTAGATTTAAATAAGCCAATTTTATTAATATTTACAAAGCTGCAATGTATTGAAATCTTAAAGTAAGAAAAACATTTTAAAATTCAAATTTCTGAGTAAGATAACAGTAGCTTATGGAATCATTGTGAGCTCTGACCGCTTTAAACATACATATATACATACATGCATACATACATACATACATACATGCATACATACATACATGCAAACATACGTATAGCATACAGTCCATTTTTCTTTAGAGCTGCATAACACTTCACTTTTTAAATTTTTATTTATTTTTATTTTACGTGTAGGAGTGTTATGCCTACATGTGTGTAAATGAACCAGTGCCATGCAGTAACTATGGAGGACAGAAAAAAAGAGCATCAGATTCCCTGGATCTGGAGTTAGGGACAGTTGTTAGCTGCCATGTAGGTGTTGTGATTGGAAGTTGGGTATTCTGCAACAACAGCAGTGCTCTTAAATGGTGAGACATTCCTCTAGCTCCTTCATTTTATTTATGTACCAAATATTATTATTAGCTTGCTAATGATAGATTGGTTCCATTTACTTGATATAATGCATAAAGCAGCAATGAGCCTGGGGTGCAAACATCTCTTTAGCGAGGTATAAAGTCCTCTTCACAGCCAAAGAAGGAAATACCTGTGTCATATGGAAATTCTACACTTAATTTTTTGAGGAATCTCCAAATTGTTTTCCACAATGGCAGTATTAAATTTTATTCTGACCAATAGTAAACAACGATTCCACTCTCTTCACATCCTGTCCAACATGTGTGGTAAGTTTTCTAGATGGCAACCATACTGAAGGGGGTAACATGACATCTCAAAATAGTTTAATTTGCGATTCCCTGATGACCGGGGGTGTTGATTGTTAAATAGTTGCTAACCATTTGTATTTATTCTTTCAAAAACTATTTAGAAAATTAACCCATCTGTTGATGAGCAACTTTATTCCTTAGTATTTAATTTCTGCAGTTCTCTGTAATTTCTGGATATTAGTCTTTTGTCTGAAGGTAGCTGATAAACATTCCTGCCCATTCTGTGAGCTACGTTCTCTGTTGACGTTTTCCTTGCTGTACAGAGATGTTTAAACTTCATGTTGTCCATATATTGGATCCAGTGCTACTGACATTCTGTTCATAAAGTTCTAACCTATCTCAGTGTTCCCTAAGTTTTCATCTGAAAGTCTCAAAATTTCATGTTTGAAGTAGAAGTCTCCTTTGAACTGATTTTTATACCAGGTGAAAGATCGGAGTCTAATTTGATTCTTCTGTTTGTAGACGCGTTGTTTGAATAAACCATCTTTTTTCCAGTGGACGTTCAGCCTCCTTTATCAAGAATTACTTGGTCATGTATCTCTGGGTTCTCTGTTCTGCTGCATTGGTCTGCATGTCTGTTTTGATGCCAGTTCCATGCTCTCTTTATCTCAATACTGCTGTAGTATAGTTTGAGGTCAAATATTGGGATACCTCCATCTGTGTTCTTAGTCCCCAGGACTTTTCTGCTATTTCATCCCTTACTATTATTTTATCAGGAACTATTAGCGTTTCATGTCATTTAGTGTTTGTTTTATAAAATTACATAAATGTTAATCATTGTTAAATCTTCTTTGTGAGTTGCTCCCCTATTAATATGCAGCATCCGTTCTATGTAGCAGGACAGCCACACCTGTTTATGTACTGTTTCCATTTCCTTGGGAGTTTCCATCCTTTACATTGAGGATCTTTTATATCTGGCTTGCTGTAGGCATTTCTTTTTTATTTTATTTATTTTATTTTTTTATGTGTATGAATGTACTCTCTGCATGTAGGTATGTGCATCCATGTCATGCAATGCCGGTGGAGGTCAGAAGATGGTGTTCTCCTGGAACTGGAGTTAAAGGCAGTTCTCAGCTACCATGTGGGTGCTGGGGATCGAACCCAGGTCCTCTGCAAGAACAGTCGGTGCTCTTAACCACTAGGCCCCAGCTGTATGTATTTCTTAAAGACAACAGAGGATTGGTTCTTGTTTTATGATCCAGACCATTAGTCTACAACTTTGTAGTGTTGTGTTTAAAGTTATTATACAATAGGGCTTTATATTTCCTTTAAATTTGTTTGATGATGTTCTGCTTTGTTGAAATTTTTGTATACTGTTCCTTTTTCTGTAATACTTCCAAGTTTGTCTTGAAATACCCCCAGTTCTCTGTCAATTTTAAAGATGTCTTGTGTGGTATAACTTTCTTGGTTTGCACTTGCTACCTTGCAGAGCTTGAACTATTTCATTTCATGCTTTTCTGGCTATTGAAGTTGTTGATGAACATATGGAGGAAATTCTGATATTGTTGTCTTTATATGTGAGTGTATATTTTTCATGGGCTGTCTTTAGGATTAGTTCTTTACTTTGTATTTTTGAGATCCTGATTATGATTTATCATGGACAGTTTAATTAATGAGACAGACTCCTCATTAATGATGTAATAGCAGAAAACTTCTGAAATTTTATGAAAAGAACTAGATATCCAAACACCAATGCATGTAGAACTCCTCATAGGATCAGAAGAGAAACTCTCCATAATATTTTTGAGCATGTGATAATGAATATTGTATTTGAATTTTTCTACCCTAACAGTCACCCTCTTACTTCCCCATGCACCTTCACTCCCTCTCAATTTCTTATCCTCTTCTTGATTGTTGTTATATATACATAAACTTATAAATATCCATACATATGGATGCATATATTTATGTACAGTGCATATATGTAATGCACTGACCACTGACTCTATTTAATTATGAACATGTTTAATTGTATTCCAGGCTGCTGATTAGGGATTAGATAAACTCCCAGGGAACTAACCCCTGGAGAATACTGATTCTTCCTCTCTAAGTATCTATTAATTGCCTACAGGTATCCATTTTGACATGGGACTCCATGAAAATTTTCCAGACTACCCTGGCTATCAACAGATTCTGTGATTATGCACATCTTGTAGACTACCATACTGTGGAGCTTACATTGGAATTGCTTCCCTATCATATGAGTCCACAATGCATTAATGAGTAGCAGGTATGTTAAAGTATGTTAAAGAACATCTCACAGAATCCTCATTTTGACTAGCTGTGGAACTTTGTAATATTCTCCACTTATTGCAAAAAGAAGACAATTTAAAGAAATGTGAGTTATGTTTGTATGCAAATATAAGGACATGTTCTAGTTCACTTTTCCATTGCTGTGACAAAACACACTGACCACTACCAACTTGGGGTGGGAAGAGTTTATTCATCTCACAACTCCCAGGTCACAGTTCATCATTCAGGGAGCCCAAGGCAGGAACTCAGGGCAGGAACCTGGAGGCAGGAGCTGAAGCACAGGCCATGGCAGAATGCTTCTTACTGGCTTGCTCCCCTGGTCCATACCCAGCCTGCTTTCTTATACCCATAGTGGGCTGGGCCTTCCCATATTGCTCAGCAACCAAGACAATACTTCACAGATGTGACCACAGACCATTCCAATGGAACTAATTCCCCAACTGAGACTTCTTCAACCCAGGTGTGTCAAGATGATACCAAATCTATCTAGCACAGGACATGTGTTTAGAATGCAATTATTATATTTCTTTGTATCTGAAAGCAACTATGCTGTTATAATGTGAATCTCTTAATGGCCTCTAGAATTGACCTACCACTTATATTCAGACATTGTAATTACCATATATGGGTGGAAGATATGCATTCATATTCTAGAGTAATATAAAATTAAAGGGAAAATGTGAGCCCCAACGCATATTTTGGATTTAACATACAGTTTATTCCCAGCGGTCATAATTTGTTACACATGTGTTGTCTATATAGCCATAATTTGGAGTAATACAAAGGGGAGGAAATAACAGCATAAGGACTGGGTCAAAGAACTGTCTGATACAGTTAAATTCTGCTCAAAACAACAATCCTCTGCAGAAACAAATATCCTAGGAAACACTGAGAGAAAGATGCAAGATGTGTATGACAGAACGCATGACTTGAGATAGGGGAGAGGCAGGGAGAGGAGAATGTATCCAAATTCGAATGAAAAATGATATATGAATTATATAAAATGTCAATAAAAATAAGATCTTAAAAGAAAAATCATCGTATGTCTAGGAAAGTGAGAGAATTGAGTTCTTTTCTAGGGTGTATGCCACTCCAACCCTAAGAATTTGGCTATGGTTACAGTACCATGCATGAATTCTCTCCTGCTGAGTAGGTCATAAGTCCAGGTGGACAGTTGTTGATTACCTCTAAGATAAAAGTGTCACTCTTGCACCAATAGTGATAACTTTCTGGGTGGTCGTTATTGCTCATGAACTTACAGCTGGGCAGGACCTTTGATTAGTTTGCTTCCTTGGCAGTTTGCACAGCATCTTCTGATACTAAGGGAGCTAGTATTTGAGGAAGAAGTTAAGATTAGTTCCAGCTCAATTCTGCCAAGTCCTGTGTCTGAATTATAGTGTATCTTCAGGAATGGGTGTCTTACCTTCATGTTTTGGGGATCAATCATGGGTCGTGTCAATTACTTTTGGCACTTAGAACTGCAGGAAACATGGATCACCTCTCTCTCTATCTGTGTGTTTGTGTTTGTGTGTGTGTGTGTGTGTGTGTGTGTGTGTGTGTGTGTGTAATGAATGAGTACTTCCAATTGTGTAGCTTTTATTCAAGTACCCAAGAAAGGGTAATTTGAAAACACAAACAAACAAACAAAATCACTTCTTCCTGTACTGTAGACTAGGAAGTCCAAAATCAAGGCTTGGGCCAGTTCTAATTTGTTCTCATGGTTCTGTTCCTGCTCTGAAAGTAACTGTTTGAATTATGGTCCTCCAAAGAGTTACAATTGTCTGTCTTCACACAGTAATAGCTGAGAGGGGAAAGGCATAAACTCCCTCTATCAATCCATATTATCAAGGCAACAAATCAAAAAATCAATGAGACAGAGCTCTCTTAGCCCAGTCATGTCTACGAGTCTGCACCTTCTGGGAATTTTTGGTGGTGATTAAACTTCAGGAAGAATGTTTTTAAGAAATGGACTCCCTATAGCCCCAACTGACAGGGAATTTTCTATTTATACTGGGTTGTCTTCAACATCACAGAGAACTGCCTGCCTTTACCTCCCTAGTGCTGGGATTAAAGATGTGTCTCATGACACACACCTAACTTCAGTAGGAATTTATAGGAGGTAAAAACATTTAAATCAACACTCTGTCATCAGTATATATGATCTATTGGGCAAGATTCACTAGAGAAGCTTGCACACAGAAGCTAATTATTTTATTTACATTCATCATTTTTTTACATATTTACATTCATTCTAATTTTTTTGTCTGAAAACCTACTTTATTTTCCACACTGTGGACATATCTAGTCAGTGTGGTCATGTTTTCTGCATGTGTAATGATTGATCAAAATAAGTTTTTCCATACCTGCTCCAATCAACTTTGTAAAATACTGATGTAACAATACAGCCAAATAAAGCACTTGAAAATAACTTCTTAAAATTTGGAAAGAAGTGTGGAAGCCTCCTCTATAATTGTAGTTCCTCTTGAACTACAAAGGACTAAGGAGTAATTGGAGAACTATTGTTTTTTTTTCTTTTAATTTTTAGTTGGTTCACACAATAATCTGTTTCATTATTATTGTTATAAGCATATATCATTTTACTTAAAACTATATTTTTCTGGTGTTGGATAATTGAACCTTGAACCTAGGTCTTTGAAAATGCTAGCTAAGTAATCTTACCAATAAGTTAATATTCACAGAGAAAATAATGTAAAATTTAAATCTAAGATTTCATGAATCAAATTGATGTATGTTATAAACAACATATAAAAAGATAACCAGAAAATTTAAATGGCTCAGAAATTATAAACAAAGTGGAGAGAATATAAAATAAAACCCATAAATTATGAAGATTTTAATCCTTGTTCCCTGGTGTGCTGACTTTGATGGATATGGAGTCCAGGCCAGCCTTGTCATCATAGTGTGACTCTCTCACACAGGGTGGGGTGAGTTATCACTGAATTGTTGTAGTGCTTAAGTTGTATGTACAAAGTCCAGAGATTGATCCTCCAAATCCACATAAAGTCTGGTGTGGTGAAAGTTCTGCTGTAATTCCATTGCTATGGAGGCAGAGACAAACAGACCCCTGGAATTTGCTGTCTACCTGGTGAGAGACCCTGCCTAAAACATAAGTTGATGGAGTCTTACATCCAAGACCCAATGCTGTGCTCTGAACTCCACACAAGTGCATATACACAGATGAACACACCCAGGCACACACAAGAAAACACACAAATAAAATAAATACAATATAGAGTATCAAACCACATCATATTCAAACAATATCTACTCATTTACAAAGTGACAAGGTCAAAGAAGGTAGGGAAGATCAGAGGAAGAAGCAAAGAAAGTGAAGTTTAACATTCTAATGACAAAAATTGTTGAATTTTATTTGGCTATTTTATTCGTTTTGAAATAATTCAAATGAATATCTATCATTTGAAATCTAGATAATGTGCAGTTCACCTGACTCATTTCAGAAATTTATATGAAACAGTGGATCCAGATGTAAAAACTCAGCATCAGTAAATAACTGTAGAAATGGCTGTGGCCTTGAAAATTTGTGTGTGCAGCAGGAATGGAGTATTGCAGTAAGAACCAAAAATATAATCCTGCGAGATAAAGTGGATATATTTTTTGAAAATTAAAGAAAGAGGAAAACTTATTAAATTGAAGGGATGACAAAAGACTTGCCAGTTGATGACACTTGAACTGCGTATTTGAATATAAGTGGTATTTAACCAAGTGCAAAATGTGGGAGAAAGACATGCTAGACAGCGAAAACCTGCATACTGCCCAGGGGAGTGAGAGAGAAGGTCATTTTCAAGCATCTCTAAATAATCAAAAGTGTAGGGAGAAGAGGGAGGCATAATGGGGAAGGGAATATAAATAAGACAGGCAACAAATTATACTCAACCTTTTCCTGCATGTGATAGTAAGTCACTGAAAGATTTAAAGCTGGGTGTTATGATAAATTTTCTGTCTTAGAAGAACATTCTGGAAGCACTTTGGAGTATATAGAGTGAGTAAGAAACTCATTGACAGGTGCAGAAACTCTGAAACTTCTGTTAGAAGTAGAGTGAATTAGCCCTGTGGAAATGGCTCAGCAGAGGAAGTGGGTTGATACTAAGCCAATGACCTGTGTTCAATCTCCAGGGCTCACAGACTGGGAGAGAACCAGCTCCTGAAAGTTGTCCTTTGACCCCAAATAGGCCAGGCATGTGTGCACACAGACACACAGACACACAGACACACAGACACAGACACACACACATAACACACACAAACACATACATACGCACTCAGAAAGATATAATTGAACACAGATAGACACACTTAGAGACCCTCTCTTTTCTTCTGTTACATGGCTATAAATTAGATAAGATGCAACAAAACACCTTGGAAAAATTTAAAGCATAAATATGCCTGATATTATTTATAACCTTAACCTTATCCCATTTAAAGTGAATTATTCTACTTGCCTTAGGATGCACATAACATCTATCTTTTTATCAAACCTTGGGAATTTTCATTTAATAAAATTTTAGAAAATGGTTGCTTGGGTAGTAGGAAATCAATATTCCTTTCAATCATGTTAATTCATCTCTCAAAGGGAATGAGCACTGCTTACTCAAGATCGTAGCCCTCCTCTAGCTCTGATTTCTCCTGCTCCTTCTATTACTGAGAGATCTATGCTTATATTTTTATTTTTGGCTTATTGTCACCCAAATTCAATTCTTCTCTTCTTTCCCATAAAACGTATTTTCAAAGGATTGATGCAGATTCAGTAAGTAATTAATATGTTCCCTAGAGCTTAAAGGGTGTACTCATTGTTTATTAAGCATTTAGAATGGATTCGGTATTGTGTTTATATTCTACTGGTCAGAGAATTGTGAATCAAACTTGGCCTCTTTCCACATTAAGTTAATTTTCTACCATACAAGGCAATGGAGAAAAGAAATGTAGTGTGTGTGTGTGTGTGTGTGTGTGTGTGTGTGTGTGTGTGTACAGAAGAGGGACAAGGAGGGGATAGAAGAGAGTGAGGAAATTATAGAGGGAAGGACTGTGTTACTATAGATCAACAAATAAGAACTTGATGTCCAAAAAGTGATGTCATCCTTCACAGGGTTCCAGAGGTCAGTGAGACTATCTTTCAGAGTAAGGAAGTTATTAGAAGAGTTATTGTTAAGATAATCAGACAGGCAGACAGTATCCTGATGTATATTCTGAAGAGACTCTGGGCCAATGTGACATAGTGGGAGTGACATTTTAAAAAGTATTTTATTAAATTTTTATTATGCATATGAGTGTAACGCCTGCATGTAGGTAGGTGAACCACTGTCCTGCAATGTCCTCAGAGGTCAGAAGAGGACATTAAATTTCCCTGGATCTGGAGTTATGGACAAATGTTAGCCATTATGTGGGTGCTGGGAATCAAACCCAGGTTCTCTGCAAGAACACACAGTGCTCTTCACTGTTGAGCCACCTCTCCAGCCCTGTGGGTTTCAGGGTTCATAGGTTTTTAATTAAAAGAAAATTGCCATTCCATATGATTGATAAATAGTTACAGTTTGTACTTGGGTTCTGGTTCAGCTATGAATGTAGAGAGGCCAATAATCTAGAAAAATAAGTTCTTTTATTTTTAAAATAAAAATATCAGGAATTGTCTTAAGTCAACTAAAACAAGAGTTTTATATTACTGAGTGGCCTTGGCTAAAATATATGGAAACTTTACTTAGTAAGACTAGTTATTAGTTAATGGAAAAAAATTCATGAAAATTAGAGAACTTCCTTGAATATTCTGATGCATAAAAGCAGCTAACAACTTCGAAGAAGGAAGTAACTTTTGGCTGGAAAACATATAATAGAGAGAAAAATATTGGCAGACTTTCTGCTGTCAAGAATTTCCAAATTAGTACTATGAAACAGAGGACTGTGCTAAGACTTACCCTGAGATTCTCGAGGCTCACCCTGCGATGAGTGCAAAAATGCACTGTTGGCCCAATTACTACCCTAAAACATCTGAATTATAGTGTTATTTCCAGTTATTATTGTATCTGCACTACAAAGAGTATGAAGCTGTCTTAAAGAAGGAGAAATGTGCTAATTTTTATAGAATTAAGTGAAAGCTATCAGTATGAAAGTATAACAACCTCTGATTAGATCTTGACAAACATAATGTGCTAACTATAAATGTATTGATTGTGTTAAAATGGTTGCATAGGAAGATTACTTAGTTAATTGGTAAGCGGAGAAATTTAGCTTAAGTGCTCATACTTCAGTTATACACTAAGATTACGGAAGCTGAAATAATAATTGACTGGGCTGGAGAGATAGCCTAGTGGTTAAGAGCACCGAATAATCTTGCAGAGGACCCGGGTTCAATCCCCAGCACCCACATGGTGGCTAAGAACCATCTGTAACTCCAATTCCAGGAGAACTCCAGTTCCAGGGGAATCCGAGACCCTCTTCTGACCTCCGCAGCATTGCACGACAAGGGTGCACAAACCTACATGCAGACAGTACATTCATACACATACAAAAATAAATTAAAAAATTAAAAAAATAATTGACTAGCAAAGCAGAATGAAGTAGGCACACCATGTCCATGTGGTATAACTCCATTATCAGCAGATCTGTCACCGTGTTCAGGAAGCTACTGGTAGCATTCCAAGAAGCCTGTAATTACAGGGACAAATGAAAAAGTCACATTGCATGTAAGTAAATTGCCCATCATCCTAGAACCATAAAATTTAAGAAATGATACAAGGCTCAAACGAAAAATGACAAAATTCCTGCTGACCAACAATGCCATGAGACTCATTATCTACTTTATAGCTCTTGGATATTTTTCAAGCACTAAAGAAAGTATTAGAAATTCCACTAATCACTTTGTTGAGAAATAGAGTTTAATAGATTCACTATAACCGTCTCAAATTTGGAAGATAATGCAGAACATATTAATCATCTGAAATATACAGTTGTGTGATTCCTTTTAGCTTTTTTTAGATATTTATACCTATGCTTCTGGGAAAACAGCTTATTTTATTGCATTCAAATTGGAACTTGGCATCATTCGTTTATAAGTAAAGACAAATTCTGGACCAAAGGAAGAAAGCATGACAATTTTAAGTAAAATTATTTAAGAATTAAGAGATTTATATGCTATGTTGCAAACTAGACAATGATTTGCATACAATTTCATTATTTTCTTATCTTCCATTTATTGTTTCATTTTATGAAAATGTCTAATAATTGCAGTAATAATATGAATATAATAATTAGATACATGCATTCTTGGTAGGATAGCTTCATGTTTTACCATTTTATATTTTTCTTTTAGTTATTTTTTTGTATCTTTATGTTGTTTTACTGTTGTTTTCTTTTATTTTACTGCCTTCCTGGCCTCTTTCTTTCCCACGGTTCCTTCCTTTTATTTTTCCCTTCTGACATCATCATGTCTTTTAATCATACTGCATAAAACAATGTGATGGTTTTTAGTTCCAAAGTTAGGCTATGATAATGTATCTTATTCTGCATTCCATCCTCATATTATAATCTTGACATGTCTGTCATGTTGGATATTATTCTACATTCTCCCTCTTGTGTCAGAGCAGGCTGATTAGTAAGAAGTGATTTTTCAAGTTATCTGTTAAATAAAATATATCTCTATCTTCTTTTCTAGAGACTCATCTTTTAAGCACTGAGTAAATCCTTTAACACAGCCAAGACCCCAGAGGTAATCAACAAGAGAACCTTGTGGAAGAGCCATGATTCACAGAGGTCTAGGCAGCCCCCCTAGTTTCTACAGGCTCCTAGGAGCTTCAGTAGCTGTGAGTCTGGAGCCATGGGGAAGAAACAGAGCCAGAAATACTCACATGAATCCTGTTGAATTTTCTGCACTCAGAAACCCTAAGAGTTAACAAAATATTGTTACCTTAAACTGCTGAATTTGGGACAATTCATTGTTCCCCAAGAAAGAGTAAGAGGAGCTTTCAAGTTTATGTTGGTGTTCATAGAAGAAAGGGTCACAACATGAATGATTTTGACCTTGACCTTTTCAGTCTAACTGGAAGAAACCACATATGGGTTAAGATAGAATGTGGGAATTTTGGGGGCTGGAGAAAGGGCTCAGCGGTTAAGAGCACTGACTGCTTTTGCAGAGGACCCGGGTTCGATTCCCGGCACCCATATGGCGGCTAAGAACCTTTTTTTAACTCCAATTCAAAGGCAATCTGACACCCTCTTCTGACCTCTGTGGCATTGCACGACATGGGTGCACCAACCTACAAGCAGACAGTACACTCTTACACATAAAAAAAAAAAAAGAAGAGATCTTAAAAGAAAAGAATGTGGAAATTTTACGGTAGTATATTGGGGATCTGTCGCACAGTACATCATCTGAAGATAGAGGTGTTTTGACATCCTTTCCTAGTAGTATCCTTTTCATTTCTCTCCCTTGCCTTATTCCACTGGCTAGGTCTTCAAGAACTATTTTTAAGAGTGTGGGATATTGGATAGCTGTATCTTGTTCCTGAGAGTAATAGGGTTTCTTCCAGGTTTCCTCCTTTTGGAATAATGTCAGACATAGGTGTGTAATAAATAGCTTTTACTATGATTAGGTTTGTTTCCTCCGGTCTTATTTCCTGTAGGAGTTTTGTTATGAAGACATTTTTTTTTCATTTTTCTGCATCTATTCAGATAACCATATGATTTTTTCTTTAATCTGTTTATATGATTTATTTTATTTATTACTCATTGACCCACCCCTGCATCTCTTGGGATTGAAGTCAATTTGATCATGGTATATGACCTTTTTGATATATGCCTGTAACCTACTTGCAAGAAACTTACTGAGAATTTTTGCATCTATATTCATCAAGGATATTGGCCTGTAGGTTCTTTATGTTGTTGATGTGTCTTTACCTGATTTTTGTATTACTAGTAATACTGGCTTTATAGAAGAAGTTTGAATAAACCTAATCAATTACTCATGGATGGAGAGGTGACTGACCCTAGAGGAGAATCTACACCTACTATTTTCCTAAACCAATATAATTTCTAAATATATTCTAAATACAGTGCAGAGGAGTGAAACCTCTTAACATGCATAAAAAGATTTCTTTTACAATGGATGGAGATTATTACAGAAATCCACAGCAGGTGCAAAGGCTGAAAATAAGTGACCGAGGTTTTCAGCCCTAACTGCTACATCTACAATGCAACCCCTATACCTAACGCTCCTGGAACACAGGGAAATGGGGGGGGATGGTATGTAAGAGAGTGATGATCAGGACACTTGTTACAAAATTATGTCTGTCTAGGCATAAAAACAAGATGCACCAATGGAATATCAACAACATTGTTGTCTAAAGCAGAGTCACCTATTGACAACACTAATTGACATGTCCATGTAGATGTGGGAAAGTAAACAAGGTCTTGCTTCTACACGAAGAGCTATAAGCAAACAATGCCTGCTGAGGCTGGAAGAATCAGTTTCCTTAAGAATGAGCTCCATTATAGGTAACCAATCCTAAAAGGTCAACCCTAAATACATGTGCATGTGAGTCTCGCTGAATGGACTCAGTAGATCATATATATGTGTGTGTGTGTGTGTGTGTGTGTGTGTGTGTGTGTGTGTGTATATAAATATATGTAACAATATTAAGAGGTCATGAAATTAAGAGAGAGCAGGCAGGCATGGAGGAGATGGGAAGAGGAAAGAGTAGCCCCGCAAAGATGTAAGAAAGTACCCGTATGAAATCTTAAAAAATATTAAAAAATTACAATGTGAGCAAAGAGTGTAAGAGAGATAATTCTACTTTCTTGTGTGCATGAGTGTATTATCTGGATGTTTGTTAGTGTACCCATGTCATGAAATTCCCCTGGAGCTCAGAAGAAGGGATTGAATTCCCTGGAACTGGAGTTTTGGAACAGTTGTTAGCAGCTATGGGGGCATCAAACCTATGTCCTCTGCAAGAGCAGCCAGTGTTCTTACTTGCTGAGCCATCTCTCCAGCCACACACTGCATTCTACTTTGAAAATCCCAGAGGATTGTTTGATGGGCATATAGGGAAGAATGCCCTGTGTCTATCAATATGAGCCACAATGATTCATAGAGGAAAATCACTCTCCCTTTACTGTGATCAAACACATTCTCCTTTAGTTTAGACCAGCACAGGCAGGGAGCTTTTGAGACCGACTTGAGATTTGTCACTGGCCCAAGAGGACCTAAGGCCATCAGGGACAGTAACACAACACTGCAAGTCCCCATGAACCATGGCATCCTGTCTATTAACTCATACATGTTGAAGTGTTAGACCTTGCACCGTTCATCAAGCTTGTTGCTCACACTTGCCCCACACAGACAAGAAATAATCACCAGCTATTACAGCTTCAATTTTCTTAATTCTCCTTTATTAATGCGATTGAAGCCTCCATTTCCATTGCTATATATTCTGCGCTAAACTAAACAAAGTACATGATCTGTTCATGATGGTGAAAAGTCATGGATAAAGTCAAGTGACACTGACAGTCTGAGACAAAACACAGATTGCTAATTAAAATCAACAACTACTCATTTTCATCTTTGTTTTAACCATTTTTAAATGGTTAAAACAAAGTTTTCTGTATTACTGATATTTTCAAATTTGAATAACCTGAAGCTGGACTCCATCTGTTTTTGCAGGTATTCACCCAGGATTTTGTCTTGTTTTACTTCCTGAAGTTCCACCTGCTCTTTGAAAGTGAACTCAGGAACTTGCTTCAGTGGACTGGTACATTCTTGGTTAGTAAATGACAATGGCCACCTGCTTTTAAAAGATGGAATTGTCCCTTATGTGTGATAGTAGAATGCATAAACTTAAATGTGGACTGGGGCAGAGAGGATAAAGATAATTTGATCAAGTAAATTACCTATGTCTCACAGCCAAATGACAATAACTTCTTGTTTTACAGAGTTACTTTTTAAATTGCTTGAATTCTTTAGAACTGAACTATTATATATAAGTGTGACCATTGCTATTTATGAGACTTAACAGTACCAATTTCTTTGCTTGGTACCTTTAGTGGTTTAAAGATTCATGCTTGGATTATCAAATGTCTGCTTATAAGTGCTGCTATTTCTTATACTTCTTAAACAAGAATTTTCACAAACAAGGTGTTAAGGTACTTAAAAGATAGAAGAATGCCCTGCCTGATGGCTCAGAAATTAAAACAACTTATCATCACTCAAGCCTCATAATCTGATTTTGATTCATGGTAACCCATCTAAACGTGAAAGGAAAGAACTTACTCCATAAATTGTCCTCTGATATGCATATGTTCCCTGTGGCAATCACACCCTAGATTTTCCCAGATACACATTTAACAAAAAGAGAAGCAGTGGGAGATTATGCACTGCTTTGCATTTAATAAAGTGAACATGATTGTGTGCAAATATCAAAAAGCAAGAAAAATGAAAAGCCAGATATTGCTGGAGGATATGTGGGATCTCTCTCGTCAACAAATCAAAATAAGGAGTGTATTCCTGGTATTTTTAGCTTTTTATTTGCTAGCCTGTAGTGTCCATTAAGGACATCAATCCCCTGATGTAGGGTAGCTGCATTTAAACTTTTAAAATAATATATTTCTATATATTGAAAGGAGTTTCTGTAGTCGTTTCCATAAATTCTTTTTTCCAAAATGCCTTTACTGTGAGTTGTCCCTGTTCTTACTCCCTCTTCTGCCCTCTCCTCCTACTCCCACACCATTAAGCCTGGTATATCCTCTTTACACCATGCCTTCTATCTTATCTTTCCTCACGTACAGACCTTGAAGTTATATCACTACTGGAAACATATCCTGTTACTAAAAAAAAAAAAAAAAATGAAATCATCAGCCTAAACCAGGTGTGGATGCTATAAGCAACAATAGTAACTGCGTTGGAAACTACCCACTGGCACAATCATTGTAGCACTATTCTGGGAATAACCAACCACATTCTAATTGGATTTAAGGCCTGTTTCACAATAGGAACTCCCTCCCTGACACTGTTATCAGGGCCAAGAACCTATGGCTAAAAAGGCCACAGAACCCCGAGGACAACTTTCTACTACCACTCTCCTGATTATACATGGTACGAAACAGACCCAGGCTGACTTGTTGTTCTCATTGATGAGTGCATTTCTCCACTTTCATCAGAGTAGGTTCTTCTTGCAGCTGATGGTTATTAACCCAGAGACCCACAAATGGCAAGCATTCAGAGACTAAGAGAGTGTGGTTTAGTCAGCCCTCAAAGGAACATGTATATCAAACCCTTTCCTCCTAAGGCTCAGGGAACATTGAAGAAGAGGGGACAGAAAGATTGTAAGAGCCAGAGGTGGTCAATGAATCTAAGGAAACTGATTTGGACACCACTGAGTAGTTGCACTTAAGAACACACAGCACTTATAATAGGAAGCCAGACAGGCCCGGCAAGGATGAGGAGTTGGGTAGGAAGTCCCAGCCCTAGTCTAGGATCTAATGGTAATTGATAGATGCTGAGAAAAGGAAAGTCCATTTTGTTTGTCGATATGATCCCGGATAGCTTGACAAGACTCCAAAGTGTATATAGACCTGCACTCAATAGCTCTTGGGAAATACAGATTAGACTCAACAAGTTTTGAAAAAAAAATAGAGCACATTAAACGGGGGTGTAGTAAGGTAGGGGTGAAAAGGGTGAATGAGTCTGATGTGATCAAAATTCATTATATGAAATTTTCAAATCACCAAAAAATTTTAAAAGAATAAATGCTAGGTGGCCTAGTTGGGGGCAAGACAATGGGTTGGGGGCCTCATGCAATAGCAATAAAACCAAGAAAAAGTGTGTTTCAAGCCAGATCTTGGTAGCAAGAGTGGAGGTAATGAGTAGTGTTTGGTGCAGGAGGCCCGGGTGAAAGGTAGACTTGTTGGGACTAACTGGTAGATTGAATGTAGAACATTCAGTAAAAAGATGCATCTGAGAGAGCACAGAGGTTCAGGCCTCAGAAACTCAAAAAAGGATTTGCTCTTTATACGGTAAGTAAAGAAAAAGTAGGTGGACTCGCGTACCGCAGTGGGGGCGTGTGTTCAGACTCAGGTTCCAGACCTGATAGGAACACTTGGAGCAGCCCGACACTGCTCCAGGCAGAGGGTCTGGTGGCTGGCGGAGGCTAGATCATAGCCATAAGCCCAGCGGGTTGCCCTTCACCCCTCGCAGCCGGAAAGGGTCCTGAGTTTGGGTCTGACTCTGGTGCCTCACTCAGGTGCTAGGGCGCGGGCTAAGCCAGTCATCCCCCCCCACACACACACACACACCAACAACTGGAATTGAGGAAGAGAGAGTATCCACTGTATTGGATTAGGAGAACTCTCAGAACAGGAAAGGAAGAGTGACTTAGACTTCCAATATCCAATCTATAAACAAAAGTGAAAGCCTGAAAACCTAAACAAGTCAACACTCCATAAACAAAGAGGGGGAGAGGAAGAAAAAAATGCATAAGAAGGAGGTAAGCAAAACAAAACAAGCTTTCAGCCTTCAACACACTGAAAAGGCATTTGTGATTTGAATCACAAAACGGAAACCCACATGCCAGGGACACGACGAAGGGACAACATGGGAAAGGTGCAGGATAATTCCACACCAAGCTCTACCAACCCTGTAGGAGATAGGTACAATGGGATCCCCTTGGAGGTGACCCCAGAAACAGACCTTAGAGGAATAATTGCAGACCTATGCAGAGAAATTAAAGTATTAACATAAAGAAGAATTCAGAGAACTAAAGGAAGGGATTGACAAACTCCAGAAAGAACTAGAGAGAGAAAAAAACAAACACCTTAAGGAAGTAGAAACACTGAAAAAGGAAGCCAACCAACAAAGTAAGGAGCACGAAGAAGAGATTGAGAAACTCAAAAAGGAAATGGATATATTAAAGAAATCACAGGATGAAATGAAAAAGGAAATAGAACATTCATCCAATCAAGAAGAAAGGAAAGGAAAAAGCCTCAGAAATAGAATGGAAGAAGCTGAGCAAAGAATAGCAGATCTGGAAGATAACACAGAGCAACTAAAAAACTCAAAGATTATGAAAAATTAAAAAATATACAAAAGTGGAACAACCAGGAAATACGGGACACTATGAAAAGGTCAAACTTCCACATCATAGGAATAGAGGAAGAAGAAGAATCTCAAGAGAATAGTATTGATCAGATCTTCAATAGAATAATAGATGAAAACTTCCCCAAACTAAAAATAGACAAACCCATTCAAATACAAGAAGCACATAGGAATCCAAATGGACAAGATTAGAAAAGAAACTCCCCACACCATATCATAGTCAAAATGCTAGATGCCCAAAACAAAGATAAAATTCTGAAGGCCACAAAAGAAAAACAAGTCACATAAAAAGGGAAACCCATCAGAATCACAAACTGACTTCTCCTCGGTGCAAACCATGAAAGCAAGAAGAACATGGATCAAAGCATTTCCAGTGTTAAAGGACTATGGATGCCAACCCAGAATATTTTACCCAGCAAAAATGTCGATTACAGTTGAAGGAGAGAGAAAAATCTTCCATTAAATAACAAGATGATAGAATACATTTCCGGAAAACCAACTATCCAGAAAATACTTGAAGCAATTCAAAGGGCAGAAGAGGAGAGCAACTATCCTCAAGCACATAGGAAAAGAAACTAATAAAACATAATCATAGGAGTAGAATCAGAGACTAAAAGTCCAAATGGATAGTAAGGTGAAAGGAAGCAACATCCATCTTTCAATTATAACCTTAAATATTAATGGGCTGAACTCTCCAATCAAAAGGCATAGACTGGGAGAATGGATTAGGAAACAAAATCCATCTATATGCTGTCTACAAGAAACCCATCTCAATTTCAAGGACAGGCACCAATTTAAAGTAAAGGGATGGAAGAAAATATTATAAGCAAATAGTACCGAAAAGAAAGCACGTGTTGCGATTCTAATATCAGACAAAATAGACTTCAAAGCCAAAGAAATCAAAAGAGACAAAGAGGGTCACTAATCTTTATTAAAGGAAAAATTGGTCAGGATCAGATGCCATAGTCTTGCGCCAGGGGTCAGGAGCAGTCCACCACTGCTCCAGGAAGGTACCAGGGCACAGGTTAAGTCAGGAATACCCCCCCCACCAACAACTGGAATTGAGGAGAGAGTATCCAGTGGATTAAGAGAACATTCAGAACAGGAAAGGAAGAGACTTCCAGTATCCAATATATAAACAAAAGTGAAAGCCTGAAACCTAGACAAGTCAACACTCCATAAACAAGGAGGAGGGAAGGAAGGAAAAAAAAAAAAGCATTGGAAGGAGGCAAGCAAAATAAAACAAGTTTCAGCCTTCAACACACTGAAAAGGCATTTGGGATTTGAATCACAAAAGGGAAACCCACATGCCAGCGTTTGTGGGTTGAAGACCCACCCAGGATGAAGACACAACATGGGAAATGTGCAGGATAATTCTACATCGAGTTCTACCAACCTGGTAGGAGACAGCTACAATCAGATCCACATGGAGGTGACCCCAGAAACATACCTTAGAGGACTAATTGCAGACCTATGCAGAGAAATTAAAGAACATAAAGAAGAATTCAGAGAAGTAAACCTAGAGGGATACAATGACAAACTAAAAGAAGAATTCACGGAAGTAAAGAGAGAGAATGAAAAACTCGAAAAGGACCTAGAGGGATACAATAACAAACTAAAGGAAGAGATTGACAAACTCCAGAAAGAACGAGAGAGAGAAAAAAACAAACACCTTAAGGAAGTAGAAACACTGAAAAAGGAAGCCAACCAACGAAGTAAGGAGCACCAAGAAGAGATTGAGAAACTCATAAAGGGAATGGATATATTAAAGAAATCACAGGATGAAATGAAAAAGGAAATAGAACACTTATCCAACCAGGAAGAAAGGAAAGGAAAAAGCCTCAGAAATAGAATGGAGGAAGCAGAACAAAGAATATCAGATCTGGAAGATAACACAGAGCAACTAAAAAACTCAAA
>VZQC01007049.1:807509-879079 GCA_009823505.1 Rhizomys pruinosus | reverse complement strand
ATATATATATATATAAATTGATCACCTACTTCTGCCTTTGCCTCCTTAGTGCTAAGATGAAAGGTTTCTGCCACCACACTCAACAAGCGTTTATTTTTAAAAAATATAAGGCAAAAAAGTGGAGAATTATTTATTCCATAGGAATATGATCAATTCTAATTATACACATGCATACATGCGTAAACCTACATATACACACAAAACCAATTTTTTATTAGGGTGAGATTTCCTGGTCCTAATCAACTGTTAAAAATCATATTCCCAGATCTCAATTGGGGTGAAAAATCATGTTTATAATTTCTCCGCTTCTGCCTCTCTCCTTACCTAGTGTCTAACACAACAAGGAACAGAACAGTTTAGTTAGTAAGTAAAACAAATCCCTATGAAGGTAGAGAGGAAAGAGAGGATATTCCCTGAACAAAGTACCATTCATTCTCAAATAGGCATTGCATAATTAGAATCAACCGTTTATACCCTCCCCACAGCTTTCCAACTTGACTAGTTCATGGCTAGTCTCCTAGATCATAGATATGAATGATATATTGTTAACAGACTATATTTGTGTAATCTTGTTCTGTTTCACTGGGTGCTTTGGAAGTTAAGCTAAGGTTTTCTAGAGGCATTATTGGAATATTAAAGATGATAGACAATGATAAGTGAAATCAAAGTGTAATTGCTAGGTGAAGGCCACTCAAATAAAACACAATAATTGGGAAGGGCTCTGTTTCCATTTTTGTTATGCTTTTAACAACATATACATTTCATACAGAATAACTGTACATATTAATGTGGTGCAGTGTCATATTTATTACTTGTGTGTGTGTGTGTGTGTGTGTGTGTGCAAAGGAGCCCACATATCGCAATGCATTTTGGCAGTCAGTGAGCAACTTGTGGGAGCTGGTTCTCTTCCTTTACAATGTGGGTCCTAGAGACTGAACTCAGGACATCAGTCTTGGCAGTGAATGCCTTTACCCACTGAGGCATCTTCCCCACTATACTATCATATTTAAATATGTCTGTATAGCATGCATAATCAAATAAGAGTAATTGGTATATCCATCAACTCAAACATTTCTCATTTCTTTATGTTGAAATCATTCAAAATCTTTTCTATTCTTAGAGCTTTGGTAACATTTTATTTGGTTTATTTGTTTTATGCATACCTTCTCTTATTTTCATTTTTTAAGATTTTTATTTTATGTGTTTGAGTATATTGCTTGCATGTGTGTAAGTGCACCCGTGTCCTGCAATACCAGTGGAGGTCAGAAGAGGGCATTAGATCACTTGGAACTGGAGTTAGTTTTTAGTTTACCATGTGGGTACTGGTAATTGAACCTGGGTCCTCTGCAAGAATGCTCTTAAGAGCTGAGCCATCTTTCCAGCCTTTTTCATTGTTCTTTGTAAAGACAATTAACTTCAATGTACTTTGACCCAAATTACCCTCCCTTTCCACCCACTAGTCTCTCTCTCTCTCTCTCTCTCTCTCTCTCTCTCTCTCTCTCTCTCTCTCTCTCTTTCCTTCTTTCCCTCTCTACCTCTCTCCTTGTTTTATGTATCTACATACAATCCAGGATTCACAAGTGAAAGAAAACATGTGGTATTTGTCTTTCTGAGTCAAGCTTATTTCACTTAGTACAATGATCTTCCGTTTTCCAGTTTCGTTATTTTCCAACAAATTACATAATATGTTCTTTATGTGTGAAAAAATTCCATTGTATACATGCATTATACTACATCTTCTTTATCTATCCATCTGTTAGTTGATACTTACAACATGGCTATTATGTATAGTGCTACAATATACATAGATGTGCAGGTGTCTCTGTGGGATTGTTGATTTAATGTTCTCTGTGTATATACTCTAGGATGTTTTCTACCTTATCTGTTTCCAACTAGGATTTTCAGGTCCTGTGATAAAAAGACATTAGCAATTAGAGCTATTAGTGACATACTTAAAAGTCTTGTTACAGAATTCAGACAAAATGGGGTAAAATTATTTGAAACATGTAAATGAATGTAATTCGGGTGTTCCTAGATATCAAGATAAAGGGGAAAATTTGATGGTTATGTGGGAACTATTGTATAATAAACGAAAGCACAAAGGTTTTTCAGAAAAGAGACCAAATGCCTTAAGGCAGAGACTCTATCCATTTTTTGATTAACACAAAGACTACAATATAGTGTGGATTTAATAAATATTTACTGTATGAATGAGTAAACTTTTAATGAATTTCTTTTTTGTAAAGATTGTGACTTAATCCTCCTTGTATCCTAAGCACGTGTCAATGAGATATAGTACGTACTCAATGACTGTGGATTGGATACATGAATAAGAAAAACATTTATCAGTCACTAATCTCTAATAACAGCACACTCTTTTTACCCACAAATAAATTTGGACCCTTAAAGGTCATACTTGGGTTCATATAACTGTGATTTGTAAACCTGAGTTAGTTTTCTTGACTCATATTCTATGTGTACTTTTTTTTAACATTTTTTATTGATGCTTTGTGCATTTCATACATCATTTTCCAATTCATTTCAGGCATATATCCCCTTCCCTTCCCCCCACCTTACCCTACCCATCCCAGATCATGCATTCTGCGGTAAGTTTTCTGCACCTTTCTCTGCTTTTTTGTTTTGTTTTGTTTTCTTTTTTTTTAACAATAAGTGATAATTTGTGAGTACAAGCATCCTTCATGTAAAACCAATTTGCAAGCCGTTGTGCCCAAACCCACACAGCTCATGGGTCCCACCATCCAGCAGGGGGGGCTTGTATGTTCAATCAAGTTGATCAAATGAGTGTCCAGTCTATATTGTTGTAGTTTCACCATTAACCACAATCGCAGCCCTTACATTCTACCACGCCCCCTCTTCCGCAGATTGTTTCCTAGGCTTAGAAAAGGGGCACAGGTGGATGAGAAGCAAAATACTCTACTTTCTCTGGAGCTGATGTCTTGGTCTCTAGTCAGTTCTGGCTGTTTTCTTTCATGGGCTGCCAGCTTGTCCAGGCATAACCTTTCGATCCTACTAATGAAGCACATGCAATTAGATATTTAGGTATTTAAACAGTACAATATATAGCCTTTCGATCCTACTAATGAAGCACACACAATTAGATATATAGGTATTTAAACAGTACTAATTGTTATGGTAGGTTACTTTGGTATAGACACAGATGTTTGGATGGTATGTTAATTCATGAATTACATTTTCTTCTGTTAAGTATGGCAAGGTCTTCGTGTGGTTTATAACATCTCCTAACCATTAGAGGATGTAAGCTTGTGGCATCAGCCGTGGGTTATTCCTCCAAGGAGAGAGCTAATAGCCAATCAGATTTGGGATATACAGACATATGGCTGCCACTGCTGCACAGTATTTCCAGGCAGATGAGGTGTAGCTGGTATTGACGGAGGAGTCTTGCTTGACTCAAGGAGATCGATATTTGCTTGATTGGTTTAGTGGTCTTTAATAACACTCTCTGGCATCCCAGAGACCATCTGTATACTTGCAAGTGCGGTCTCCATACATCTTTCCCATGTTTATATCAGGTCTTCAACAGCAGGGCCTTATCGCCTCTCTTCCTGCAGATATCCTAGTTTGGAGGCAAGGAGCCTTTACCATTTGTGGGGGCTTGGATCCCCTGGCCAACATCTCCTTGGTAGAATAATCCATTGTTGATGTCAGAGCTCCTGTATTAATATATTTCCGTTCATGTTTAAAGTCCTAGAGGGAATTGGATTGGAGGGATCATACCTTAATGTAATCAAAGCCATATACAGGAAACCCACAGCCAATATCATCCTAAATGGGGAAACGACAGAAGCATTCCCCTTAAGGGTAGGAACTTGGCAAGGTTGTCCTCTGTCACCACTCCTTTTCGACATAGTGCTTGAATCCCTCGCTAGGACAATAAGGCAAGAAAAGGAAATTAAAGGAGTTCTAAAAGGGAAAGAGGAAGTCAAGCTATCCCTTTTTGCTGATGATATGATTGTCTACTTAAGGGATGCTAAGAACTCCACGAGGAAACTCCTAGAAATGATTAGGAGCTTCAGTAAGGTGGCAGGATACAAAATAAACCTAGAAAAATCAGTAGCCTTTCTCTACACCAACAGTAGGCAGCTGAAGAAGGAATACAAGGAGACCTTCCCACTCACAATAGCCTCAAAAACAATAAAATACCTAGGAACAAACCTAACCAAAGATACCAAGGACCTCTACAACAAAAATTTTAAACCTCTGAAGAAGGAAATTGAAGAAGACATCAAGAGATGGACAAACCTCCCATGCTCATGCATTGGGAAAATAAATATAGTAAAAATGTCCATTCTACCTAAACTTGTATACAGATTTAATGCAATCCCAATCAAAATCCCCAAGAGCTTCTTCACAGGTTTGGAAAAAAAATCCTCAATTTCATTTGGAAAAACAAAAGACCGCGAATAGCCAAAGCAACTCTGGGCGAAAAGAGCAATACAGGGGGGATTGCTCTCCCAGACATCAAACTATACTACAGGGCTATAGTCATAAAAACAGCCTGGTACTGGCAAAAAAACAGACCAGTTGACCAATGGAATAAAACTGAAGATCCAAACCTGAGCACATACAATTTCAGCCATCTCATATTTGATAAGGAGGCCAAGAAGACACATTGGAGGAAAGACAGCATCTTCAACAAGTGGTGTTGGCAAAACTGGATCACTACCTGTAGAAGACTGAAATTAAACCCCTACCTCTCACCCTGTACAAAAGTCAATTCCAAATGGATCAAAGACCTCAACGTGAAATCCAAAACTCTGGAGGTGATAGAAGAGAAACTTGGCAGCAGACTACAAGACGTAGGTGTAGGAAAAGACTTCTATGTGTACTTTTTTAACTACCAGATTTGTTCTGGCACCAACTCATCACTGATCATTATAATTATCTGAGAAAGCATACATTATTATATATGTTCACTTTTAAGTTGTATTTATTTATTTATTTATTTATTTATTTATTTCACATATGCTACAGAGTACATAGGGAGGTTAAAAGATAACTTGTGAAAATCAGTTCTCTGTTTCCAATATCTGGATTCCAGAGATCAAATTCAAGGCTTGGTAGCAAGCACTGTATCCACTGACCAATCTTTTTTATTTTTAATTTTCTATTTTATGTGTTCTAATTATGTGTACAAATGTGTTATCTCCATGTATGTAAGTGTAACATGAGTGGCCAGAAGAAGGCGATAGATCTCCTGGAAGTAGAATTATGGATGCTTGTTAGCCACCATGTGGATGCTTAGAACCAAACCTCGGTCTTCTGCAAGAGCAGCCAATGTTCTTAAAAACTGAGCCACCTCTCCAGACCCTCACTCAGCCATCTTACAAGCCTGATATTATATACTTTCGTTTCTAATAAAGAACCTATATTCCAGAATATTTAGGTAATTTACCTAAAACCCATGCAACTACTGCATAAAAAAACTTAAGGTTTGAACTCACCTCTATTTTATTACTACATAACTCCAGTTCCCACTGCCTTGCTGCCCCTCACATGATGGTGAATTACACAGTGCAATTGCCCAGTAAACAGTAGATTTTCAAGACAAGTAATTTCCTCTGGCTGTTTCCAGAGAGAAAGTGATTGTCCCTATCTTCAACCCAGAAGAAACACCCTTTGTGCTGAATGCTTCTTTTCACCAGATCAATAAAGCCCCTTCTCATAAACCATTGCCTGGGCCTTGGAAATCCTTCTTGTATAATGAATTTTTAACACAAAGGCATTCCTTATTGAGGGGTCTGTTGAATAGGTGAACAATGCCTGCAATTCGTCCTTCAATAAAATACATACACTATTGACAGTCTAGGATGCAAATTCCACAGGCTAGATGCAACATTTTCAGGAGATTTTTTTGAAAATATGTGATATGTTATTTACAGAAACAAGGCAAGAGCATATGAGAAGAGCTGAAAAAACACCCATGTTTGTATTCCTTTCACAGTTCTTTACTCTTGTTCCTGGATCTGTAATGTGGCTAGGCCTTCTCTAACTACTCAAGAAGGAGGAGAATATTTCCACAATTATTAGTACACAGATAATTATTTTCATGAAACACAAATTTGCAGCTATTTTTATTTGCTTTTCCTTTGGACAAATAGTGAAGATAGTGAAGAAAGTACAAAGTATTTACATGGGGGGGGGCGGAATTCAGAAACAGACTTTGGAGAAAGTGAAAGCAACTGTGCATTCTGTAGGTCTTGCCCTTTATGAATGCTTCCCTGAATGGCTCATAAAGCTAACTCCAGGGAAGTGTATAACTAGTGGTTTTTCAGAGTTCCAGCAGTCAATCTCCTTTCTAGTCCTCTCTTCTAACCATCTCAACTGCACAATGACATTTATAAACAACTTCTAACTCCCATCAGAACCACAATGTACCTACTCACTAACACATGGGATTACATACTAGGGTGGCAACTCAACGTTAAGCTACAGAGTTTAGGAGTGTTCTTTCTCTTCTGAATGGTGTAGTTCTATATGCCCCAAGGACAGAGCAAGGACACGTTCATATATCATGGGTCCTGCTATCTGAATCACAGTAGATACACAATAGCCTTAATGGTGGCCTTGTTCCTGGGCACTGTGGAGACCTACCTCACTCCTGGTACAAAAAGGAGAGATTCCATCATGGAAAAGGCAATTGCGGGCCACATAGGAGGAAACACAGAGGAGAGAGAAGTATAGATTCAAAGTAGACCCAAAGAAGCAGACACTGTAATCATGTGAAATGTCTGATCTATTGTGTACTAGGTATGTGACTTTTCATGTTTTTGCAACAAATTTGCACACTTAGTCAAGGCTAACCTGGCATTCACTATATAGCTCAGGCTAGCCTCAAACTCATGGCAATCTTCCTGCCTCCACCTCCCAGGTTCTGGGATTATGGGCATGAGCAATCTCACAAGACTTGAACTTCTTTCTTTAAATTTATTTATTATTTTTTATATGAGTGTACTGTCTGCACATAGGTTAGTGCACCCATGTGGTGCGATGCTGCAAAGGTCAAAAGAGGACATAGGATACCCCTGGAACTAGAGTTAAAAATGGTTCTTAGCCACCATGTGGGTGCTGGGACTAGAACCCAGGTCCTCTGCAAGAGCAGTCTAGTTGGTGTTCTTAACTGCTGAGCCATCTCTCCAGCCCTCAAGACTTGAGCTTCTTAACATTTCTTTTTTAACCTAAGGAATCTTAGTTCCTTTAGCTATAAAAAATCAAGAACATGATACCAACCTTGCAAGGTCATTGTGAGAAATTATGTGTATGGGATAAAGTAGATAAAATCCCTATTGAATGTTTATATAGACTAGTTACCTTCCCTTGAATATGTTGGTTTCTATTAATTTGCTTAGAAAAGTGCAGTGAGAGATAGAGTGTAAATTTTGAAGTACTGTAAACCAAATTTTAAAGTTACTTCCACATTTTACAACTTATTCACAGTGTATAGGAATCCTAAGTGCCGCTCTTACAAGTCTTGCTTGACTTGTTTTGTAAAGTATGATTGATTATATCTGTCTAAGAGTGGTTGTAAGACATTAAATAAAATATTGTATAGGAAAGTCTAAGTTTATTACTGAGCACATGATGTACTCTTAATAGATATTGACTCTCTTTTCCCATGCCCCAAAGCCTATTGCTGGCTGACTGGCTAGTGAAAATAAAGCAGACTTTGATATAAAGAACTATGTGGTCATATTAAATGTATTTTATTATTTACGTGTAAAAGTTTTCCAAAAACTGAACAGAGAGTCATTTGACTGTACTCCACTTATTTATGTGTTCCACAATCCATGTATACAAAATCCCTGCCTTTTAGAGAACAGCATCACCAGTTTCCATGGACTACAGAAAATTTTTCTCACTGAGTAAAGCAAGTGCACACTCCCTATTCTAACATCCTAGAGATTCTGTGGCTATGTCTTTCACACACTAGATGTCTAAGGGCATATCCAATACCAGGTACCATGTCTTGTTCCACCATAAAGCATTATAAAACTCTCGCCACAATATTTTCTCTTTCAGAATCCATCAACGGGGAGTTTGAAAGATACCTGTCTGCTTAAGACCACATACTACTCTTTCAGAGGACCCAAGTTTGGTTCCAAGTGCCTTCATCGAGTAGCTCACAACCACTTGTAACTCCAGCCTCAGGGGATCCGACACCCTCATCTGGCCTCCATTGGTACCCAAATGCATGTCCATGTACACACAAAATTAAAAATAAAATATGAGAACTACCACTCATAACTATGATTAAGATAAAAGACACTTGATAGAACATAAGACCTGACAATAAATTCATAAATTAGATTCAATATCCCCAGAGTTCTTTGCAGTAACAATATGACACCACCTCTCATTCTTTCACGCAATAAGAATGTACTGATAACCCATTATTTTGTAGGTGAAGTATGTCGCAAAAGTAAACATGCTATATAGGACAGGCAGAAAAACAAATTATAATATGATAAATGGAAAATACAGTTAAGTACAAACTGAAATAGTAGTCAAGAATACAAAACAGCCAGTCAGTTCTGCCTAAGGTTGATAAGAAATACATTAACATCTGAACTAGTAATTAAATGATATTCATAAATAACAAGTAAGTAATAAAAACCAATGGCTTTGCTACATACTGCTAAGAAGTTGAACTCAGTAGCTTCTCAGTGTTTTTTATTAGCATAATAGAAAACCTGAGGTTGGGTATTTATGTAGTTCACAATTTTGGACACTAAAGTCCAAACAGCATAGCATTAGTTCTGATAAGGATCCCCTTTGTGCATCATCTTAATGGTAGAAGCACATGAAAAAGTGTGCAATTACTTGACAGGATAAAAAGCCAGATCAAGATGGTAGTGGACAGGCTTGTTCTGTTAGTAACAACCTTCCCATGTGACAAACTCAGAAGAGCTGTCTTAATCTTTTCTAATGACACAACCTTATCAACTTCCAAGTACTCTTCACCTTCTGAGGATTCTACCATTTCAACCCTGCCACTCTGAAGACCAAGCTTCCAATGGACAGCCCCACAGAGGACAAGAATCATAACAGGATGTATTTCATTGTACTGTTGACTTCCATTTTGACAGTCAGAAAATATTTCATTTAAATTTTCTTTTTTCTAGAAAGCAACAAAAAAGAAATTTCCCCCTTACAATATAACAAATCAACCATCCCCTCACATTTCCTTCATAAAAGATCTATTTTAATGGTCATTTAGTAAATAACATTGCACTTCTACTCATGACAAACTTTTGCAAATATTAGCAATTCACAAAAAGTGACCTTTTTTGGTGTTTTTGAGACAGGGTCTCCCTATAGACCCAGCTGGCCTGGAACTCACTTTGTAGACCAGGCTGGCTTTGAGCTCACGGAGATCCACCTGCCTCTGCCTCCCGATTGCTAGGATTAAAGGCATGTGCCACCATGCCTGGCTTAAAGAAGGATGGTTCTTAGCCTCCATGTGAGTGCTGGGAATCGAACCTGGGTCCTCTACAAGAGTAGTCAGTGCTCTTAACCACTGAGCCATCTCTCCAGCCCCCAAAAAGTGACTTTTTTTCAAAAAAAAAAAAGGGCATATAATTACATGCCACAGAGAGGCATGCATAAAACTATTTTTTTATTTATTATTATTTTTATGTGTATGAGTGTACTGTCTGCATGTAGGTTGGTGCCCCCATGCCGTGCAATGCCGTGGAGGTCAGAAGAGGGTGTCAGATTCCCCTGGAACCGGAGTTAAAGATGGTTCTTAGCCGCCATGTGGGTGCTGGGAATCCAACCCGGGTCTTCTGCAAGAGCAGTCGGCACCCTTAACCGCTGAGCCATCTATCAAGCCCCCGCATAAAACTATTTAAAACATATAAGTCTATGAAAGGGGGGAGAGAGAGAGAGAGAGAGAACATTATATGGGGGAGAAAATTGGCCCTCAAAGATGCTTGAATTTGGGGCATAGAAAACATTGAATTTGATTATTAAATGATGGTTTGAACTTTTAAAATTCAACCCAATACAATTACACTCCTAAAAACGCATTTGATGCATTTATACTCTGATTTCATTAAAAAGTTTTAATTTTGTTGCTTTTTAACTTACCATACATTAACTCAGTAGAGATAGCCATTTTTATTAACTTTAAACATTGTGCCCTGTTTCTCAACTTAGTAAAGTAAAAGAATTTTATTTACCCTTTTTACCACTGTAGCTCAGCCCCAGCTTGCTGCTTAACAAATGCATGCCATTTGTCACAGGGGGCCAGGAAAGGCAGAGTGAACAGTTCATTGAAATCCATCTCAGCTTTTGAGAACAGCTAATCCCCAAGCATGCTCTGCTTTAGGGGGAGATGTATCAGTCACTCTCCTATACTGAAGCTTAAACATGAAGCCAAAAATGGCCCAGAGCAAACTAAAGCTATGGAAAAATTATAATTGTGAGCGTTTTAGCAGGGAAAAAAACTGGTGAATTAACAATGGAATAAAATGTTTTTGTGACTAATGAGATAATGCTATTGATTTTGGAATTTTCATTTTCTCTTCTTGAGATGAGTCTGGAAGCAAACTGGGAGAGTGTTCATAAATAGGTAAGTTCTGGTTAGTACTCAGGATCCAAGCACCTTAATTCGTTCAGAGATAGCCAGTGCAGAAGGGAAGAAACTAGAACATACCCAACTCTGCTTAAACAAGATAGAATTTGTCTGCCCTTCCAGCTCTGGCCAGCTCACAATTCACCTTTGTTAGAAAACAGGCAGCTATACATTTTCAATATAAATTCCAACTATCCAGTGCTCATTTGCATCTCCTCCTTCATACCCAGACATCCCAGTTCCTCTGAGGTTAGCTGACCAGCAGCGGAGAAGAGACCTTTTCTCGATGAATGCATAATTGGTCATTGATGAACAAACAGGCACTCACTCAGTCTACCTGACCTAGGAAAAAAAATCCCTGACCATCATCCCAGATGTCCATGTTGGTCAACACAATCTCCATATAATTTATAAGGTATTAAATATCAAAAATAATGGATCTTTTCAGTTAGCATCTTGGCAGATGATGATAGCAGCACATTTTATTTGAGAAGCCAGTACAGACTTCTCCCAATAAAACTGCAAACAGAAAACTGTGAGCATTGGCCCCAGATCCTCCTAGAAAAAGGCTACCATTATACTCCATTACAGTTGAGGCTATGTATGTGCCTCCTGGATGGCATCCAATCACATAGCACTTTTCCCTCCCTTCTTCTCACTTTTACTTTTTACTTTTTTTTCCTCTCTTTTAGGAAAAACATGTTCTGTCAATGGCTAGACAGTGGTTTATGGTAAAGAAATAGCTTGCAAATCAACTAGGAGAATGTGCTAAAAGGAATGGGAAGCTTTTCGGAATCACCAGTAACAAGATACTTCTTTGTAGTCAACTTTACCTACTATGTGACATGCCATGTGGACTAAAGGTTCCAGTCGAAAGTATAACTCCAAGTGCCAGCAAGTGTCAGAGAGGACAAATTAAATGACGGGAAACTGCAAAAGGAAAGGTGGAGTTATTTACTTGGGATCTGAATATAGCTTAAGAATTTTAAATGTAATTTTAAATGTGTCTTTCTTTGAGTTCTTCTTTTATCATTTGTGTATTTGAGAATCCCTATAATCTACAGAAAAAAATACTAAAAAAGATAGCGTAATGAAAGTAGCCTTTCTTTTTTTTTTTTTTTTAATTTATTTTTGTATGTGTATGAATGTATTGTTTGCATGTAGGTCTGTGCACCCGTGTCGTGCAATGCCGCGGAGGTCAGAAGAGGGTCTCAGATTCCCCTGGAACTGGAGTTCTCCTGGAATTGGAGTTACAGACGGTTCTTAGCCTCCATGTGGATGCTGGGGATCGAACCCGGGTCCTCTGCAAGAGCGTCGGTGCTCTTAACCACTAGGCTATCTCTCCAGCCCGAAAGTAGCCTTTCTAGGAAATTATTGCACTAACTAAATTGTAAAACAAAGACTTTTGCTCTTCAAAATACAGGTTCTGACACAGAAAACAATTGGAAATGATGTTGCACTTTGAAGGAAAAAGAAGGTTCAAGGAATAAATTGAGAGGCAGTGGAATGTAGAGCAAGAACCTTGGCATTGGAAACTTATTCCAGACCTGGTACTAAAAAGTAAAAATATGGTTTCCTTCATGGAGCTTACATTTTATTTGGAAAGTTACATAGGAAAGCAATGAACAAAGAAATTTAAAAGAAGAATATCAGAGTGGGCTATGAATAAAATTAAGAGAAGGTAATGTGTTCAGAATAACTCAGTGGGGTCAAGTATGGTGGCACATGCCTTTAATACCAGCACTCAGGAGCCAGAGGCAGGTGGATATCACTGAATTCAAGGCTAGCCTGGTCTACATACCGAGTACCAGGACAGCCAGGACTGCATAGTGAGATCTTGTCTCCAAAAATGTTTTAAAAAGGTCTGGAGAGAAGGTTCAGTGTTTAAGAGCACTAGCTGCTTTTGCAGAGGACCCAGGTTGCGTTCCCAGCACCCACATGGTGGCTAACAACCATCTATAACTCCAGTTCCAGGGGATCTGAGTCCCTCCTCTAATCTCTATGGGCAATTCAGAACAAGGGTACACTTGCATACATATAGGCAATACACTCATCCACACAAAATAAAAACAATAATTTTTTTTTAAGTGTAACCAGTAATCAACTGTAGATTGCATGATCAAGAAGGCATTTCTGAATAAACGGCATATGAACCTGAATGATGAGAGTCAGATATATACAGACCCAGGGAGAAAGTATTCTAAACAAAAAGAACAACAAACACAAAGATCTAAACCAAAAGTGAGCTCTCTCTCTCATCCCTCTACTCATTTCTCTCTTTCCCCTCTCTCGCTCATCTCTCTCGTCTCTACTCTCTATATATATAATTTATATTATAATAGAATATAGTATATGTATATATTATATATATATATATTTGGTCTCCTTTTGAGACAGGGTATCCGTAGCCTCAGCTGTCCTGGAACTCTCTCTGTAGACCAGGCTGGCCTTGAGCTCACAAAGATCCACCTGCCTCTGCCTCCCAAGTGTGAGCTCCATTTTTAATGAGCAATGAAACAATTAGTGTACCAGTACAAAGAGGTTGGGCTGTAAGTAAATGCCAAATCATGAGGTGCATTTCTTACAGGTAAGATTTTCTAGCACTACTTATTTATTGGCTATAAGACTTGTGACAAGTTCCTCGACTCAAGTGTTTGTGTTCTACTTATAGAGAGAGTAAAAGTATCAATATCACAATGCCTTCATAATCAATAAAGGAGATGACCTACTTAAGATACAGAAGCAACTATAAGCACACATTCAGTAAATCTGAGCTGTTGTTATTTTATATTAGAAAAAGACTATCTCCATGCCTGATAGGGGTTTAGAATCCAATAATTTGTCTTTAAGCCCTGATTCAGGAATTTATTAACTATGTCTTTGGAAAATTTACTTAGGTTTCTAAGCCTTAATTTTTCATAAATAGCAATAAATATATTGGTAAATATACTCAAATTATGTATATTGTACTTTGAGACATATGTGGACATTTGAAATGCATTAATATTTCTATTATTATTATTATTATTATTATTATTCAAACTCTTTCTGACCTTATATATAAGAGGGAATAAACATTTGTTTGTGAAATGCTTTCAGGGGAAGATGGCGAGATCTTTTATATCTTTTCTCCTTAGTGGCTAAAATTTAACCATTCAAAATGTGTTCCTGTTAAATATGGTGGCACAAACCTGTAATTACAGGACTCAGAAGGCTATGCCAGAAAGACTGAGTTTGAAGCCAGCCTGGATCACATGGTGAGACCCTACCCTCAAAAAAAAAATGCATACCTGGGGCTGGGGAGATGGCTCAGCAGTTAAGAGCACCAACTGTTCTTGCAAAGGACCCAGGTTCGATTCCCAGCACCCACATGGTGGCTAATAACTGTCTTTAAGCTGGGCATGGTGGCCCAAGCCTTTGATCTTAGCACTCGGGAGGAAGAGGCAGGCGGATCTCTGTGAGTTCAAGGCCAGCCTGGTCTACAGAATGAGTTCCAGGACAGCTGGGACTATAGGGAGACCCTGTCTCAAAAGAAAATGCATTCCTTAAAACTCATATGCATGGATGGAAATAATAGTAATAGTTAAAACACACACTTTAGCGACATATAGAAATGGGATCAGGGCTGGAGAGATGGCCTAGCAGTTAAGAGCGCCGACTGTTCTTGCAGAGGACCCAGGTTTGATCCCCAGCACCCACATAGTGACTGAGAACCATTTTTAACTCCAGTTTCAGGGGAATCCGATGCCCTCTTCTGACCTCCATGGCATTGCACGATACAGGTGCACAAACCTACATGCAGACAGTACATTCATACACATAAAAATAAATAAATAAATAAAATTTTTAAAAAAGAAATGGTATCAAATTAGACTCTGCTTTACTTGCCCTGTCACTACTGTAAGATCCTTCAACGTATCGAGCCTCAGTTTTCTCATCTCACAGAACTGTTGGGAAGTCACAAAGTACTTAGTATGATATTTGGCCTGTAATGAACCCCTTCAAACATATTCCCAACATTAATAATTATTATTCTCACTAGGTATGAATGAGTTCAGAAGTCCAGCGTTATAACCATCAGGGATTTCAGAGATGACTGAGTCCAACCTGATCATTTTACTAACAGAGGAATTCAGATACAAGAGGAAGAAGATGTTTTTCATGTTTATGCAGTGAATAAGAGAGAGGACTATAAAAAATACAGATTTGTGCCTTCTGCTCAAATATCTTTATTAAAGCACAGTTAGTAATCATATCCTTTTTCTGACAGTGTGTTTTACTGAAAGGGCACAGAGCATCAACATTCAGTGAATACAGAGCTCAGCACAGATTTTGACAACAGAGATCAGAGTCTTTATAACCAGTTTCAAAACAAACATTACCTATTATGAATAACGCCACAATGAATATGAGTGTATAGGCATCTCTTTGGAACACTGACTTACATTCTTTCACTTATATACCCAGGAGTGGTAGAGCTATATGTAAACAATACGTTGTTTTTTTTCTGTCAAAAACTTATCATGGAACCTATAAAATCTAAAAATCTTTGCCCACCTTTGATGACTTCTATCCAGAAATTCAAAAATTCTTCCCTTTTTGTTCTCTAGATTTTTGAGAATTTTCATTTGCTGTGGCAGTCATGTCTCCCCATTACAATGCAGTTCACCCAGTTTTTAAAGCCCTTTGAATTAGGCAGGTGCCTTCTCTAAGATACAACACCAAAAGAAGGGATGAAAGCAGTAGGAGGTAAGGAGGGGATCAGTAACTATCGTCACTGTCTTAACAGAGTATCTTGTATCATTTCCTCACCAAGCACAAGACATTTCTGTAGGTGAAATGTTAAGAAGAACAAAAGCCACGGGGAAAAAAAACAGGTAGACCAGGAAACATGGGGAACCAAACTAATATAAGGTGTAGGACTAATATAAGGTCAAGGAAAGAACTAATATAAGGTCAAGGAAAGAAGGTAAAAGAAAACAGATTATGTTGTGAAACAGGTAGCTCTGTAACCTTTTTTCTGAGGATTTGGCCTAGAAAATTATTAAAGGACGTTTCTTTTCCTTTAAATATTGCCTAGGTTTGGTCTTGCTAATCATGATGTCTAAAAGGGCACTGTTTATATCTTTTCATGTATTTCGTATATTTTCCTGGGCGACCAATGCTCAACATGGGCTTGCAACAATGACATTGTTTTCCCTGACAGTAAGAGGCTTGAGTTCAAATACCAGGAATTACTATCATCCTATTACCAATTACTTTAGCTATCAATCTGTCAGCCACTAACTCTACTCTCATATTGTTGTCAGATGGCTACTTTGTGTTAACTTTCAGCAGTCCTGAGAGTTGATGTCCTCAGACATTTTGTCAAATCCTAGAAATATTGTTCTAAAGTCAGTTTAGAGACTGGAAAGATGGCTCTCTGGTTTATACAATTTGTTGTTCTTCCAAAAGTACAGAGTTTGGTTCCTGGAAAATATACTGGGTACCTTACAACCAAACTACCTAGTATTCTAACTCCAGGGCAATCCAACATCTTTTTCTGACCTCTGTGGACACACACACACACACACACACACACACACACACGTACACACGAATAAAAATAAGTCTCTAAATCAGTCAGCATGGCTTACGGAATGTAGTCTGACATACCTTGGTTTCTGAGGATTGGTTACAAAACACTCCATGGATAGCCAAATCCATGGATGTTTAAGTCCCTTATATAAAATGCCTTAGCATTTGCACTGACCCAAGCACATCACCCAGTGTATTTGAAATCATCTCTGAATTTCTTATATTTCCAAATAGAACATTCATGCTATATAAATAATCATCATACTATGTTGTTACAAAAATGAGAAGAAAAATACCTATACATTTTCCATAAAGATGCAATTGTTTGTCAATTATTTTTTTACCTAAGGTTAGTTGAACCTCTGATATGGAACTCACAGATAGAAGTCCAACTGTAAATCAAAGCCAAGTTATAAAAGTCAGGAAAGGAGGGAGTAAAAATTTTGCTATGATCTCTAAAATGTCATTGCTGGATTTTTTTTTCACCTGCCTATTCTGGAATACTCTTCAAATGGGCTCCAAAATAAAGCATCAAAATTTATTTGAGAGAAAATATACTTTAATAAATTGCTTTTTGATCGATGGCAAGAAGGAAGACATAGGAGAGATACCATCAGGTAAAAAGTACAGAAAAACTGAATATTATATAGTTGACCAAAATATAATAGCTAAATGATCCAAGTATGTTTTATTACATTTAATAAACATCCAAATGCAAGTTGTAATTACAGCTGAATGATTACCTTTGCTTTCAAATGTAAAATATGTTCTATTTTACATTTAGTTATACACCACAATTTGTTGGTTTTAATATTCACATCATCATTTTTATTATTAGCAAGTTACATTAAATATGAAAATGAAAATTAACTAAAATAAAATGTAATATGAAAAAGTAAGCAACATTAAACAGAAAGTATACAAAAGGAAAGTGACTTAAAGATGTACTTTATGTCAATTCAATTAAAATCCAATTAAATTTGATATTATAATCCTAATATTAACAGCTAAAAACAAAAAGACTTCATACATAGCTTAATTTTACAAAAAAGAAAAAAAGAATACTAAAGGAAAAATAGAAGTTATTTATATTTTAATTTTAATTTGACCTTACAACATAACCTAGCAACTGAACTTCATCTAACCTAACCTAATTTTATCTAACTGAGCCTAATGCTTTATGTATTCCAACTATTACCTTTCTTTACAAGACAATATAATGCATGGTTATTTTAGGACTTTAAAACATGAATTCATTTCTACTATTGTTCTATTGTTTCAGCTCTTTTTTTAAAGCTAGTTCCTAACCCAAGCACAAACTGAGCAGTCCTTAAAGTTGTATTGTGCTCACTGATTTTTATTTAAAATTTTATTATTTTTAAACCTACATATCATCAGAAAGAAAAACAGGCTAAGGAATTTCAAGAATTTGCTTATGTTTTATGGTTTTTACTTTTTCATCATTGACTTAGCCATTCTCTGGGACAAGTTCAGCAATTTACAGGATGTATTATTTCTACACATTTTACTTGCAAATTCTTGATATTTTTAATGGCCATATTCTCTGCATATTTTTAAAAACTGTTCCACATTTAAAATGTTTCTGTTTTGCAGTATTTTAAAATGTTTTTCTTCTTATTATCTTAGTATATGCAGGCCATCATTTTCATTGCATCTAACCTACATCTAACCTACACACAAGTGGGGAGCATCTTTCAAGTTACATTGAACCTAAAAGACTTTTTTGTTCAGTGTTTTTATTATTTTTATTTTATGTGTATGCAGGTATTGCCTGGATGTAAAGAAGTATACCTATGTCATGGCAATGCCCATGGAGGTCACAAGAGGCTGTCAGAGCCCCCTGGAAGTTATGGAAAGTCATTAGCTGCCATGTGGGTGCTGGGATTCAAACCTGGGCCCTCTGCAAGAGCAGCCATTGCTCTTACCCACAGAGTAATCTCTCCAGTGGCTGAGCTCGAAAGTTCTAATATTCTAAAATCTACTGTCCATCCAGAAAAAAATTAAAATTTTAAGGATTTCTTTTTCTTTCTGCTGTTTAAGTTCATTCCAGAAAGATTTTTTTCTCGTTCTTCTTTGATAAATTTTAAAATATTGTTTTTAGCTCCCCAAACGTGGTGCAAGTTTAACAGTTTCTTAGACGCATTTTGATCCAAAGCATTATAAGAAAGTTATAGACTTGTTAAATGTTATAGATGTATAAGTTCTAAATTTGAGGGGTGCTTGCTTTATTTGCTTTGTAAGGGTTTGTTTGGAGTTTGTGTATTTTTCTCTAATTTAATCTAGACCTGGGCACAAATTTAGCACATTTCTAATTGAATTGTGCTAAAACTTTTCATTGAAATGGCATAGTATTTTTAAACCTATAAAACTTGCCAAATAAAACAGTAATGCAAGTGTTAGGAACTATTTTTGTTCATTGATTTGTGTGTTTTTTTGTAATTTTTAATATATTTCTTAGTTTTAATAGATGTATTTTTTTCAATATACTCCTGACCTGAGCACAAATTCAGTAGCACCTTAGCTACACTGCACTCAAAAAGTTAATAGAAAAGAGAATTTTAAAGATATAGCTCTCTAGCACCCAGAAATTAATAGAAGTTTTCAGATATTTCGCTGCTATTATTTTGTTCATTTCTCTTTTCCACTCGCTCCTGACCTGGGCAGTAATACTACAGGTCTCAGGCTGTACTGCAACACAACACTTAGCATGAAGAATAAACACTTGATACAAGTCAGTCCCCACCCCCATAAAGGATAAATGACAGTTTTAAGTAATAATGTAGTGTTGCTTAAAGTTTTTAATGGCACTTTAATTTTATGTGATTTTTTTCCCCTATTTTGCACCTGCCAGGCACATATGTTGCAGCTTTCTGTCTTAGTGACTTCATATGAAAATTCTACTGTAATTTTTAAAAGAAAGTTTTAAAAGCTAATACTAATGGTGGTTATAAATATGTAATGCTGTTTATTTTCCAATTTTTCACCCATATTTACGCCAACACTCTTTTCCATTTTCAAAATTCAGACAAATTTTACTGACCCTTTAAAATTCAACATATTTTTGAAACACATTTCTTATTAACAGTATTGGGTAAAAATATGCTCCTATAGTAAAATCCAATGATAATTCTAAAAAGGAAAACAAAAACTAGCATATATCAGTAGTAACACAAACATTTTTAAATAATCCCTGAATTTGTTCCATATTTATAGGCCCAACCCAATTACCAAAATAACTGGAATGCCTTTTTTTAAAAAGTTTTAAAGTAATCTCCATGTCACTAAAAGTCAAGGCCATTAGCCATTTATGGTAATGGGTTACGAAAAAATTGCAACTCAGCAAGAGTCTGGTAATCTGTTTTGGTTGTTGTAATTAGACTTGACCTATAATTACTGAACAAAACAAAATATGTACAATAAATGATCAAACAAATGTATCTGACTGCATTTTGGTACATTAATCTATATTCAGCATCATTAGCTTCAATTATCTCTCTTATTTATAGCATAGGAAAAACCATAGCTGGACGCGAAAGACAATTCTCGTACCTAGAAGGTGGATTCTAGCATTAATTCACCACCATTATTTGTTGTTTGATCACTAACTTCCTCTTGAATTGCTGGAAGGGATGGCTTTGGGGTCAAAGGTGTTTCAGTCTTAAACAAGGACTCCATCCTAATATGTGTATTGATATAGAAGGATTTCTGAAAAGATTCAAGAGTGAAATAATAGATGAAAGGGTCAAAGCAACAATTCAGAGTTGCAAGGCACAAGGTGATCGGGTACATGATCTTTGCAAATCTTTCCAATAAGCAATTAGTAATGGCCTGAGAGCGTACCAAGGCATATAAAAAGAGAACAGAGTTGTAGGGTACAAAGCATACCACAAAAACTGCCATATGCACTGTGATCATCTTCAGGACTTTTTTCTTATTTGTCCCAATTTGAGACAGTGTTGCAGGCTTGCGGAGGGTTCTCAGTACCACAGAAGAGCAAGAGACATTCAATATCAGAGGAATGATGAACCCAACAACTTCGATGAAAATGGTGATCTTGGACAAGTAAGTTTTCCAGACACGTTTGGAGAAGCCCTCAAAGCAAGTGGTGGTTGCATTGTTGACATTAGTGGTGGAGAACAAAGAGGCTGAAATACCACCACTGAGGACTAGGATCCAGACTCCAGCACACACAATGGCAGAATTCCTCCTGGTCCTAATGGTACGAGATCGGAACGGATAGACAATAGCCAGGAAACGATCCACACTAATGCAGGTGAGGAAGAGCATGCTCCCATAAATATTGGTAAGAAATGCAGTTCCAGAGATCTTGCACAAGGTATCACCAAAAGGCCAGTGGCGGTTAAAGTTGTAAAATATCTTGAACGGTAGGGTACAGACAAAAAGCAAATCAGAAAGGGCTAGATTGGTGATGAAAATAGCAGTCTCACTTCTCATTTTCATGCGGAAGCAGAAGACAAACAAGGAAGCGCTGTTGGTTATTAGACCCAGGATGAACACAACACTATAGACAGCACCATTCAGATTATACTTGAAAGAATCATCAACAATACAAGTATTATTGGCAGTTGCATTGCCCAACCTGGGTCTGAAACTTGAATTTAAATCTTGGAATTGGAAGTCAATAAATCTTCTGTCACCCATGGATTTTTTTTTCCAGTGAGCCTGCTGGCTGCAGGGTTTCACCACTCTGAGATTAGAGATGGGTAGGAAGTGTTTTCCTCCTATGGGAGACAAGATGGAATGAGTCATCAAATCTGCCTTCTCCAACATGATTTCACTGGAGTCAAAGATATTCTGCCCACCCAGATTTGAAGAAGACATATGCATTCTACTTGACAAGTACATTTTGAACACCCTCCCACGTGTTAAATGGTACTACAGAGAATATGTTATAGAAATGGGAGAGATCACACTCCATACAATAAGCATAGTATTATAGGAATAAGCAATGAACCGAATGAAGTGTAGATTACTCAAGGGGAATAAAATAACACCCAATGGGTGAAATAATACTAATGTGGAATTTGCATGGCAATTTTCAACTGTCAAAAGGTATGTTTTGTTTCATTTTCATAAGAACACTGTCAGATAAGCACAATAGAAGTTATTTGGCTGAAGTAGAGAGTTTAAGTCTTCAGTTATAGGATGTCAGAAGAGGATGTAAATGGCATATTCAAAACCAGAATCCAGGAATTTTTATCCCTGAGCCATGGATTTTAAACTTCTCCCAATTGTACTGTTTACTGTCCAATATTGCTGAAATATCTTGCCTTATTATTAACTCTATCCCATAAGACCCCCAGAGCATGCTGTAAAAGGTTATGAATAAACTACTAAAGCAATTTATTGATTCACCTTTTTTTTAAAACTTTTTTAGTTTATTTCGTATGAATGTACTGTCTGCATGCAGGTTTGTGCACCCGTGTCCTGCAATGCAGCAGAGGTCAGAAGAGGGTGTGGGATTCCCCTGGAACTGGAGTTGACGGTTTTCAGCCACCATTTGGCTGCTGGGGATCGAACCCGGGTCCTCTGCAAGAGCAGATGGCGCTCTTAACCGCTAGGCCATCTCTCCAGCCGCCTTGATTCACCTTTTTATTCTAAAACTGTTCAGAAGGTATGGATTCCCTCAGTTAATCAGATCTATTAGCTAAAATGTTTTTCACTGTGTCAAATTCAAATATCAACTTCATCATTCCCCTCCTAATGTGCTCATTCTCTTTCCAGCCATACCTTAAGCCTAATGTATCTTCCTTCTCCTCTCCCATAGCTTTCCCAACACACGTACCTGTGTCTTCGTCTACTAAAACAGCTCTGGTCAATAACTCTTTTCTTATCAAACACGAATGAGAGCTTTTCATGATGGCTCACACCTCTAACCCCTAGAACTTGTAGTGGAAAGACTGAGCAAGAGAATTGCTGCAAGTTTGAGGTCAGTCTGGCCTATACAATGAGTTCCAGGCCAGCTTCGACTAGAGATTCAGACCATGTCTCAACACTGACAGCAAGAAAAATCCAAATCGAATGCTAGAGGTGGGGATGACACAAACAGCCACCCCATACTTCATCGTGCACGATGTGATCTGGCCCTTTACATGTCTTCTTGTCCACCAGTTTGTAGATGCAGTAGCCATTGACTCAATTATCTTTTTCAGGTATCTAGGCCAACAGGCTTTGAAGATCAACATAGAAATCTTACCAATTTTCTCCTAGGTCAATAGCTACCATTGAATAGTCTGTCTTTCAAATGTGTTCTTTAATACACTGTGGACAAGAAGCTGTTGAATGACTCTTTTGAAAGAGAATATGAAATAAAAGTGGCCTTTGTTCCCTATCACAGCCAGTGATGGGTTTTCACAGGATTATATTGTAAAATGCAAATTCTGTTTTCTGAAGTGATTCCCTTTTCATTCTTTCCTTTAAGACACCAAGGAAACAAGTCAAGAGACATCAGTATGCACCAGGAAAGGGAGTGGAGGGAGAAACCTGCAAGAAATATAGAGGACTGAAGTCACCTCAATTAGTGCCTGACTTGAGAAAAAAAAATACTACTTTGAGAATATAATTCACTCATGAAGTACCTAAAGGGAAAGATGACCTTGCATAATTTGGGTTATAACACAAAAGGTTATCATTTTAATAGCCTTCCAGTTAGAATTACAACTTTCTTTTTTTTTTAATTACAACTTTCTATCCATGAATTCTCATTCGACAAGTCTTTCTGAAGTGACTCACCTAAGATCATATTCTTTCTTAGCTATTTCATCACATTGACCCAGTTCGACTTCTCCCAAAAGCAACCTTGACATAATAAAAGCAAAGTATAGTAGGTAACTTGACCAAGTAACATCTAACAGGGAAAATTGAAATAAGGAAGAAAAAAATAGGTAGGGGAGTAGAAGATGGGAAAGTGTCAGAGAAAGAAAAATAGGGGACTGGAGAGAAAAAGGAAAAGTGAGGCAAGGGGAAAATGTTACTTTGCTAAGGTAAGTGCTGCCATCTAATCCAAATCTTGGGAGGGGTTTTTCCAATCCCCTCTGACTGCTTTGCTTTTATGCTGCTCCAGGTTTCCCAAGCAGAAGGATAGTTTGCAATCACTGTTCCTTTTTTATTTTTTTATTTTTTGGTCTTTTTGAGACAGGGTCTCCCCTTAGTCTCAGCTGGCCTGGAGCTCGCTACATAGACCAGGCTGGTCGTGAACTCACAGAGATCCGCCTACCTCTGCCTCTGCCTCCCAAGTGCTGGGATTAAAGGCGTTCTCCACCATGCCCGGCAGCAATCACTATTGTTTTATTTTTTTTCAATCACTATTCTTTTTTTTTTTTTTTTTTTTTTGGTCTTTTTCGAGACAGGAATCTCCCCTTTAGCCCCAGCTGTCCTGGAACTCACTCTGTAGACCCAGGGCTGGGCCTGGAACCACAAAGATCCGCCGGCTGCCTCTGCCTCCCAAGTGCTAGGATTAAAGCGTGTGCCACCACGACCCGGCTCAATCACATATTCTTAAGGACATTGAAGCCAACCAGTGAAATAGAAATAACCTGGAAAATCTAAGTCAGTGCTGTTCATACCTTAGTTAGGGACCGATAGCACCAAATTTTTGTTGTTTACCACTACATTCACAATGCAATGATAGAAGAAAAAAGTAAATGCCAAACCTCTCAATCATTTAAGTTATTTCATCTAATATTTTAATACCTTTCTTACTATCCATTAGTCCAGAAGTTTTTAATTACAACATAAACAGAACAACCTATTTACATCAAGAAGTGTCATTGCTGCAACTTGATTGAACATACAAAGCCCAACCCTCCCTGGTGGATGTGGGACCCACTGAGCTGCTGCTGTGGGTTTGGCGACAACTGGGCTTGCAAATTGGGTTTACATGAAGGGAGGCTTGTACTCACAAATTATCACTTATTGTTAAAAAAAATGAAAAAAAAACAAAACAAAAAAGCAGAGAAAGATGCAGAAAACTTACGGCAGAATGCATGATCTGGGATGGGTAGGGGTGGGGTGGGGTTGGGGGAAGGGAAGGGGATATATGCCTGAACTGAATTGGAAAATGTTGTATGAAATACACAAAGCATCAATAAAAAAGAAAAAATAAATAAAAAAAAAAACAAAAGTGTCATTGCTGCAAGAAAATCAAGACAGTTAAAGGAATAGCCCTTTCACATAATCACATAAGTTGAAGAAATGATAAGCCTGTATAACACCTAACATTAAAGCTGGTGTTGACTCACTCATGATCTCTTACACCTACCATATACAATAAGCACTGTCAGTAAGTTTGCTTTGTTGGGTAAAGGATTTCACAGTGGAAGGCCTCTCACCTATTTCCAGATTCCTTCCAGTTTGTCCCTGGTGATATCCATATCCAAGTGCTGCTAACTCACTGCTACATATTATCTTGTACTTCTCCAGTTGGGTGTTCTGAATAGCTGAGTTTTATATGTTATTTTTAAATTCAGTTTTATTTCAGGAGTACAATCATTTTATCTCTTAATTTATATTATTCTAAATTATAGAATCATAAATCATAATTATGTTACACTTATGGAGTACAATGTAATTTATAAATGTAATATAGGGTGATTAAATCAAGTTAATTGACACATCCATCACTTCATCTTTATATCTCCCAGAACATATGCGGTATATGCATAGCAGGAAGTCTGTAAATGTGTGGCACTTCTGCTCTGTTGCCTTGGGTAATCAAATCCTGTAGGAGAGAAAAAAAAAAACACAGACAAGAAAGCAGTACAGTCTCACTCCTAAAGAGAGGGCATGGGAAAACTGCCACTATGGCCCTATTCATAGCTCTCGCTTGCTTGAACACACACCACCTTTGCTGTCTAGCAGGGAGGGTGTGGTGCCATGTCTTAACACAGCACTGGAAGCAAAGAGTTCTATTTCTGACTCAGACTCCAGCTCACTCTGTAACTTGGCTATACTGTTTCTCTTCCCTGTATAAACATTACAACTGAGCCTCACAGCTGAGGCTAGGAAGATTCAACAGGGCTTCTGAGTAGCTTGATGAGCTTGCCAATATTTAGCCCAAGGTAACCACAAAGAAACATTATAGCAGTTTGCTCCTCTCACACAACCAGAAATTTATATCTGTCTTTCTTGGTATCTTTAACTTAAGAAATTAAGTTAAAGTATTAGAAATACACCTTTTTGTTAATTCCTCACACCTGAGAAAACTCCCCTTTGTATTGAAACCTTAACTACAGGATTTATTCATAAGAGAGCAATCCAAGAAGTTGCCCCCATAGAATATACCACCTGGAGCTAAAATATATATATATATATATATTATAGATATATATATCAGAAATGTATAATGGCTCTTGAACTGATGGTGAAGGAGAATCGAAATTATTGAAGAATCAAGGTGTTTTCTTCCTGTCTTCCTTTCTTCAGAGTAAAAGAAATTAATCTAACAATTAGATCTTCCTTAATATTTAACATACTGTATACTAAACAGAAGGGTCAACATTTGAGCTTGTAAAGAAATGAAGAAAGAAAAAAGGCCTGACATTGTTAATTATATCCTCTACTATGAGAAGTACCAAACTCTTGTTTTGTGAAGATGTTTTCAGCCAAGCACCCTAACAATTAATCAACTAAGGGAAGGGTCAGTGTTGGGTTGATGAGCTTTCATCAATGATGGTCAGAAAGTCTTTGGAAGTTGGTCAGAAATAAATCTGAGGGGCCAGAGGGATGGCTCAGCAAAAAAAGCCACTTGCTACCAAGCCTGACAGCTTGAGATCAACCGCTGGAACCCACAGGGCTGAAGGAGAAAATCAACTCCCTGAAGTGATCCTTTAACCTCTACTCATACCCCATGGCACACATGTGTGAACGCACAGCCACGTGCATGTGCACATGTATACATGCACACACATACACACACAAACACACACACACACACACAAATAAAGTAAAAGAAAATAGCAAAAATAGAAATCTGATGGTAAGGATTAGAGGAAGGGATGAATATGATCACAATGATGAAAATGTCAAAACCAATTATTTCGTACAATTAATATAGAATAATGAAATATTTTGCAAAAATAAACAAAAATTTAAAATCTGACCCTCATTGATTTTTTTACATTGACTACCAAATATGGAGCTTATTCAGAGAGTTCCTAATAGGGTCCACATTTTTTTCCTTTTTTTTCTTTCTCTGATTCTTAATGATAATGGACTATACCATGTTTGGAATTTGGGAGTCCACTAGAGAAGTGGAATCAACCTTTTGGCTCTATTATGATGGATTAATAACTAGATCACTTCACAGAACACTAAAATTTGAGAAGATACATTGAAAACTAAGCTCTAAATTCTGGCATAAACCCGGGACCCTAGAAAGCATGGACTGCTCCCAACCAGTCTAGAGTTTAGTAATATATAGACCTGAAGGCATGGTGTACTTAAATTGTTTGACTTTGCTCCATTTTTAATGAGGTTAGGTCAAGTCAAAGTGTTTCTGATCCCCAGAGTATTTCCTTTTTCTGAAACGGTCAAAGTTTATGAAAATCAACATAAAATATTTGAAACTTGGCGTATCCTTTCCTAGATACCAAATAGTAAAATAAAGCAAAAACTACATAAATATTTTGAAAACTATAATTCATATCCATTCTGCTGGACAAATAGGAACTATGTCCAGGCTTTTGCTCCTCAAGCAAGTGATTGTTAGGAGTTGTTAAGATTCATAATGGAATCTTGTAAGCCAAGGCAGAGGCACAGGTCATACCAGTACACATGGTTCCAACTGATGTTCCTATGCACCTGTTGATGTTTCATAATACTTTTGAAAACACAATCTATCCTTATGACATTCCATATAGGAGAAACCATAAGTAAATATTTCGCTGAGGGATGGAAATGAATAATTAATCTGTGTAAATTCATTTTTGACTCAAGAAGCTTATCTCTTTTGAGTTTGACTTTTCAATGAGATTATTAAGGCTGTCTTGTCCACTTGTCCAATTTATTTGAAAATGTCAAAAAATGTCAGAATCCAAAATCTGGTCAGATCCTACCCTCAGTGATTAATTTCATTTTATTTTTGCCAGAAAAACTAGAGTCTCCTACTAATCCTTCACCTGATGACACAGGCCAATCCTTAGGGAATATTGTGGTTTAGTGTTCAATACGATGGGGCCAATGATTGCATCAGAACTACTAAAGCAAAATTTTCCCTATTACCTAGTTATAGAGTAAGAAAACTGCAGATAAATTGCACAATCTGATATGATGAAATTGTTTAGAGTCCTGAGACTCAGTATCTCATCCTCAGCAAAAGCCCCACACCTCTACAGAAATATTTTGGGTATTCCTAAATGAGGCTTTTTGCAAATTCTTCAAGACTTATTCATGCCAACTAAGATTCAGCTTTATCCCTATATCTGAACACAGTTTGGACACCAATTCATCTCATATACTTGGACACTATTCTTGATCACATGAATAAAACCATGTCTCAATCTATCTGCCTGTCTGTCCATCTATCGATTGATCAATCTTTCTACCCATTTATCTGTCAATGACAAAGATGATTCAAATCAAAGAATCAGCAAGCATCTACAATAAAGTTGCCTTGACCATAATAAACAACTACAACTTTTCTATTTTCTCCATAAATTCTGGATCTTTGAAACACATGATCTGTAATAACGTAGAAGCATTGATTCCAAAAAGAAGTTGAAGAATAGAATGAGAAATTTTAGTGAAAGATCTATCAGGACAACAGTACTAGCATCAGTTCAAACCAAATTCTGACACCAATTTTATCTGAGACTTGAATAATCAATGAAATTTCTGGAGGCATGTGGTCATGGATTTCCTCCCCACAAAATGCTGTGAAATAGAATGTCACAGTACTGTTCCATAAAGAGAACATCTAAGTAAAATGCATGCCAAGATTATAATATAGAAGAAATTGTTACATTATATAAACAGACTATATAAGAACCAGCTTATTTCAAAATGATATTAAATGCCTTTGATTTCACTATAACTGAATTGAAGATAGCAGTTATCTCCCAAACATATCAGTACTATGATCATATTTCATTAGGGCTGTCAAATGAAGCATAAAATCCATGGAAATATATAACTTTAAATCATTTAAAGATAACTAATGACAAAAGGCATAAAATACTTCTCCCACTTCCAAACATTAAAAAATAAGGACTTTTGGAGAGTGGAAAGTTATATTGATTCCTCATTTTTTTTTTCTTTTCTTTTTCTTGTCCTCTGGCAACAACTGTTATGATTGGACAGGAGGGAAAAAACAGGAAGACTGGAACAACAGGTGGAGACTTCACTGCCTAGTCTCCAGGCTCCATCACCTCTAAATGTCTCTCCTTCCTGAAATATAGTGTTCTGAGAAAGATTTCCATTACTGAATATTTTACATTTAGTAAAAATTTGTGTCTTTACAAAGATTCCTACTCAATATGGTATATATGTACATTTTACCTCATAACTCTGCACAACATACATATATTTAAAAATATGTACACTGTAATGAAATTCTTAAAAGTAGCACCTACATTTGGATCCTACTCACTGCAGTGCTTATAAAGTAGAATAGTCTGCTAGATCTGTTCCTACAGCTCACCCTCTTCTAAACCAAAGGTGGCCTAAAACAAATCAGACGGCTTAATAGTTCTCTAACTCTCCTTCGATGATTTTTCTTCATATAAAGAACCAAAATAAAGAAACAAAACCATTATACAATATAAAATACACTTAAAGCACCTTAATAGTTAAGAAAATTGAACGTCATAGTCCTTCAGCGAGCAATAGTCCTAAAACAAAAATTATTTTATTGGTTTATCTTAAAAAAAGGCAGAAATCTTTGCATTTCTTTATTTTTATGTCCTACCTAATTGATAGACTATTATAACACTTTTTTAAACTTGAAATACAAGAAAATTAGGTTAAATACCCAGAATTTCCATAATTGATATTAATTCAATATCCACATTACAAGTGAAGTGTGGGTCAGTAAGTCACAGTTCCTTTCTAGACCTCAGTTTCCTCTTCACTTTCCGTATTTGTCACTGACTGATGTGGAAGCCTTTAACTGGTGCTGTGTTAATACCTTCATTGGCTATTCCTATCTGCCAATAATTTCACCTGTTTCTGCTTATCATTACCAAAAAAAACCTGAAAAGCCTGTAGTGAGACATTAATTTTTATTAGACTTAATGCAATAATTGCTAGGCTTATTTGAATGTCAAAAACACTATTAATTAATACCAGAAGCTTAGAATCACAGAGCAAGTTGACACATCCTTAATTCTTGCTAATGCCCTCATCTTCCTCATCCTGTATACTGTCTACTCAGCAGGCATATCAACTCTAATAGACGATTTAAGGTCTCAATTCTTTAGTCTTCTTACTTGATCGTTTTGCCCTTTAAAATATGAAGTTAATATCGTACTCTAGAGCATAACTATACAGAATCAGCACGCCATTTATCCTTTGCCGTGTTCAGATCGCCAATTGTTTGTCAATAAAAAGTGAAGCTAGATTCTCAGTGGTGAGTGGCCTCCTATGAAGCTCCCAATTTTCAATACCAGAATTCACAATTACAGGCTTTTTTCTTCTCCCTTCAGAAGGCCATATGAACAGGCTGACTATATATGATGACAGATAGAAAAACAGGCAGTAACACAATTAAGCCGTGACCAAATCACAGCAAGGGCAACAAATCTCAGTGCATTTCCCCCACCCCCACCCCCCCAAAGAGAATTGAATAGCTCAAGCTTTAACTAAGCTTGGCGTAAGTGTTGTTGTGAGGCTTCTTCCCAGTCCTCTCTTTGACTTAGGGAATACCAATTCTGAAAGGCTGCCTGATTGTTCCAATAGGCCTTTCATTCACATCTCTGATTGGCAGCAGGAGGTGCTTTAGAATGTAGATGCCATCAGGTTTACCAGCTGAACTCATCCTTCTTAACAAGAGTGCAACTTCTCATCTGCTACAAGGCAAAGGGATTTATAATCTTTTTTGATGGGGTATGCTGTTTGAAATTTTGTTCTGAAAAATAAACATGTGGCAAAGCCAGTGGATAATTTAGATCATAAATTATTATTGCTATTTTATGTTATTCAAGAAAAAGAAAGATGGCGTAATTTAGTAAAACAGCAAAACGAATACTACCACCAACCTTTGAAATTCTGTAATTTTATTTTTTTTTACTTCTCTGGTCTTTTTTCGCACAGATATCATGACAAATTATATTGCTATATTTCCTCCCAAAGTAGAAATTACCTGAAATGCATTAATAATCAATTGAAAAGGGCCTTTCATGTAAATTTTTTTAAATATTCCAGATATGCAAGAAGACAACTTTAAAGATGTTACACTCTTACATTTACACGGCAAATAATAATTAATTTCATATAAAATAGCAAATATTATATATGTCAGAATTAAGTTTTCATTCAAACGTGATTCTTCCTTTATGGGCAAGTTCATGAATTATTCACTATAGCAAATGTCACATTATCCATAAATCAATTAAGCATCAAAGGCATGTAGTGTATAGTTTTACTAGAAGAAACTTCATCGTAATAAAAGCCATGTTAGCTCACAATCTATTGCAAACCAAAGAAATATAAAGCCAGCCAAAAGATTTTCTAAACTGTTCTACCCTGTGATTTTAAATCAGCTCTTCAGGACTCCAGTGTTTACATGAAACAACAGCCTGAAAATCCTGTATCTCTTCCACAGAAACAACATTATTGCCAAAACAATAGAAATTCTTGTTTTTGTTTTTGTTTTTTTTACCATTCAACACGATGATCCTTATTCAGTACTTCAGAGTTGAAGTCTAACTTCTTTTCCAAAACACTCAAAGCATCAGTGTTTCCACTGAAGTTTGTTACGCCATCCCCCACCCCCAAACGCCAAAATCAAATCTTTCTCAAAGAGACTTACCCCAAAAAAGAGTGTGCTAGATGAGAGAGTGTGCTCATGCCTGAAGATATTTAGCTAATAAACATGGAAACGGGCAACTCGCACTTTGGAAGCGCATATTTTTATCCATTTTTTTTAAACAGGGAAAGGTTAGCCCAGCCCAAAGGAGCAGACTCTGGGCTGCCGCAGCTTCTTACAGCAAACCGCTCATTCTGAAAATGTGAGCTTATTTACATTTATCTCTTTCCCTTTGTTAAGCACTGGCCCTCTTGAATGCTGTAGCCGGCATGCCTTTAACAAACAGGACACAAGAAAAGGCCCAAAGTCCGTGCTGGAGCCGAGGGCCAGGGGAACTCTTGGGGGTCTCAATAGGAAATGCTTTTCATTGGATAAGGAGGCATTATTAGGAGCCGAGATCCCGCCCAATCCCCTGTGCTTCATCGTTCCCTTAGTCACCAATCGCTGGATTGAAGAAGTTTTTCCTTAAAGAGCATTGCCCAGGAAAAGCAGTTTCACAGTCAAGAATTAGTGGCTTAAGTGCCACTTGATAATATAAAAAGTGTCTTTCCTGACCAATTAATTCACAGGGAAAGCTTGTGTGCTTGTCTTTGCTGCAGGACTGCTACCCCCTTACAATTCTAATGAGGAGGAGGAGGAGACGAAACTTGAAGTGGGAGGAGCAGCCCTTGTTTGTTCCTACTTGTTTCAAATAATTACAGCAACAATATTAGTAAGAATAAGTAGAGGAGGCAGGGAAAAGGCAAAAGGGAAAGGGAAACGCATGCTTATTACACTATGCAAAATTAAACTCCCACCACTCCAACCAAACAAAATTCAGTTCAGTACCACAGTCACTTACTTAAACCAGCCAGAAATGTGCCCTCAGACTGTCCCAATGGAGATGTGCTGGGGTCCCAGAGCTCTAACACTCCCCTTCCATGATCAGGGAGTGCTCTGTGCAAAAGGACAGTCATTTCTCTTAAATAACTGCCTGGCAGGAAGTCTAATTACCATGAAATTTTCAGAGGTTTACTAAAAAGTAAAATAAATGGCCTAGATGTAATCTGTTCATAGTGAGCCGTTATCTTCAATTCCACACAGCTTCTCCCCAGGGCAAGCTCTTTTCCTACAGGTCGACTGCCTTGGTCAACCACATTGCTTTTTTGCTTCACAGTTTTCTTTTTCTTTCCCTCCTTCTCCCTAGTCTGAATTTGTTGTGGAAAGTTCCCCCTCTGTAACTTGATGGATAGTCTTTCCCTGCTACAGCATCCTCACCATCCTCTTCTCTTCTACCTCTACCCACTGCAGACACCACTACCATCAGCAACCCCTTACCCCTTCTTAGGTATGAAAACCCTTGGCATGGACCAGGTGCTTCACTTTTGAGGGCAGAACCATGCCCCTGGAGGAATGGGGCAACCTCTGTCTGCTTCATAACTTCAGTCCACATAATTGAGCTGAATCCCAAACAAAATATGTACCATATTTGTTTATTCTCTTTCTCTTCAGATCTCTTGTGGCTGTGTTTACTGACTGCCTAGGCCAGTAATAAGTCAGTGTGAAGTTAACACTAACCCTGACACTAACCTTACTACTTGACATAGACCTGACACCTTATTAATTGTGATAGACCTTGAATATCACTTTCTCTGTAGCTTCCCCTACTGCAGCCCTGTTCATTCCACTCTTCTCTCTGCCTGACTTGGCTGTGTTTGTGTCTATTCCTTGCTGGAATGGGCAATATCTTCACAAGTACTACAAGTACTCTTCTCATCTACTCTGGGCCTAAACCAGCCCTTGATGGATTTATCAGTCCTTAAGAGGAAGACAAGCTCATTCCCCAGCAGGGTTTCACAGTCTAGCTAGGGGCAAAAAGACACATAAAGTACTGAGATACCAAGGAGCAGATTTTTTTAACTTTTGAGCAGTTTCATGGAGAGTAAGTTCTGCAGTAGGTCATGGAGGAAAAACAAAGCACCAGGGATAGAGCCAAAAGAACTTCCCAGATAACATGGGATTTGAACAGGATCCTATGAATACCAGAGCTTAAGTAACACAAAAAATGAAAAGGGATACTTTTCTAGATGGTTAGAGGGAGATATCAGATGCACAAAATGAAGGCTGACAAGAGGAAAGGGGACTGGTTGTGAAGAGAAAAGAAATGTTAAGGAGAAGCACCATTGTGGAAGTGTTATATTGTAGCAACTCAGTGTACTGTAGTGATCTAAGAGTTAATCTATAGTCACAATTACTGTATCTCAATAAGACCAACTCACTATCTTCCCTCTCTTGGGATAAATATCCTTCAGTCTTCCAATACATCTACCATTGTTTTCTCCTATAAGGTGCAAGTATCTTTCTGATTCATCTCCCAAATGACTCCTTAGAAAGACTTTAACTTTGACACTGGGTCACATGCCCTGAGTAAGACATTTTCTCTAAGCTTTGGTTTCAGCAAACTACTTTCATCTCCAAGACTCAGATCTGGCCTCTCACACCATGGATATTTCCAACTTGTGTCCTCTCTGCCTGCACTATGCTCCTCATCCATAATAGTCCCCTCAGCACTTTAGTTCTGCTCTTTTTGATCCTATCCCATTAATGGTGCTTCCAGGGAAATCTACCTTCACCCTTAACTTATATGCCCTTTAGGGTTATAGACTGTTTCTTCACTGCATGTATCACAGGCATAATTTCACAAATTTTGTGTGATTTATTTGCATGACACTTTGGTTATTGCTGATATTGCCTAACTTAAATTCCAAGAGCATATTCCTCATATATTTATTTACAAATTAATATCAATGCCATTTACACTAATTTTTCTCATTGACCTTTTTCTCTTGCCCAATTAAAGCAACCGCGAGATGTTTTTTAACTTTCCAGCTGAAATGTGTTTTTGCATCCATTTTCAGACAAGTCCACATCAAGATGTTGTCTTAGGCCAAACAGTACAAATAAGTAAAGAAAAAAAGAGCTGTTAACAAGAAAGTACTAAAGCTATGCACTACCAGCCCCTTTTTCTCTCACCTAATTCCATGCTGCATACTTTCTAGTTTTGCTTGCTTTAATGTTTGAAAGGCAGAAAGAGGAAAATGAAAGCCTTTCCAGGGTGTTCTCCAAACAGCCAGTTTATAGCCACACAACTTAATCCAAAACATCCTTTCAAAAGGGCCTTCATTGAGTTGCTGATGTTTGTGGCACTGGGGGTAGAGGATGAATATGCAGCTAAAAAAGTGCATTCAAAACTATCTAGAGGAGTATACTATCCATTTTATCTGCTTGGGAAAAAAGTAACTGAAATATGACTAACCTTTAACTGGGAATTTACACACTTGAATAAGAACAGCCAGATGATTAGGACCTTCACACTCTAAACCCAAATCAATTTTTCTTTCTGCCAACAATGTCAAAGGACTGGGTGAATTCACCCCTAGTGCCAGCAGCTCAACGCTGTGCTAGTTTCCCTAGAAACAGTACAAATGTAACCAAAGGATTTTAACTCTGCCTATGGATTAGAGTCCAGCTAACAGTTTTGGTAACTTTCATGATGTCTGTATAAAAACCCAAGCAGCATTCCAGGGAAAGGCAGCCAAGTAATTACTAACTTTTCATTAATTAACCATACAACCTTTCAATAAGATCTTGAAACCTTTCGGAAAACAAAGACCCCTATAGGCATTCCTTTATTCTACATAGTCTTTTGTTTCAAGAGGAGGAAGGGATCATAAGGTCAGATCTCCAACCAGTTCATTTAGGACCCTACGTCTCTGAAAGGACAGAAAAAAAGAAATTTCAAGCAGTTTGTAAAAGATTTTTATCCCATCCTTCACACTAGACCACCTTCATCACTTAGCTGTTTCTTAAATAACTAGGCTTTCCTTCTCAATGTCTGAATAGGCTTTCACTGATAATAAGTCCCTATTGCTTATTGCATGGTTGGTAGATGCAGAAAATGCACTTCTGAACAAAAGATCCCAGCAGTCTTGAAAGCCTGGTATAGCTTAGAAAATTTTCCAGGTAATAATAATTGTGATGATAAAAGTAAAAAAGATTTTCTGAGCAAAATTATTTGCCAGGAAATATTTACCTATATTTTTATTTTTTTAAATTTTTTAAATTTATTTTTGCATGTGTATGAGTGTACTGTCTGCATGTAGGTTTGTGCACCCGTGTCATGCAATGCCGCAGAAGTCAGAAAAGGGTCTCAGATTCCCCTGGAACTGGAGTTAAAGATGGTTCTTAGCCTCCATGTGGGTGCTGGGGATCAAACCCGGGTCCTCTGCAAGAGCAGTTGGTGCTCTTAACCGCTAGGTTATCTCACCAACACCAGTTCTTTCTCTTTTATGTCTGGGAAAAGAACATACAAAAAGTCTAAGTAATTTGCTAAAACTCAAACACCTAATAACTTTCTTTCAGTTCTGATAACTTTAATGATCATAATCACATTTTCCTTTTATAAACCATTCAGATCTCTGACCACTGAGAACAAGTTTTGGAATTACACGTTTTGTGATACAGACTGATCACTAGAAATTGACAAATCTCACTAACAGAATAAACAGCTTTTGAAACTTTCAAAGGTGGAAAAAAATTCTCTGGATCTATTAGTATGAGAAGTAAAGTCACAGGATGGCATTTTTTTTTTTTTAATTTACTATAAGGGTTTTGCGGAGTGTGGTGGCGTGCACTTTTAATCCTAGCACTTGGGAGGCAGAGGCAGGTGGATCTTTGTTAGTTCAAGGCCAGCCTGGTCTACAGAGTGAGTTCCAGGACAGCTGGGGCTATAAGGAGACCCTGTCTCGAAAAGACCAAAAAAATTTTTAAGATGGCCTAGTGGTTAAGAGCGCCGACCGCTCTTACAGAGGACCCGGGTTCGATCCCCAGCACCCACATGACGGCCGAGAACTGTCTGAAACTCCAATTCCAGGAGAACTCCAGTTCCAGGGGAATCCGACACCCTCTTCTGACCTCCGCGGCATTGCACGACACGGGTGCACAGACTTGCATGCAGACAGCACATTCATACACATACAGAAATAAATAAAAAAAATTAATAAAAAAATTAAAAAAAAATAAAGGTTTTGTTTTAATTTGTATTAACTAATTTTTTTCTTTGACAATTTCATAATGTACAGCCCAATACATACTGACTGACCAGTCACCTCCTACCATTTCTCATCTCCCTATTCTTCCATCTACACCCCTTCTCTACAAAACTCATGTACATGTCTATTTGTTTTCTTGTAATTCACTGAGTTTAACCTGCCATCCAAGTTACCTTGGGTTTGCAGCTATCCATTGGAGTCTGATGGGCCCAAACTAGATATACAACTAAAGACAATGATTCTCCCATAAACAGTCAATAGCCAATAGTTCATCAGTATGGAGTATGGCCTTGGGAGCCAGACCACTTTGCATGAGTGATTGTTGACAGGGACTGTCTTATGTGGGCCTAATGAAAGTAGCTGCCTGATTGCAATGGTTTTGTTGAGTCTAGAGGGTGGCATTTTGCATCCCTTTACCCTGTCTTCTGACTCTTAAATATTTCCTCTCCCTTTCTCCACATTGTTCCTTGAGAATTAGAGAGGGTGATACAAATGTCATTTAGAGCTGAACTTTCCACCACCACTTCTCAGCATCTTGGGCAGCTATGAGTCTCAATATTCACCATCAGATTAAGGCTTAGAGTAGCTTTTGTCTCTAGGTATAAGCATACATATTTGGGGGTAGTTGATGCTATGTCAATTTAGTTAAACAACAGCAATAATTTCCCCACCCAGGCTTATGACCTCCCTAAACCTGGGTTGTTATCTGGGCTTACACTACCGGCATTGGTTCATTTTCATGGAAAAGACCTCAAATCCAAATCCAATCAGAAGGCATTGGTTACCACCACAGCAGGCATGCTGCTATTGTACAGCTGGGTGTGTCTTGCCTACCATATTGCTTGTTTTGTTTTGTTTTGTTTTTGGTTTGTAAGGTTCACACGTGGATAAAAACAATGATGCCTTCTCTCCTCCAGGTGCAGGCTGACACTTAGAGATGTGGGTGAGTGGGAGAGATACTTTTCCTAATAAAACAGTACTTGATAGGTCTGTAATTCAAAATTCGATCAATTTGGAATTATGTTTAGCAAAACCATTCAGTAAAATTGAGCATACGCTGTATTTTGGAAAACACAGAGTGGCCACAAGAAAGTAAAGTAACACATAATTAAAGGGATAAAAATATACACTAGAAAATAGCATTTCAACACAGGAAAAAGGTAGCCATGATATATGATATATGTTTTATATATTAAAAAAAAGATGAAATGCCATGCAATAACAATGTCAATCACAGAAGTAACTGTGATTGAATGCAAAAGTGAACAAAATGGAGAGATTGTGAGACTGAATTACAAAACAATATCCAGGGCTGGAAATATAGCTCAGTAGTACAATAATTGTCTAATAAGCAAGCAATGGCTTTGCTTCAATTCCTAACACTACAAATAAAATGTAAGTAAAAATACAGCCAACATATAATCCCAGCACTCAGATGGCTAAGATGGGAGGATTGCCATGAGCTTGAGTTACATTGTATTCTTAAGGCTAGCCTGAGCTATTGCCTCAAAAATAACTTTCAAAAAAAATCTAACTAAATGTCAGCTATAGGGTACCTACATTAGGTGCAAAACAAGATGAAAAGTAAATGCATTGAGAGTCAAAAGACAGAAGAAAATAGGTATTAAAATTAATTAAAAATGAGCTAGAGTATATAACATGAAGAAAATAGATTTTAAAATAAATACATATTACTAAAGATAAAATGGATATTTTATAAAGATAAATATATAGACACACATGTAGAGGCACAAAATATTAAGGAACAATTTATAAACATGAAAAAGTAGATAGTTCAATAATACTAAATGAATACTTTATCACTTTCAATAATGGATAGAACATCCACACAAAAGATCAAGAAAGTTCTAGAATATTGAACGATGCTATATACCAACTAGATCTATATGTATAAAGAACACTACACCAAAGAGTAGCAGAGTATATGCCCTTTTCAAGTGCACATTAAATGTATTGCAGGTAGACAACATGTTGGGCCTAAAAAACAGCCTCAATAGACTTAAGAAGATTAAAACCATACAAGAAATATTGATATCCCACAATGAAATTAAATTAGAGATGACCAACATAAAGAAATTTGGAAAAAATCAAGTGTGAAAGTTAAACAATACATTTCTAAATACCAGTGTATCAAAGAAGAAATTGTCATGGAAAATATTTTAGTGTTTTATTTATTATTCTTTTAATATTTTATTTTATATGTATGAGTGAATTGCTTCCATGTATGTAAGAGGGTGTCAGATTCCCCTGGAACTGGAGTTACAGATGGTTGTTAGCTGCCATGTCAGTGCTAGGACCCAAACCCAGGTCCTCTACAAGAGCAGCCACTTAACCACTGAGAAATCTCTCCATTCCCTTATATATTGTTTTTATTGTATGTACATGAGTGTATTGCCTACATGGATATAAATGCTCCCAAGTTGTGTAATGCCCATGGATGTCAGAAGGCATTGGATCCCCTGAAACTGGAGTTGCAGGTAGTTATTACCTGCCATATGGATGCTGGGTACCCAACTTGGCTCCTCTCTAAGAGCAGCCAACACTCTTAACTATCTTTCCAGCCCATTGGAAACTATTATAAAATTAATAAACATGAAAATACAATATAGCAAAAACTTTAATAATGCCAAAAAGCAGTGTTTTGAGGGAAATTAATAGCTCCAAATAACATATTAGGCAACAATAAAGAACTAAAAAATTCCTATCCTTTCACAATGACTTATAGATAAGAAGGATAGGTGAGAGAGAGAGAGAGAGAGAGAGAGAGAGAGAGAGAGAGAGAAAGAGAGAGCAAATACAAAGGAACTACATGGAAGAAAGTAATTAGTAAATAAATTAATGAAATAGAAAAATAATGGAAAAATCATGAAACTAAAACCACCTTTTATTTTTACTTTTTCTATAGCAAAATATATAGATAAAGATAAGGGAACCAGTGGTAGACGAGGAAATTTATATGGTCTATTGTTATTTGACATAGGTGCCATCATGGTTATGTGGAGGTAAGTATTGTCCTTTGGTAAATTGTACTAAGCCAACTAAATATAAACATTAAGAAGAATTCCCCTATAAAAACTAACTCAATATGGGCCGCAGTCCTAAAATTAAGAGTTAGAATAATAACTCTTAAAATAATCAAGTATCAATATCCATAAGTTGATGTTAAACCAGGGTTTCTTAAATAGAATACCCAAATCATAAAGTATAAAATGGAATATTGAAAAGCTGAAGGGGATAAAAATTAAAACTTCTGTTGAGAAAAACATTTCACAAAGAAGGGAAGAAATAAGCAATATACTCAGAACCGTAAAAATGATTTTGTAAGTTTCAGCACAAGAGAGAAGTTAAGTGGAGATAGCTCTGACAACACAAGTAAAGAGAGAGGAAGAGAGAGAGAGAAAGAGAGAAGATAAAACATGGACTGAGAGAACATATTTGCTAATTATATATCTGCTATGGAACCAATATACAGAATATATTTTTAAAGCCTTATAACTCAAAACATTAAGGACAACCTAATTTTAAAAGGGAGATAATCTGAACTGGCATTTATAGATGAATGGACCAAAAAGGGTATAAATGCATGCTTAGAAGCATTAGGCATGAAGTTATTGCAAATAAAACCCAGAATGGGAAACTGCTTCATTACTCATTAAGACGAGCATAGCCAGGGGCTAGAGACATGGCTCAAAGTTAAGAGCACCATTTGTTCTTGCAGAGGACCCGAGTTCAATTCCCAGCACCCACATGGCAAGTAACAACCATCTGTAACTCCAGTTCCCAGGGAATCTATTAACTTCTTCTGACTCTGTAGCCATTACATAACATGGGTACACTTACACACATTCAGGCAATACACTCATACAATAAAATAAAAATAATAAATGAAATAAGTTTTAAAAAGATGAGCATAGCAAAAAAATTTGAACAATACCATGTGTAAGAATATTAGAGAAATAGGGCTGGAGAGATGGCCTAGAGGTTAAGAGCACCAACTGCTCTTGCAGAGGACCGGGGTTCGATCCCCAGCACCCATATGGCAGCTGAGAACCGATTTGACTCCAGTCCCAGGGGAATCCAACGCCCTCTTCTGACCTCCACAGCATTGCACGACACATGTGCACAGACCTACGTGCAGACAGTACATTCATACACATAAAAAATAAATTAAAACATTTTAAAAAAGAATGTTAGAGAAATTGAAATGTCACATATACTTGGGACAAGAATATAAAATAATGTACTAACTCAGAAATACAAATGGGGAATTCGTTTAAAATTTTAATACATAGTCACCATATGGATAAGTAACTTCCCTCCTTGATAGATAGGTGATAGATAAATGATAGATAGATAGATAGATAGATAGATAGATAGATAGATAGATAGATCCAAAAGAAATGAAGATGTGTATCTTTCCAGAAACTTGGAAAATAAATATATGTAATAATGTTCATAGTAGCATTATCATGGTAGCTCACTATGTCAGAACACAAATATTCACTAATTCATGAATGGATACGCATAATGTGACACATTAATATGATGAAATATCATTTAACGCCAGGCGTGGTGGCACAAGCCTTTAATCTAGCACTTGGGAGGCAGAGGCAGGTGGATCTTTATGAGTTCAAGGCCAGCTGGTCAACAGAGTGAGTTCCAGACAGCTCGGGACTAACAGGGAGACCCTGTCTAAAAAGACAAAAAAAAAAAAAAAAAAAAAAAAAGAAATATCATTTAACATGATAAAGATGCAGGACAGTTATGGCAGAATGCATGATCTGGGATGGGGTGGGGTGGGGGGAAGGGAAAGGGGACTATGCCTCTGAACTGAATTGAAAAATGTTGTATGAAATACACAAAACATCAATAAAAAATAAATTAATTAAACAAAAAGAAATGAAACAAACATAAAAACGTTCTACTAAATCAAAGAATGTAGCCACAAGCAACCACAGATTGCAATATTTCATGTCTATGAAATGTCCTAAATGCAAAATTCTGTAATAAGATGGAAAATATCATCTTGTGTAGGGTTATGTTGGGAAGAAAGAAGGAATGTAGAATGACTGTTACTGATTTACAAATGTATTGAAGGGCATTAACATCATTTAATAATTTGACTTCTTTTAATTTTATATTGCTCCAAAATATGCATATATATGTACATATATGCCACACATATACCAAAATTACAATGTCTAAAAATAAGCTATAGGTTAATTCCAAAACATGTTTAGGGATTCATATTTTAACAGCAGATTTTCATGCAGGTGAAAAGAAATATTACTTTACAACAACAATAACAAAAAGACTTGTTCAAAAAACTGACCCAAACAGGAAACTTCTACCCACAACAGTAAACTTCTGCATCGAAAAATTTTAAAGAGATTGAGAAAAAGATGCAAGACATGTAGGGCAGAATACACGATCTCTGGTGGGGGCAGGGGCATGGAAGGAGGAATGGGTTTAATATAGATTAAGAAATGTTGTGGGGGCTGGAGAGATGGCTCAGTGGTTAAGAATGCTGACTGCTCTTGCAGAGGACCTGGGTTTGAGTCCCAGCACCCACATGGAGGCTAAGAACCAGCAGAGGCAGGTGGATCTCTGTGAGTTCCAGGCCAACCTGGTCTACGGAGTGAATTCCAGGCCAGCTGGGGCTATAGGGAACCCTGTCTCAAAAAAAAAAAAGTATGAAATGCACAAAAGTTCAACAAAAATTTTTAAATCTATTATCTGAGTAAAGTTGACAAAAAAGAAATAGTTGAACTAAATTATCCTCAAGTTCAAAAAAGCTCTCATGTTTGGCTTTCTTGTTATTCTTAAATCTAACCAATTTTATTTACATGACTACATTTGCTTATCTATTTTGTTTATGAAACATTCTACTGATTTTCTTTGAACTCAAAATGAAATGGACAAGAACTCCCTTGGAGTTCATATCAATAATTGCTACTAAATTCTCTTGTCGTGCATTTAATAGATACCCTTCTTGAAATATTTCTGATTTTTAAGGACTCCAAGCATGAGGGACAATAGTAGAATGCTGTAATTGATACAGAGATTTCAGCTTTGGACACTAACTCCAAGCATCTCACAGGATCTGTAAATCAAGACAAAAGGAAGTCCTGCTGAATGTATCAAAAGTCTTGACAGAAGAAAATATTCTATCCTTAAATGAGGAGGAAGCATTTGGTTTGATGGAAGGGTACTAGAGACTGAGAAAAAGTAGAACAAAATTACATGTGCAGAAATGCCTATTCTTAATGCAATGCCCCCAAGGACCTAGGCTATGCAAAGAACCAGTCTAACCTCAGTTACCGTACATCTTCAACCTTGTAAATTATATTCCCTTTTAAACACTTGCTAATTCATAGCCCCTATCTCTGTCTTCCCATTTATTTCAAACAGTGAGGACTTGTGTTCTTGTTCATATTGCTTGACCTAATAGTTGCTAAGGAGCTCAATTTTTGTAGCCTTCTATGGGTTAATAAAGTAATACATAGTTTTTGAAGTCAGAATTGGTTCATTGCCTCAGGAGGGTGTCCAAAACTAAAATAAGGAAACATTCTAATCCTTTTCATTACCTCAGTAAAATATATATAACAAAAGATTCCCTTGAGGATTTTGCATTTCAAGATTCTTAAATTATTATGCCTTACAATTTAGAATAGTTTTAGGTTTACAGAAAAATTCAACAGAAAGCACAGAGAGTTCCCTTATGTTACCTCCACCCACCCAACCCAATTTTCCTTATTACTAACATCTTGCATTACTATGCTACATTTGTTCCAAGTGATGAACTAATATTGATACATTATTGTTAGCTAAAACTCATAGTTTGTGTTTGTTCACTCTTTGTCTTGCATAGTTCTATGATTTCTATAAATGAATAATGACACATCTACTATTACAGTGTCATGTAAAATAGTTTCATAGGCCTAATTATCAACTATGATCCAAATACTCATCCATTCTCTCTTCTCCCCCTTTCCCCAAACCCCTAGCATCCACAGATACTTTTACTGTCTCAGTAACTTTACCTTTACCAGGACGTCAAATAGTTGGAATTATGCAAAGCATAGCCTTTCATAGTAATGCTTTCACTTAACATGTATTCAAGATGCCTCCAGGTCTTTTAATGGGGGTATTTTTATATCTTTTTCCTTCTGACACAGAATAATACCCTGTCATATTGATACAGTTTATCTATTTACTAGTGAAAACATGTTGTTCACCTCTAAATTTTGGAAACTATGAATAAGATTGTTATAACTATCCACAGGCAAGTATTTAGACATTAATTTGCAACTGACATGAGTAAATATGTGAGACTGCTGCATATGCTGGTAAAGTTTTCAGCCATGCACAGATAATTCTGTATCTAATTAATATATGAAGAGACTACACTAGTTACTTTTTATGGTATTTTTGAGACAGGGTATCCCTGTAGTCCCAGCTGGCATGGAACTCACTCCGTAAACCAGGCTGGACTTGAACTCACAGAGATCCACATGCTTCTCCCTCCAGAGTGCTTGGATTAAAGGTGTGCACCACCATGCCCAGCCCGCTAGTTAGTTTTTTTCCCACCGGTTACTTTTATCATCACTGTGACCAAATATTTTAAGGGTGGAATTATTTATTTTAAATTGTAGGATTTAGTCCACAATCACTTGGTTCCATACTCTTGGTCAGAACAATACAACAGCAGAAGTGTGTGGATGGAAGATCATCACATCTTTGCAAACAGAATGCAGAAAAAAAGGAATATAGAATGGCATCAGTATAAGATATAGCTCCCAGGAACATTCCCCCCTAGTGACCTACCTCTTATACATATGTCCTATCTCTCAGTAATGTCATCATATTATTAATCAGAGAATTATGGGTGAGCTCTTATGGCCTGAACACCTGTAGACATGCCTTTATCAGCACACAAGTGACAATCGAGCTTAACCATCTAGCCATCACAAGTTAGGTGTGGTCATACGTATAATCCCAGCATTTGGGAGGCAAATACAGAGTGAGTGTCAGTTTGAGGCCAGTCTGTGTTATGTAGCAAGATACTATCTCAGGAAAAAATATATAGATTAGCCACTACAGAGGATAAACCAACATTTGGCTCTCAATTGTCCATGTGACTTTCCTTTGTCATTCCTGAGGATCCCAATGGTTCCTGTAAAAAATAAAATAAAAAAAATTATATATAGTATATAATAATATTATAATATAATAATCATTATTATTCATAATGCATATAGTATAGTATGAAAAGATGCAATGATGGCAGACCTATCCCCGGTCATGAGCATGAGTATTGTCGTGAAAGGGTTAAATATTAGAAACCTGTTTTCTAATTCTACTTAAATTTTCTCATTGATGTTTGTTCATGGACCAATTTCACATGGCAAAAGCTAAAGAAACCACACTACACCTCAGTCGTTTTCAGAACTGCCATCATCTTTGCCTTCAGTCTTCATTGAGCTTGCTCATTTTCCCTCAGTGCCCAGTAGTACATAATATTGGTTATCCTTAATTTCTATCTAGATGGCCATCTTTCCAGTTAGATTGACAATTCTTTTCTACTATTTGTATTAATCACTTATATACTATTTTTTGTCATCTGATATGATGCTTTTCTGCTTAAGTTAGTGAAGTTTTAGTTACAAAGACTTAAGAACAGATCATTTCAGCTCAACTAAAAGGAGAAATAGGCATATGAAAGGCATGCATGTGTCAATGAGAAAGACAAGAACTAATATATAGCTAGGACTTGTGGGAGCAGTAATACAGGTAGGATTATGGTTATAAATGTTAATTTTGGAATTAGAGTACCTTTGTTCAAAACTTGGTTTTATACCAATTTCTTATCAATTTATACCTGGATTTCCTTATCCATTCATCAAATGAGGATAATTATCCTTGTCAAAGGATAATTATAATAATTATCCTTAATTTCTATCCAGATGGCCAAAGATGGCCATCTCGATAGAAGTTAAGGATAATCAATATTATATATAATTTGTGAAAATTAAGTGTATTAATATAAACAAATAGCTTAGAATTATAACTGGCATATATGTGTATTTTATAAATATTAAACATTGTCATTATCAATTGCTAAAGCACCGTTTTTGCCCCTCCCCCACATAGTCTTTTACTTGGTATCTCCCATTCTATGGTCTTCTTCAGTCTCTTTTTCCTGAAATTAACTTTCTATAACCTTACTCCATATCATTTCTTCTTTTTCAATTTTCAGCTTGAATGTTGTGTTTGGGGTTTATTGTACTTCATACTCATGGCATATAGTTGCCATCAGTGTGTCCCTGACCAAGTCATGTAGGCCTTGTAAGATTCCATTTCCATATTTGTTGAATAACGATGATAGAATGTACAGTGTAAACTGTTGTGAGGATTTAATGAGTTGAGATTTTCCCTGGTATTTCCAGCATTTGCTGTAGTTATTACCACGATTCTCAAAGCACTCTTTGGACTTTCTGCTCCTGCTGCTTACTGCTTTGGAAGGATCAATTGACGATGAATCATAGCCTACTAATGATTAGCAAGGCTGAGCAGACTTACTTCCAAAGCAGTTAGCAGCAGGAGCAGAAGCCAAAAGATGGTCTGAAAATTGCCATAATGGCAAACAAATGTATGTTGTTTACAGTAAAATGTATGCAAACTGGAGATAATCGCATTGAGTGAATTAAGCTAATCTCAGACAACCAGCATATGTTTAAATATTTTGTGGTTCCTGGATTTTATAAAAATGCATAAAATAATGTATATATGACATGAAAGTAGAAATGAGACTGTCTTATCAGGACTAATGCGAAAGAGAGGGGCAAAATTGTGTGGGTAAACGTACTTGATGCACAATAGATGCTTATAGGAATTTTTTTAATAATAATTTAAGTACATTTAAATTGATGTCAAAGCTAATGATTGATTTCACTTGTTTAGACATCACCCATTTATGGTCAACAGTTATGGCCAGAACATGAGGCTAAAGAAAGATAAAACATGATTACCACTTTTAGTGAAACTTCAAGAGTGGGAAAATTATATTTCCTTTACAGTGTGAGTAGGCCAAAGCTATAAGTACACACAAGTCTTTTGTATAGAGTTCTCAAAAATATTGCTGATGATAAGTGAGCTAAATATCTGATTCAGATATGTACTGGAGTGAGTATGAATGTAGATCAGAGCTCTCCCTAGAAATATGCTAGAACTAAACTCTCCAACTATGAAATGTCACAGATGGCTATGGTCCTAAAGAAATCTAAGTTCAACATCTCTTTTCCACAATCTCCAGCCCAAGCTTTACTGATTGAAAAACTGAAGGCCAGAGGTCAGTCATACAGTGAGTTATTGAGAAATCTCAATTATGCTAGCATTATTGATGCAAAATTAAATTCACATTTAACCCACATTTTTACTTAAAACTATTTTTTCCATATGTCAAACCACATTACCACATTACCACATTTTCATGTAATTTTGTCAGTCCTATGGTCATATTATAGCACCCAATCTTAGTTCATTACTGTTCAGTTGTTGGCATCTACTTGCAACACTGAATAAACCATAAAAGAAAATAAATCTAAGGCAATATAATAAACTTTCCATCAGGCAAAGCCTTCTGGATCCTTCAAACATCTCTCTGCATCTCTACATCTATGCCTTTGTCAATTCTAATACACAAGCCAGAAACCTTTTCTCCTACTTTCCATATCTTAATATCATTATAAATAAATTTCCTCATTATTTGAAAGGAGTAAGGCAGACTTTTCAACCATCTAAGACTCACAGAACATTATAGAACAATGGGTAGAAAGAATATAAAAGCTGGAGGATTGAGAGAGAGTGGACAGCTGTGAAATGTTATCTTGTGGGCATAACATGGCTGATGCCTACGACAACTGGGGATGATTACACAAGATCAAGCCAGTCAAAATCCCAGCATAAACATGGGGAAGCAGATAAGATATCCCAAAGAAAACTAAGGAATTTTGGCAACTGATTGCTGCTTGGAGTGGAAAGACAGTGTCTTACATAGATGGAACTCTTGGTGGTCCCAGTGGATAGACCCACACTGAAGGATATTTGGGGACACAAATAAGACTATATACATATATATATATAGTGAGTAAATTTATATATTAGTTATATATTATATAATTATATATAATATATTTATATATGTTATAGAATGTAATTATATGTAGTATATTATATTATATAATAATATGATTAATAGATTAATTTGGGCATGGGAAAGGTACAGATATGGGAGGGGACATAAATAGTATCAAGCGATACTGTATGAAAATCTCAGAAATTCACTAACAAAAGAATTAGGATGAAGTTTTTTTTTAATTAAGTAGCAATGAATATCAAAATGGAAATTTCCTAGAATCAGAATGAGAAGTTTGTACTGGAGATTTGAGATTCATATAATCAGAGGTACATATTTGATAGTTCTTCATAGTTGTGCTCAAAATGTCTGAACTAGATAACATAAGGGAAGAATTATTTATTTTAGCTCACAGTTTAAGGAAACATATTCCCCAATGGTGGAAAAGGCATGCAACAGAGTTTACTGTGCTGGGAGTATCCAGCTGGGACTCCTCATGTATCAGCAAACAGGAAGCAGAAAGTTTGGACCAGAAGTAGAGCTAGCCCACAACATTTAAACCCCATGGTCCTACGTTTTGTAGATAAACTCCTTGTCCAAAATGTCCTACAATGGCCCCCAAATGGGTGCCACTAGCTAGGTACCAAGTCCTTACCCACATAACTCTGAGTCATTTCACGTACAAGCTATAAAAAGGTAATAGGTGAAGACTTCAGACTTCACTGAGGGGATAAAAATTTAATTGACAGAATTGTGTCCATTTACAAGGGGAAAGGAAAATGTAAAATAGTCACTTGGAAACCAGGGACAAGGCATGCCCTCCTAATCCATCGAATACTTTCAAGAGGAGGTCAATCAGTAGTATTTGTTAAATTTCGAAGAAAATCTGTTTTGTTGGTGTTTGGCTATTAAGAACGTTAATTAGATCATTGATGGTTTTTAAAAATAGCTAATTCTATGAAGCCAGAGAAAATAAGTATGGAATGTAGCATACCATCAGATGGGAAATTTGCCAAGGAAAAGAACTAAGAAAAATAAGTCTAGAAAAGTGATAGAGTCAAATAAAATATCTCTACCACCCAAAACATTGAAGAAACCTCTTAAAGATGGCATAAATTATCATTGAATCTTGAAAAGAAACTATGTTTTTCACTTAAAATGCTTATATTCTTCAAGCATCTGAGCTATTGAAACATACTTGAAATGTTTGATGACTTCATTCTTAAAATGTCAACTTGTTATGTAACAATAAGCTAAATGAAAATAACATTAATTACACTCATGTATTTCAGGGAACTTTCAGTAAATTATACATAAATTATTTATTTGACAGTTATATAATAGGATGTTCTTTTGTACATAGGGGGTTTGCGTGTATATGGTGCTTGAAACTAACAGATAAAGATAGACTAAACATGTATGTATGTTCATAAATATAAATTGTACATTAGCTGACTAATTTAAATTTTATCTGTTCCATAAATCCTCACTGAGTATCCCAAACTATATCCTTGAAACTAAGATACTGTCTACCTTTTTCATTTGAATTTTACCTTCACAGCCTATCATAACTCTTCTGATACTTTCTTCAGCACTTCTCCAAATATTACTATTAAGCTTTTGATCATTTGAAGTGTCTCTGTCTCTGTTTCACTAATTTCTAACACTCTATGATGGGATCACTTTATTAATCTTTGTATTCTTCAAATATTTAGCACAAATCTTGCACATAGTAGGAGCAACTTAATTTTCTGTGTATACTTAAATTTTTGTGTGTGGTGTGTGAGCATATGTTTGCATGTTCGTGGGCATGAATGTGTAGGCTTGAAATTACTGTGTTTCTTCCTCAGTTGCTCCTCACTTTATTGAATTAGGTTCTCTCAGTTGAACTCGAAGATCACTAATTCTAGCAAGTTTACCCAAGGGATCTCCTGTTTCTGCCTCCCCAGTGCTGACACGCCTACTAGCTTTTATTTATTTGGGCTCTGGAATCTGAACTCCAGTCCTTTTAATTGTTCGAGTGCTTTGTCTACTGAGCCATCTCTCCAGTCTAAAGAACAACTTAATTGACTTTTTTTAAATTTTTATTTGTTTATTTTTTAAGGGATTCTACAATATAAGAGCACAGTTGTTTTCAGATCACATTGACGTTGCTCAGTGAGGCATACAATTAGGTAATTGGTGCTAGCATCCACAGATGAGGGATACCATTCATCATTTGTTTTTCTGGGACTGTGTTACTTCACTCACATGATATCTTCTAGCTCCATCCATTTACCTGCAAAGTTCATGATGTCATCTTTCTTTACTCCTGCATAGAACTCCATTGTGTAGATGTACCACATTTTCTCTATCCACTCATCAGTTGAGGGGCACTGGGTTGGTTCCAGCTCTTTGCCATTGTGAAGAGAGCTGTAATAAACATGGCTGTGCATGTATCTTTGGAGTAAGATGAGTCTTGTGGGTGACTTTATTTTTAAAACAGCAAAAGTAATTTGTAAGTTTGTTCTTTGAAATTTTAGCCTTTTGAATTTTCTCTATATGAATGTTGACTGCATTATTGTTTATTTTTTAATGTGTATTCATGTGTGCTGAGTGAATTTATGTGTAGTACCATGTGCAGGCAGAGACTAGAAAAGGGTGTCAGATAACCTTGGAGTGAAGTTATAGGCAGCTGTAAGCTGCTGTGTGGGTGTATAAAAAGTATTCAACATTAAAAAGTCAGGCTTTTGGACTGTCTAAATTTGTATTCCTTCTTGTTAATTAAATTCTGTGAATGAAAATTTTGTTTTCTCCTACTACAATCCTCTTAGAACTCCTCTGTCCAGAGGAGTTTTCCTTAGCTGTGTTTTCCTTACAAGTGAACAGGAGTAGGCAGAGTAGGGCCCTTGCATTTATACCTACTTTTCAAAATGTAAGATCTCTTGGCTTGTCAAGAGTATTAGACACTCTCTTTGAAATACTTATTGCTTCTTACTAACCTATAAAAGTTACTCATAAGTGAATGGCACTGCATAGTCCTCCATAGAGAATTAGCGATATTAAATGAATTGATGCATATTTAAAAACTAAGATTGAAATCATGGTAAAAAAAAAATGACACCAAATATATTGATCTTTATTGTCTCGAATACATCAAGACTATGCCTTACCAGTATAGAACCTCAGAAAATTTATTTCCCTTTCGTACGCCCCAAGGCATCTTATGAAACTAAATATTTAATGCCCAGCATTGCGGCACATGCTTTTAATCCCAGCACTTAGGAGGAAGAGGCAAGCAAATCTCTGTGAGTTAGAGGCCAGCCTGGTCTACATAGCAAGTTCTAGTCTTGCTGGGACTACTGGCAGATCCTGTCTCAAGAAGGTCCGAAAAGGGAAAAAAATCAAATATTTAGACTTAGATTGACTCTAAGGTCTCTTCATTTTATGTCAAGTCCCAGTATTATAATATTGACAGCAAGAAAAGAGCACTGCCTTTGTCCTCAGAAGAACTTTCTATAGTAGTCCTGTTGTCAACTGACTTTGGCAGTTCCTACTAGTATATTCCTAAGTGTATCTTGTCTACCTTTACCAGTGCTTCAACAGCGCAGTACTTTACACACATCATCTAAATTTCAGTTTAATATTGGCGCTATAATTTTCCTTTCTTTTGAGACAAGGTCTCACTGTATAGCCCTGGATGCCCTGGAATTCACTATGTAGACCAGGATAGCCTCAAACTCAGGGAGATCTGCTTGCCTCTCTCTGCCTTCTGAGTACTTGGATTAAAGACATGTGCCACGGGGGCTGGAGAGATGGCCTAGCGGTTAAGAGCGCCGACCGCTCTTGCAGAGGACCTGCGTTCGATCCCCAGCACCCACATGGCGGCCGAAAGCCGTCTGAAACTCCAATTCCAGGAGAACTCCAGTTCCAGGGGAATCCGACACCCTCTTCTGACCTCCGCGACATTGCACGACACGGGTGCACAGACCTGCATGCAGACAGTACATTCATACACATACGGAAATAAATAAAATTAAATAAAAAAAAAAAAGACATGTGCCACAATGCCTGGCCTAATATGACTTTCTTTATTGGTCAGGTTTTCTACAATTCTCTATATCCAGTCTATATCCAAGACTAAGAGTCTTTCCAAATATTTACTGAAATCCGTCCCTCTCTCCTTTCACATATTTGCTGACCCTCTGAGGTTCTCACCATATTTTTCAACTCCTAACATCCTCTTAACGGCATAACCTACTTCCAAGTTTAAAGCTCAAGTTCATCCTTTGTTACTGTTTCTGAGATGCTTTTCTTTTCCCTAAAGGACATATTGTATCATGTCATTCTCATGTTCAAAATCTTTCATTGGCTTCCCGCTGCCTCCAATAAAACATCTAAACTTTTGAACCTTATCTTTCCAAGCTTCCCAGGCTACCACCCCACTTGTATGTTCATTCTTTCCTTACTGATGTGACCTTTCTCATTTTCATACCTACACTCAGTGACATTCTGCTGGTTAGACTTCATCCTCCCTACAGTAAATCCTTTTGTTTCTTGGATGCCACACAACCTTTAATTTTCACTAATAATCTTACTACCTCCAAAGAAATATACTCTCTCCGAAAGTTCTGCTCCCCGGCATTGCCTGTAAGCCCCTCTAATGGTACTCACTACGTTATTTTAATGAAACAAATCATCCATGGGCACTACATTGTTCCTTACTAGACTATAATTTAATATAGGACAATATCCATTTTTTCTCACTCCCAATGCTGCTCTGACACTCAGAATAACTAATGCAGAATCTTTTTGCTATACATATAATAGGCAACGCACAATGTTGAAAGTCATGGAGCTGACTCCAAAAAACAGAAACAGTTTGAGTACAAGACTTCCCACTAGAGCTGTCACACAACAGATGGATTCTTTCTCTCAGCAGCAGAGGGTAGAAAAATTAGATCTGAAAAATCCGTACAAAATTCAATAACTGTGTACTAAGAATTGGTTAATGTGCTGAAAGCTCTCGGAAAAGGAGCTTTAAAAATTTAAGAGACACTCAAAAATGGAATAAACAACAGTGGAAAGTGAGGATAGTTCCCATCAAAATAAAGCAAGATGAATTCTGACACATTTCCAGATAGCTAAAGACAGAAGCTATGGCAAACAGTATGTCAGCTCTGAAACAAAATTAAGCCATAGGCACTAAGATTTGTAGATACCAAGGATGCACTGAATCAAGCAGACTTAATTGCTTTACATTGAAACAAATTAGAATAATTAGCTAATGAAGGCTTTCAGTAGGCATCCCTAAATTTAAGGAAAGTAGTAAACAGGTACTTTCTGCATTGTCTATGGAGATACAAATGATGCCCTTAGAACTGATAGTTTGTAAAGGCTATATAATTGCTTAGAAGAATAAGAAGCAATGTTCAATGGCTTCAAGAGCCACAGTGGCTCATAATACGTAGGGGTTGTGACCCAGTTTATAAAAATAAGTACAAACAAAAAAAAATAAGTACAAACATACAGGTACACAAAAATATTTCCTCAAATTAAAATGTTTGCTTATAACAAATTAGCTATAAAAACATTACTATTGCTATTGCCTGAGACCTTTTCATTCATCAGCTGTGCAAAACTGTTTTGTTTTGTTTTGTTTTGTTTTGTTTTTGCCTTTTTGAGACAGGGTCTCCCTTTAGTCCCAACTAGCCTAGATCTCGCTATGTAAACCAGGCTGGACTTGAACTCAGAGATCCTCCTGCCTCTGCCTCCCAAGTGCTGGGATTAAAGGCATGCACCACCACACCCAGCTTAAAGATGGTTCATGTGGGTGCTGAGAATCGAACTCGGGTCCTCTACAAGATCAGTCGGTGCTCTTAACCGCTGAGCCATCTCTCCAGCCCCGCAAAACTGTTTTCTATATATTCTCAAGACTTTTGTACAACCTGCCCCTTCTCTATAGATCCCTAAGATACCCTAAATTATGTGTTGTGAGCTTCCCCATCAGTAAACTGGACCCTCAGTTTCCCTCCCCTTCCCCAACTTAAAATTGCCCTGTCCTGACTCCCATACCATGTTATTCAACCCTCAATTATACCCACGGATCTGCTAGCTCACAAGGGTCTAAGAACTTACAACAATGTGAGATATTTAGATCTTCCCCCAAAAATCTGTGTGTTCAAAACAAAAATTAAGATCCAAAATTGTAATTCACTAATAGTGCTCAATTTTTTCAAGACATCAGTAAGTGGTTAATTTTTCCCTCTTAAAACAGGAGAATCTAAAATTAACATCTAAGTTCTGTTGATGGTTCTGTTGTTGAGGATGTAGCTTTGAAAATGTCACACTTAATTTTTATGAAATCCAATTTCCCTCTTTGAAAAATGGACCCATTGATCTAGATTCCTTCCAATTCTAACAATCTATACTATAGAATTACCTTTCAGCAGATTCAATATTGTACTTATTCCACCTCTGTATAAAGGCTGAGCCTAATTTTCATCAACCATGTTCATAAACGGAGAAGCCTGTATTTTCTTTGCTCCATGTCACCTCTACCAACAGTATTTGCCCTCCTCTAAATAAAATTAATTCTACCATGTTAAGCATTAAGTAAATTGGTGTTGTATAAAGTGTTACATAATTTCATCTGGACTGTAAGGTGAGTTGCTTATTGAAGGGTGTCTATGAAAATAAGATGTCGCTGTTCTATTCATGGGAAAATGCTGGATTCAAAGTAAAGAAACTTGGATTCAAATTCTAGGTCTACTACTCATTCGCTTTATAGTTAGAGTTCCAGGCAACTCTGAAATTCTTAAATACCCATTCTTTTATTTATAATAGAAAAGCTGTGTATTCCTAATTTTGAAGTCTGAGCTCAACATCAAGGGTTAAATAAGAACATACATGTGAATTCACTAGCACGGGATATTGAAAATAATAAAGTATTCAGTGCACAATATTTGAATCTAAAAAGTTATTTTTGAGCTATCATCTAAAACATGATGCAAATTAAATGTGCATAAACAATAAGATAATCTTCAAGGATTGATCTGTGAATCAAGATATACATATATACATATCTTCACAACTTCATGAAAGAATATATACAGAAACATGTTGGAAAAGAAATGTCACTAGCACATTCACCTATAGTTCACTAGTTCTGTTCAGAGTTAAAGAGAAGAAAAAGTAGAGCTACATACTAAATAATTCTAGTATAATATACTTCTATTTCTTCCCATCATTGTTTAGGGGCTTCCCATCATTTTTTCATTCAGCTACAGCATCTTAAACCTGAGCATTCCAAGCCCCAAATGAGCAAAATCTAAAATATTTAAGATACCGACATAACATCACAGGTGGAAAATGACATCCATGACTTGATGCCATGAGTTTCAGGCAAACTTCAGGGACACTCTAAGCAGCACATATAGTGACCATCTGGCTATATGTTTAATGTGCATATAAAACATTAAAGAATTTCATGTTGAGAGTTCCTATCCCCAAGATGTCTCATTATGTATAAAAAATATTCTACCCCAAGATAAAACTGACATTAGGCATTTCAGATAAAGGATATTTAATCTGAATTTATCATAAGAGAATTATGCAATTCCTACCCAGAGAAATAATAAAAAGATGTATTGGAAAATTTTGCATCTAGATAATATCAGATCAGATTTTCTAAATTATTTCTGGTGCTTTGAAAAAGAACCTTTGGCCATCCTCACTAAGACACAAAAAATTTTGAATCTCTAGATGAGAATTTCACTTACTTAGAGAGATATATGGAGTGAAGAAGCTACACGATTGTTTTTATTTCCCCTAAGAATTTGACTGTTTTAAAAACAAACCAGGAGAGATTATTTTAATCATAAATAAATCATGCATAAATTGGTTTCATGTCAAGGAAAAATTTCACAAAATAAGCAATTTAACCACACATAAGCTGAACACATTGTAGTGTGCTTCATTGTCTGTTTGGTAACATTAGCCTTGAACTATATTTAGATTCCAAAAGCAAGTTCTCACCAATTTAACAAACTTTTACATGAATGTCTGAAATAACAGCAAGGGGGCCCAGGAAAAAATGAGATGCTATCCCTGTCTTCATGAAACATACAGATTCCTTGTTGGGAAAATACATGAACATGACTCTGCATATGGCAGCTTAGCTGACAGACTGGCAGTAGCAGAAAAAAGGCAGGAGGAAAAGCCACTTCTGAGGGAAAGATACGTTTAGATTTGAAAAGGTTGTATTTGTCATGCCTATAGAACACTTAGGTGGATAATTCTAGAGTATACACGGATGGCCTGAGGAGGAGGAAAAAAATTCAAGCCTGAACATACAGATTATGGAGTCAAGTTTACAAAGTAGAATGAGACAGGAAACTTCAAACAGTGTCCTGAGCAACACCCATAAAAGAGGAAGGCAGAGTAATAGGAGCTGTAGAAAGACAAAGGCAGAACAAAACAAATGGTACTGGTTCCACCTAACTCTGTTCTATCCTGAAAATCCATGAATATGATAGTGCAGTGTCTGTATAATCATAAACCCACAACTGTAAAGAGAACAAGAAAAGTGACAACAAAATTCGAGAAGCTAGAAAGTAGGTATCTTCATTATAAATCATTTCTCAGCTGCAAACTTTGAAAGTGATTGTTTCTGGAAAATAAGATTGGGGGGGGCAATATATTAGGATTACTGATTTTTATAGCTCTTTGTGGCTAATAGCTGAGAGGGAAATATATTAGGATTACTGATTTTTATAGCTCTTTGTGGCTAATAGTTGAGAAGTAAATTGATGTAAAGCAATTAGAAACATCATATATTAGTTAGGACTTCAATAAATTCAGATATGAAAGAAAAGAGGAAAATGTAGCTTGAGATATTAAAAAAAGAATAAAAAGTTTCATGTTTGTGTAAATTAGTTGCTTTTGGGACACATTTCCTAGCTGTGAGAAAACATGACAAGAGTTAAAATCATGACACGAGGGAGAAAAGGGTAAAGAATGAATGACTTTAGGGACATTAGATGAGAAGATGGGACAATATTGGCACCTTATGGAAAATTTAAAGGAAAAGAAATGTGGGTCATCTGCTCAAACTGTAGAGGCCAGAAGAGGGACCCTGAGAAAAGAAATGAAGGTTTGGAACAGCTGCTGTGGGAAATGCTAGCAAGAGCCAACTATGGATGAGAAAAGGATTAAGGATAAGAGTTGAGGGTCCAACTGAGGTTGAAAAGCATGCATTTGTAGTGGAGCCAATGAGCATGGATATGCAATTTTTCCCAGATAGGTCTTCAGCAGCCTGGGAACAAGAACAGGCAAAGAGGAACACTGAAGTGAGCCAGGCCTGGGCAGGGATTGCCAAAGCTGTGATATGGAAGGTGAAGGAGTCAAAGGAATGGAAAAAGCTTGTGAGTGTCATTGAAACGGAGTCCAGAACAGGGAGGAAGGGAGAAGACAGGATGTGGCTGTTGGCCTAAGAGATTAAGTAAGAGAGAAAGGAATGGAGCTCAAAAGGAAAACAATCTGATTGATCACAAGGCCACTTCTTGATGTTTCAGACACAAATTCAGGTAACTAGCTCCTCTGTAACTAAACTGAGGACTTTTGGCTGACGAGCTGCTGATTTTCCAAGCAAGTGCAGCATTAATGAGATTTAAATGACTGCTTTCTGCCATGAGTTATTTCACTGCGGTGCTCTTTGGTCCAGTTTTCCCATTGTTTTTAAGGTATTTCTTGCAACTAATCTTGGCCAGTTCAGCCTGGGTGGGGGAAGGGACAGAGGCACAATGAGGGGAAGTATGTATTTAATAATTTCCTTTTGTGTATGGCTCTAGGTCTGGCTCTGCCTCAAAGACCCTTTACTGTAAGGAACACAAAGAACATTTGGAAGCTATCAATTTACCGAGGGTCCCAAAGTACTGCCTGCCCTAAGATGAAATGTTGGCTAATCTCCTTTCCAGCCTTCCTCTAGAGGGCAGCTGTTTCCCTCCTGGGTTTGGAAGCTGACGGCTTCTTGCCCAGATTGCTAGCTCTTCACCATGTGCAGACTCTGAGTTTACAGCAGTTGAGAGGGAAAGGTGGGTGGGGTAATCATTCACAGAAGAATACAGAAGACTTAAGGCCTGTCAGTTCCCAACCCATAGAGGCCTCCTTCAGCCCTTTGGATCATGTCACCAGGAGAAACTTTTATTGATACTCAAAAAGCTATGACTGACTCAGACATATTTGCATCAGGAAATAATTTCATGTTTCATTTTTATGGACAAAAATTTAATCTATAGAAGCTGTAACAAAGCTCATCAATTGGTCTCCTGCTCTTCACTGTTTGAAAACAAGAGCTTACTGGGACAAACCAAATGGATTGTTCGTGCTACTGCATATTATTTATCAAATAACAATCTTGGCATACACCTATATCCTATCATTTCTCTCTACCAAACTGTGCTCTATTTTATGCCCAATAAAATAACATAAAAGTTATGAATGTCTGCCTTCCCAGTATTATTCCTAAATATTGTAATTGGATCATATTTACTCGATTAGGAAAAGAAAAACTCCAAGACCACATTTTAAAAGGCTACTTTTAAGCATCGAACAAATGTTAAAGAGCTCTAGAAAACAATGTTAAAGAAACACACAAGCTAACATCATTTTGACTATAAAACAAAAAAGCAATTTTGATATCAATATATGAGTTTTACTGACAGAAAAACTTATCAAAAGAACACTTTAACAAAACATAATACTCATAGTATATATGTTGTCAGAGCATTTTTAAGAATCTATAACCAAAGAACCTGAAACATGACTTTAAGTCTGCATAAAAATGCCACTATACCAATAAAGCAAATACGGGTCTCCTTGAGTCAAGCAAGACTCCTCCGTCAGCACCAGCTACACCTCACCTGCCTGGAAATACTGTGCAGCAGAGGCAGCCATATGCCTGTATATCCCAAATCTAATTGCCTATTGGCTCTCTCCTTGGAGGAATAATCCATGGCTGATGCCAAAAGCTTACATCCTCTAGTGGTTAGGAGATGTTATAAGCCACAGTAAGACCCTGTCATATTCAACAGAAAAAAATGTAATTCATGGATTAACATACCATCCAAACATCTGTGTCTATACCAAAGTAACCTATGATAACAATTAGTACTGTTTAAATACCTATATATCTAATTGCTTGTGCTTCATTAGTAGGATCAAAAGGTTATTCCTGGACAAACTGTCAGCCCATGAAAGAAAACAGCCATAATTGACCAGAGTCCAAGACAACAGCTCCAGAGAAAGTAGACTGTTTTGCTTCTCATCTACCTGTGCCCCTTTTCTAAGCCTAGGGAAAAATCTGCAGAAGAGGGGGCGTGGTAGAATGTAAGGGCTGTGATTGGGGTGAATGGTGAAACTACAGCAATATAGCCTGGACACTCATTTGATCAACTTGATTGAACATATAAGCCCCCCCTGCTGGATGGTGGGACCAAGGGGCTGTGTGGGTTTGGACCCAACTGCTTGCAAATTGGTTTTACATGAAGGATGTTTGTACTCATAAATTATCACTTATTGCTAAAAAATGGAAAAAAATGAGAGAAAGATGAAGGACAGTTATGGCAGAATGCATGATCTGGGATGGGGTGGGGTGGGATGGGGGGGAGGGAAAGGGAAATATGCCTGAACTGAATTGGAAAATGATGTATAAAATACACAAAGCATCAATAAAAAAAGCCACTATTTCCCGTTTTACAAGTTTAGACATAACTACAGCAATCTTAGTTTAAAATGAAGACCTTTAACATACCTTGGTTGTAAAATTGAATTTACTGAAAAATGTTTTTAAAGACTTAGACTGCTCCATGAAAGGAGAAATGAAGGCAGTATACACATATGACTACTAATCTAGTTTCTTTACTAGCCCCAACTTGTATCTATCTAGACTTGCTCACTCTTTGGAGAAAAACTGTATAAAAATCACTTCTTGAAACATAAATGTAGGATACTTGTTCTTCTTTAGATTTAAGATAGAAGAAAAAATATGTGCTTTTATCATCCCTCAAGGAAAAAAAAAATCTATCCACAGTAGCTTTCATTCCACTTTTGACTCTTATATCCTGTTACTTCTTTCAGGTAAATGTTTGTGACCTTGGCATCTCTTTCCATACCAGACCTTTTGGTTTATGGGCTTTCCTGCCTCAAAATGCAGCACATGAAGAAGAAAAAGGTCTTTCAAAAGTCTGACATAGAGAGGCTCTGGACCATAGAGAGGCCCATTCTAAGACGTGGTCATTAAAAAAAATGTCTTACCAAAAACCCAGAACATGCCAGGGGTTGGGGGTGGGCAGAAGAATCTTTCCAGCTGTATTTTTTTTAATTGTAAAGAAATGCAACAGTCACTTTTAGATAAATATTTCCATGTTACAACTTTTGTCAGGCTGAGTTGGCAGCTCAAAAAAATTAAACAATTTTAATATGTTAGAAGGATTGCAAGACTACCATATTTCAAAATGTTTATAGGTTTGTTTTGCAGCAGAAAGGAACAGCTTCATCTAATGGAACAAGGACATTTGCTGCAAAAGAAGCCAAGAAGTCTGTTGTTTAAGAATATTTGAAATAGGAAAAAGTACCCAAAAGACAGCCTTTTTTGTAGAAAAGCTGGAAACCTTTTCTGGGTGATTTAAAATGCTCTCCAGTGAACCATGGCCAATTTATGATTAAAAGCAGAAATAAAAACTGTAATAAAACTGCAAAGTGTTTTTTTGGTAGAGTTTTCTTTTTCAGAAATCTATAATAGGTCTGATTTATGCCTTATCCACATCCAATATGCTGGTAAGTCACTAAAATTGCCTTTAAAGGGGTAATTTATTAAAGACTCAGTCCCTAACTATAAGGCCACAATAAACTAGTATTCAGAATAGCTGCCAGTCGAGCTGGTAGTAGGTCATTTCAATACCTCGAAAGAGGAGAAAGCAGCCTATCTTGACAATGGGCAACTCACTTTTTAGGCCAAATAGGTACTCCCATACATGGTATGAAACCTGGAAAGACTATCCTGACCCCAAATATGTCCCTAGAGGCCTCAGTTGGTTATTTAAATTTCTACCATAATGGTCTTTCCTTGTAATTTAGGATACTGTTCCAATTAACATAACCTTGAAAGATAAAATGGAAGTAACTATAAAAATATCGAGGGCTCATTATCCATTCTCTGGCAGAAAGAAGAACTTTGGTAGTGATAACAGAAGACTAACAATGTGTATGCACAATTAAACAGTAGATAATGTACCCAGAAAGAAGTTTGTTGTTGCATCCCACGTAGAAGAGGAGCCTGCATGCTTAAGACATGGGGACTGTGCAGACTGAATAGAAAGATGAAAGTAAATACCATCATGTGGCATTGGAGTTAAAGAACAAATCTGGTCTTTCTTTTAATATCCTGTGACTTTAGATACTCATGTGCTCTGCCATAGATTCAAATCTCCTCATTTGTCAAAAGGGGTTAGAGTAGACAGAAAAGTAACATTTGAAGTCCCATTCAATATTCTCCCAATCAAAAAATAAGTGAGCAAGTAGAGTTGACAACGAACTGGCTCTTTCTCTTTTGCCAAGTTCCCCATCTTAAGCCCTGGGTGTGAAGAAAACTCTGGGAAGATACTACAGAAGCAAGGTACATTTGCTTGAATGGAACCCATTCCAATGAATAGCAACATTCCCTGTTAGGGAAATCACTCTTTCTCCCCTTGATCCTCATGCTGTAGTTATTTTGATTGCTGAAACCAACTAGTAATAGGTTCTGTGCCAGTTTTCTTCATCTGACACAAGAAACACACCTCGAACTCATGTTATATTTTTTTCTATCTTCATTTTAGCCTATAACATTTTACTAAAGACCTAAAGTATACCAAACCAAATTTTCCCTTCACTGCCCTGTGAAATACATAGTGTAACAAAATAAAATATAGAAGTGTCTTAAGGTTGATGATCCTCCTGAAAAAAAAAAAAACAGCTAGGAAATAAGTAAATATTCAGAGGCCAATACAGTTCCTGGGATTGCTTTCTATGATTTGCCTTCAAAAATTTTGCAGGATCTATGTTGAAATGCCCTAAGTTATATGATCAGATCCTCTTAATGACCATGCCTTCATTTAAAAGAACTCACCATCAAGAAATATTTAACTTTTAAGCCTAAACTCCTCTCTCATTTTTCTTCCATACTTTCTCATTAAACATTAAGCCAGAGTGAAAAAGAACTCACAACTACCACCTGCTTTTCAAAAACTTTCACGGCTGTAAATCAGTGGTGTCCTAGTTAAATCCACTTTCTTCTTTCTGCATTCTTTCGGCTCATTAACCTAATCTTATTTGGACCAGCTTGTTCAGTTTAATTTTGCTTTGGCCTCTTCATATTGTACTATAAAACATGTTTGGGCTTATCCGTTATCATTAGCATGTGGTGACTTCCTGTTAATAAGCCTAGGTTGGCTTCAGCAAAGATATTTCCTCAAATTAATCTGTGACTTACTATGAATAATTGTCCAGCTTGCAAAGGAAAGACATTCACATTATTTACTTTATCAGAATAAAAAGCTGAGGCTTGGGGCTGGAGAGACAGCCTAGCAGTTCAGAGCACCGACTGCTCTTGCAGAGGACCCGGGTTCGATCCCCAGCACCCACATGGCGGCTGAGAACCGTCTGAAACTCCAATTCCAGGAGAATTCCAGTTCCAGGGGAATCTGAGACCCTCTTCTGACCTCTATGGCATTGCACGACACGGGTGCACAAACCTACATGCAGACAGTACACTCATACACATACCAAAATATAAAATAAATTAAAATAAATTTTTAAAAAATTTTTAAAAAGCTGAGGCTTTGGGTAGGACACATCTTTCAAAATTGTTCCTATGCTCAAATTACATTATATATTCACAAGAAAACGTCACTATGAGCAATAAAGGTATGCCAATTAAAAAAATTTTTTAAATAATTCAGCCTCGAATTCTTAGTGTCTATTTAACACCATAATATCTTAGGCTTATTTGAAAATTTCACCCTTATTGGTTATTTTTGTGTGCTTATAATTGAATAACAAACTGGAAATTGGTTTTGGAAGCATGATTTTGTAAAATAAAAAAGCATTTAGAAATGATCCTTCATTTTAAATAAAAAATGACTTTTCCTAGTAAAACCTGGATTTCATAAGAAAGTCATCCAGGAAGAATTTCGCTATGTTTTGTTCTGTAACTCTCCTGGTATATTATGGAAATGATAAATTTAGAATAAGATAAATAAAAGAATTCTGAAATTCCCCCAAGGGCTCAGAAGATAATCCAAAAATAAATTACAGATATGTTTAGATCATTTTGAGGTGTATAAATATAAATAAGTATAATTTCCAGCCTTCATAGTGCTTAAGGAAGGTAAGTTATTTGTCCCAAAAATCATAGTCTTAATATGGTAAATGTCATTTAAAGGAGTATTACAGATATAAGAATATATAACACTTGACTCAGGACAAAAGTAAGTATGCGCCAATGGAAATGATGCATAGGTGGTTTGTGGATGAGGCCTTATTGCAGATGCTTCAGCTGAATCTTGAAGAATATAAATGATTCCAATGCCCAGAGATGAAGATTTGTTCTATTTACTTTATTTAACTCACCATTTTGATGAAATAACCTAACAGAAGAAAGGAAGGATTTATTTTGACTTACTGTTTTCAGGGGATTGTGTCGAGGAGGTGGAGAAGGCCAGCAGAGAGCCTTGGTCCATAGCAGTATTATGGCTAATGGTGATTATAAAGCTGAGGTAGAAGTCATGGTGCTTATAACCTTCAAGTTCTGCTCCTAGTGACCCACTTACCCCACCTAGGGCCCATATCCCAATGCTTCCACAATCTCCCTAAACGGCACCACCAGCAAGGAACCAAGTCTTCAAATGTATCATCCTGCGGCAGACATTCACATTCAAACCATAAAAGGATGGTACATTCTTTTTATCTATTCATTTTTATTTTATGCATATGAGTCTTTAGTCTGCATGTATATAAGTGTACCCATGTTGTATAATGCCCAAGAAGCTAGAAGATGCTGTTGGATCTCCTGGAACTGAAGTTACTTACGGTGGTTAGCTGCCATGTTATTGCTGGGAACCAAACCCAAGTCCTCCGAAAAATAGCTTCTAATTCTCTTAACTGTTAGCCATCTCTCCAGTTCCAAGATAGTGCTTTCTAAGGAAATAGTATTCCATGAAAAATCTGGGACATAAACAAAGAGTACTATAGTGCAATCAATTTGACAGGAGGAAACACTTCCTTCCTACAGCAAAAGTATGAATCATGCTGTGGATAGACTGAAATCCCAAGGGAAACGAGAGAGAGAGAGAGAGAGAGAGAGAGAGAGAGAGAGAGAGAGATTTCCCAGAAACCACCTTTATCACATACTCCCAGATCTATTTATTGCCTAGAAATCCTCTCTGTCTGCCTGTATCTTTCTCTAGTATACTCAGTCACAACTCTCATGCCAAAGTAAGATAGCCGTGAAAGGAAATTCAAGTCTTCACCCTTAGGTACAGATACCAGGTACACACTCCCACAACAAAGCTTCAACACAGTGTACTCTGACCTTAATTATTTCCTTTCATAACAATGAAAGTGAGCAATCCCTGAAGGATTCTCACAGTCCTTTTTTCTCCATATAATAACTTTCTCCTCTCCTTCCTGCAAGGTTCAATTATGAGTTTCCATCTTTATCAAAGTAAAATATAGTCTGGAAAATAGGGATGGTTCTTGCTTCTTTACCTTCTAGGGATTTATTTGAAATTGGGATTATCTATCCATCAGTAAATCAAGCAATTGTGCCCAAACCCACACAGCCCATGGGTCCCACCATCCAGCTGGGGGAACTTGTATATTCAATCAAGTTGATCTAATGAGTGTCCAGACTATATTGCTGTAGTTTCACCATTCACCTCAATCGCAGCCCTTACATTCAACCATGACCCCTCTTCCGCAGATTGTTCCCTAGGCTTACAAAAAGGGCACAGGTGGACGAGAAGCAAAACAGTCTACTTTCTCTGGAGCTGTTGTCTTGGACTCTGGTCAATTCTAGCTGTTTCCTTTCATGGGCTGACAGTTTGTCCAGGAATAACCTTTCGATCCTATTAATGAAACACAAGCAATTAGATATATAGGTATTTAAGCAGTACTAATTGTTATGGTAGGTTACTTTGGTATAGACACAGATGTTTGGATGGTATGTTAATCTATGAATTACATTTTTTCTGTTAAATGTGACGGGTTCTTACTGTGGCTTATAACATCTCCTAACCACTAGAGGATGTAAGCTTGTGGCATCACCCATGGGTTATTTCTCCAAGGAGAGAGCTAATAGCCAATTAGATTTGGGATATACAGGCATATGGCTGCTACTGCTGCACAGTATTTCCAGGCAGGTGAGGTGTAGCTGGTGCTGACAGAGAAGTCTTGCTTGACTCAAGGAGACCTATATCTGCTTTATTGGTTTAGTGACCTTTGATAATACTCTCTGGTATTCCAGAGACCAACTGTACACTTGCAAGTGTGGTCTCAATACATCTTTCCCATGCTTACATCAGGTGTTCGACAGCAGGGCCTTATCGCCTCTCTTCTTGCAGGTATCCCAGTTTACAGGCAAGAAGCCTTTACCTTTTGGGGGGGGGGGGCTTGGATCCCCTGGCCAACATCTCCTTGGTAGAATAATCCATTGCTGATATCAGAGCTCTCCTGTATTAATATATTTTGCTTAATTTCATAGCTTAAGGAGACTTTAGTATTATATTTGGTTCTGAATAGAGAATAATCCTTTTCACAGTTCCTATGTCTATTAGTCAATTAAAGAAGGCAGTTTTGGGCTGGAGTGATGGCCTAGTGGTTAAGAGCGCTGACCGCTCTTACAGAGGACCCGGGTTCGATCACCAGCACCCACATGGCGGCCGAGAACCGTCTGAAACTCCAGTTCTAGGAGAACTCCAGTTCCAGGGGAGTCCGACACCCTCCTCTGACCTCTGTGGCATTGCACGACACAGGTGCACAAACTTGCATGCAGTCAGTACATTCATACACATACAGAAATAAATAAAAAATTTTTTAAAAATTTAAAAAAAGAAGGCAGTTTTACCGGTTTTATAAGAGATTACCTCTATGACAGTTGGTTCCAATTTACAGTTAGAGAATGCCCTCATCATCATTTCCTCCTTGTTCTATGAGGGGGAGGTAAGAAAGTCTCTCGTATTAAAACTTTGCAACACCTAGAAGTTAGGACTCATTATAAATAGTTGTTACAAGTAGGATCCACAGAGGGGTTTGATGTCTGTAGCAATCTGAGGCTTTTCTTCCTCTCAATGTTCAGACGGGCCAACCTTTCTGCTAGCACTTCCTGGTGCATCCTACACAATGCAAAGCTGTATCTTTTCTTTCTCAGCCATTAAGTTGGTGACATTTTGACCTGTGGGAACATACAAATCTTTTTCCGTTGTTAGTTTTAAGATTTGAATTGCAAGGTTTTTGACAAAAAAGTTTAATACCTATCTGTATCCCCCTTTTTTTATTTTAGGTTTTTGTTTTTTGACCCATGGGTCTCAAAAAGGCAGTTGTATTACACATACCTATAGGCTGGAATTAAAGTCTATTGATATTTTTTTCCAATTACTTAAAAAATATCTATGAAGATTCTGATACTGTAGCAATTTCTCCTATACCAAAAATGGGGGGGGGGGCAGGAAGAGAAGGAGAGGAGAAGGGAGGGGAAAGACCAGTTTTCCTTAATATAAAACTAATTTAGAAATTGGTGAACCCTCATTGGCCAGGAAGATATAACTAGGTAACAAGAAATGGAGCTTGAAGGCGACAAATGCCATGAACAAGGGGCAAATATTCGATCTTTCATGAAAAGAAAACTTACCTCCTTCTCTTCTGTCATTCAGCCCAAGAGGAAACTAACTGTAAGTTTCTGTACCGAATTTTTTCCCCGATCATGTCAATAGCAACTTAGCCTACAAAAGATTTGTTTCTTTCTCAGTCAATTTTTTTTACTTAATTTACTGTTTTTATCTCTTCTTTCACTTTAAATGCAAATAAACCTCCAGTTAAAAATACAAATTGTGGTGGAAAACTAGGCAGTACCAAGACCGGGAGAGGTATATCAGATCTTTCAATATATTTTGAAGTTAGAGGACTTGATAATCCACTGTGGCACATTATAATAATGACCCACATTTAGATATGGCAGATATAATCAGCCCCCATACCACTCCCTGGTGGGATTTTGTCTGGTTTGACTTTGCATGAGACTTGTGAATGCTGTCACCATTGCTATGAGTCCATATGAGTAACTGCACTGGTCCCTGGAAAACTCTGTGAATCCTGTGACCTACAACACCTGAGCTGGTAAGATATTCTAACCACTCCAATAGTGCATGAATATTATGGGAGTAACCACCCACTCTCTAATTGGGCCTAAGGTCTGATTCATAGGATGAAGCACATACCTGACATTGAGAACAGGCTTAGGAAGCTGAGGCTACAAAGGTCACAGGACATAGGGGAGAGCCTAGTACTAGATCTCTATCAAATAGTTATATTAAATTGATTCTTAATCACATATTGTTATACCCATAGAATAATGTATCTCTCAACTCCCATGAGAGAAATTTTCTTGTGGAACAGATGGTGATTAACACAAAACCCCACAACTGGCCAAAGAGCAGAAAACAAGAGGCTTCTGAGCGCTTACCCCTGAATAGGACACCTGTATAAAACTTCTGCTCCCCAAGGCTCAGGGATCATTGGGGAAGAGTCATCTTATTTGTGACCTATACAAACGCAAAAATGAGGAGGGGCTTAAAAACCAAAGGATGAATGGGAGCTTCTGTTTCAAAGCATTGTAGCTTTATATTTGTTGAAGTATTAAGTAGAGAAATAGGGGCTGGAGAGATGGCCTAGCGGTTAAGAGCACCGACCGCTCTTACAGAGGACCTGGGTTCGATCCCCAGCACCCACATGGCGGCTGAGAACCGTCTGAAACTCCAATTCCAGGAGAACTCCAGTTCCAGGGGAATCCGAGACCCTCTTCTGACCTCCGCGGCATTGCACAACACGGGTGCACAGACCTGCATGCAGACAGTACATTCATAAACATATAGAAATAAACAAAATTTGAAAAAAAAGAGAAATAAAACATACAATATCTAAATATTAATACTATATTAATCTATGAAGGAAATACAATCATTAGCTATATCTTTGAATATGTATTTTTTGCAAAAATTATGGAGTTTGTTTAAAGACTAATTGGCAAGATACTGTTCTTGTCAGGATCTGAAAATTGCAGCATGTGGAGAAAGAATGTAGTGTGCACTGTTGTAGAAACTTCTCTACCAAATGTCCTTTTTGTTGGCTTATATTCCTTGTATACAATAATCACTTTCATAGACAACTCTCACCCATTGACCACATTCACCCCTAAATCTTCTCTTTTTCTCCTTCTTCCCCATTCTCCTCATCCCCTTCCTTACCTCAGCCAGTTGTACTTCTGCTTTCATATTACACATGTACAAGTACATAAACACACACACACACTACATGCTTCATTTCATGTATATAGGATTCTCAAATGAGAGAAAACATGCAATAGTTGTTTTTCTGTCAGTCTTCTTCCACTCAATATGATGATATCCAATTGAATCCATTTTCTAGAAAATAAAATAATTTCATTATTTGTGGCTGAATAAAGCCCAATTATATGTATATACTATCTTACTTTTATCCATTTTTTTAAGGAAAAGAGGACTTGTATTTTCAGAGAGCACAACTTACTAATCAGTTGTAATAACTAGAACAATGTCTCAATGGGCTGGGAATGGCTCAACAACGGATGGAGAGCCCAAGTCAGCAGGGAGATAGGTAGCTCAGTGTTGTTGAACAGTACATCTATTCACGTGGGAAGAGATAAATTTTGACCATACATAGCACAAACATAAGTTGTAAAATTAAGCAAATACTTGAATGTAGAAAGAAAAACCAATAGTTTTAGAAGAAAATATAGAAAAAGCATCTGTGATATTAAAGTACTGAAGAGCATTTTCACTATGCTGTAAAACACACATACCTTAAAGGGAGCAAAGTTAAAGCTGACACACTAAACTTGGCAACTTCTTAATGAAAAATAGCATTTCAAACAAGGTGAAAAGACATGGCATGGGGTGGGAGATGATCTTCATGACCCTCACAGGCAACAAGGGCATAGTGTTCAAAATCTGTCTTTCAAATCACCAAGACCCCAAAGGACAACCCCAAACAAAAGTGGACTATGAAGATATTTTTTTCCTTTTCTTGCTTTTATTTTTTTAAGCTTCTAGATGCTGGGTAATTTTTGTATCTACGTACATTACACTAAGAGTCCATGAAGACCCAGCCACATAATTAGGGTCTGAATGAAATGGAGTCTCCACTTTGCAGCCATCTACTGCAGTTTAAGAATGACAGCTTCCAGTTGTGCATCACATGTTGCTAGCTTCTAGCTTTTCATTCCACACAAGTATTTTTCCTCAACATCTGCTGCAGTGACTTTGTCTGCTCAAGCGCACATGGATTTGGGCTTCTAGGATTCACGGGAAGTTTCTCTCTGGATCCAAGTATATGCAAGCATGTTCTGAAAGCATCATTCATGGGCTGACATGTATAAGCAACCCTGAGAGGCTTCTGTACATTAAGAATTATTCCAAGGGTAACCTAGTCTCCTTTTTGACAGGTGGTGGAGTCAAATTCCTCAGGCTAGTTACATGCTATTTGGAGATGTGCTAGTTCCTGAGCCAGTCTACTAATTAGGCTTAACAAATCAACCAGCTCAACATCAAACTTTGGGTACATAAATGTAGATGACTCATGGGAGGGAGAGGTGGCAGGGTTTGTGATGACCAAGAATATATTAAAATTAGAGCAGTACAAGTGTTATCCTTTTTTTTTGTGTGTGTGTGTGTGTGTGTGTGTGTATGACAATGGAAAATATAGACTTCCATAAGTTAAAGTACTATGTGAAAACTGTTAGGAAGTGTCTTCATCCAAGCTTAAATGAGGTTAAGATAATTTGGTGCTTCAATTATTGCTTGTCAAGCAAATTTTAAAAATTATGAGCTTTTGTGGATTTCATTCAGTCTTTCCAAATCAATTTAAACTCATATCCCCATCCATGCCCACCCCCCTACCAGAGTTCATGAATTCTGCCTTACATCTTAAGTCCTGTCTTGCATCTTTTTCTTAGTCTTTTGTAACTTTTTCAATATAAGGAAGTTTACTGTTTTGGTCAGATCTTTGAACAAGTCTTTTGTTGTTGCTGTTCATTTTAATTTTATATTACTCCAAAATACCCATATAAACACTCCATATAAACACTCCATACATATACCAAAATGACAAAGAATATAAGGATTTGGTGCTAGGATCTGCAAATAAGGGATACCATATGCCATTTGTTTTTCTGGGACTGTGTTACTTCACTTAGCACAACGGCCTCCAGCTCCATCCATTTACCTGTAAATTCATGATGTCATCTTTCTTTCTTTCTTTTATTTTTTTTGTTCTTTTTGAGACAGGGTCTCCCTTTAGTCTCAGCTGGCCTGGAGCTCACTATGTAGACCAGGCTGGCCTTGAACTCACAGAGACCTGCCTGCCTCTACTTCCCAAGTGCTGGGATTAAAGGCATGTGCCACCACTCCCGGCTGATGTCATCTTTCTTTACCACTGCATAGAACTCCATTATGTAGATGTACCACATTTTCATTATCCATTCTTCAGTTGAGGGACACTTGGGTTGCTCCCAGCTCTTCCCTATTGTGAAAAGAGTTGCAATAAACATGGTCTCCCACTTATCTGCAGTAGGATGAATCTTTTTGGTATATCCAGGAGTGATATGACTGGGTCAAGTGGTAGGTTCATTTTGAATCTTTTAAGAGTTCTCCACACTGCTTTTCATAAGGGTTGCACAAACTTGCATTCCCACCAGCAATGAATGAGTGTTCCCCTTTCCCCACAACCTTTCCAGCATTTGGTATAGTTTGTTTTCTTGATCATAACCAGTCTTACCAGGGTAAGATGAAATCTTAAAGTGGTTTTATGCATTTGCCTAATTATTGGCGATGTTGAACAATTTTTACTTTGTTTCTCAGCCATTTTTACTTCTTTGTGAAGTCTCTGTTTGGCTCTTTACTCCATCTTTTGATTGGATCATTTGTTTTCTTGATCCTTTATTTTGTCAAGTAATTTATATAATCTGGATGTTAATCTTCTGTCAGATCTGTCACTGGTGAAGGTTTCCTCCCACTCTGTGGGTTTTCTCTTCACTTCTTTGTTTCACTATACAAAAGCTTTTTAGTTTAATGATGTGCCACTTGTCAATTGTTGATCTTATTTCCTGCACAACTGCTGTCTGATTTAGAAAGTCTTTTCCTACACTTGTATGTTGTAGGTTGCTGCCAACATTTTCTTCTATCATTCTCAGAGTTTCAGGTTTCTTTAATCCATTTGGAGTTGATTCTTGTACAGGGTGAAAGGTAGGGGCTTAGTTTTATTCTTGTACAAGTGATCTAGTTTTGCCAGCACCATTTGCTAAAGATACTGTCTTTCCTCCACTGAGTCTTCTGCACCCTTTTGTCAAATATGAGGTGGTTGAAATTACATGTGCTTAAGTTTAGATGTTCAGTTTTGTTCCATCAATTTATGGATCTGTTTTTCTGCCAGTACCATGCTGTTCTTATGACTATAGCCCTGTAATATATTTTGAATTCTGGTATGATAATTCCACCCCCTGCATTGCTCTTTGTGTTCAGGGTTGCTTTGGCTATCTAGAAACTTTTGTTTTTCCATATGAATTTTAGGATTGTTTTCTAATTCTATGAAGAAAGTCATAGGGATTTTAACTGGTATTGCATTGAATCTATGTATTGCTTTGTGCAGGATGGTAATTTTTACTAGATTCATTCTTCCAATCCATGAGCATGGGAGGTTCTTCCATCTTCTGATGTCTTAGTCAATCTCCTTCAAGGACTTAAAATTCATTGTAGAGATCTTTAGTGTCTTTGGCCAGGTTTGTTCTGAGATATATATATA
>VZQC01007049.1:714825-806319 GCA_009823505.1 Rhizomys pruinosus | reverse complement strand
TATATTTATATATATATAACTATTTATATATACTGTAGCAATACAAGTTGGAGAGAACAACAAAAGAACTGAAAAATCTCTGGAAAGACTCAGAAAAAGATGCAGGATATGTATGGCAGAATGCAGTGACTCGGGTGGGGTGGGGGCATGGAAAGGACAGAGATTCTAGATTCGATTGAGAAATGATGTATGACCTATGGAAAAAGTTTAATAACAATAAAAAAGAATTCTGCCATAAATCCCTCTGGACCTGGGCTTTTTTTACTTGGGAAATTTTGTATTACTGTTTCAATTTCCCCATATGTTATGGGTCTTTGTTTAGGCTGTCGATCTCTTCTTGGTTAAGCTTTCATGATTTCCATGATTTCAGATGTTCATCCATTTCTCTTAGGTTTTCAATTTATTGTCAAGCAATTTTAAAGGTAGAAGAGTTATTCCTTAAAATAAGTCACTTGTGAGAGGCAAATCAACCTACCTATGAGAAAATTTCTCAAATATTCTTGTGCAAAAGAAATATTCAATCAAGAAACTTCATCACTAACATAATTACAATGCTTCCTGGGAATAAACATCCCCACCGAAAAGCAAACGGTTTTTTTCTTCAATAAAAGAGTATATTGTATTTGATCATCTTGTACAATACCTAGGAGCAAAGAGTTGTGTATCTGTCAGTAACTGGCTGGGTCTGTATGGAAGAATGAAAATTCCAGAAAATAGTAATGGGCTGAAAAAGTGGAAATGCAGAAGAGATGAGAAAGAAGAATCAATAAAATATACATTGTTCAAAATGCCATAATTCCATCTAATACCTTGTATTGTCATTTTTTTTTTGGTGTTTTTGAGTCTCCCTGTAGCCCCAGGTGTCCTGAAACTCACAGAGATCTACCTGCCTCTGCCTCAGAGTGCTGGGATTAAGGGCATGTACCACCACCATGCATAATTGTACATGTCTTAATGGAGAATATGCTATAGAATTAGAATACTGGCTTGAATGATATTTTGTCCCAGATAAGTTATAGCTTTAGTCAGTTTAGTGCACTAATTATCCAACATATTTATGCTTTACCTTTATAATTTTTGGCTTTCTGAAAAGGATATGTGAGTCTTTTAATAATTCTAGATACACACTTGGGTTTTATAGGAAATTAGATTCTCCTTTCGGTTTTAGTGATGTTTAAGGTCATCAAATATAAAAAATCAGATGCGTTTTTATTTTTTAATCCATTTTTATGTATATGAGTGTATTGTCCACATGTAGGTAGGTACACTCATGCCATGCAATGCCCACTAAGGTCAGAAGAGGGACCTGGAACTGGAGCTACAGATGGTTCTTAGCTGCTGGGAATCAAACTCCGGTCCTCTGCAAGATCAAGATCTTAACTGCTGACCCAACTCTCCAGCTCTGCATTTTTATTTGTAAGTAATCAACAGTAAGGGAAAATAGGAAAGGACTATTTCTGTTTTAAAGAAGAATATCAAAAAAAAAATAAAAATAAAAAATGAAGAAGAATATCAGGTATTCTGACTTTCCAAGGATTCTTACAGAATTTCTTTAAATATTTTGGGAGGAATTTAATTGTGAAATTTAATTGTGGGATTTTTTATGCATTTTAATTGTTTTATTTTACTTGAACTTAAAAAATTAGAAGTGAAATATAAAAATTGTCATTTATTTTTTAATGAAGGTTATCATATTTTAGTGTATAAACTGAAATGACCTTACTCACAGGAATTCAGTTCATTGGTTGCCATCATCAGTCCTGTCTTGAAACAATCATTGTTTCATTTTTTATTGAGCTTTTGTACATTTCATACAACCATCCTTTTTTTATTGAGTGCATTTCATACAACATTTCTTAATCAAATTTAGACTCATTCCCCCATCCATGCCCACCCCTCATGTCCCTCCCACCCCCCATCAGAGCTCATGGATTCTGTCATATGCAAGTCCTGTCTTGCATCTTTTTCTCAGTCTTTTGTAACCTTTTTGGTGCACAGGTTTGCTGTTTTGGTCAGTTCTTTGAATAGGTTTTTCTCTCTCTTTTTTGGTTCCCATTCGATTTTATATTATTCCAAAATATGCATATATATACTCCACACATAAATCAAAATTACAAAATCTGAAAATAAACTATAGGCTAATTCCAAAGCACATTTAGAGATTCACATTTTAACAGTAAAGTTGCATGCAGGTAAAAAGAAGTATTAACTGTACATTCCCTCTTTTTTAGAATATGAATATTAATATTCATATATGATAGAACACTCCATAGGATTACATAAGGATAAATTATGAATGGTTGTAGCATGTATCAATAAAAAGAGAAAATATTATTTTACAAAATATTTTTTTATTAAAATTTTTTTTATTAATTTTATTTATTTCTGTATGTGTATGAATGTACTGTCTGCATGCAAGTCTGTGCACCCGTGTCGTGCAACGCCGCGGAGTTCAGAAGAGGGTCTCGGATTCCCCTGGAACTGGAGTTCTCCTGGAATTGGAGCTTCAGACGGTTCTCAGCCGCCATGTGGGTGCTGGGGATCGAACCCGGGTCCTCTGTAAGAGCGGTCGGCGCTCTTAACCGCTAGGCCATCTCTCCAGCCCCTACAAAATATTTTTAACAGTTAAATATAATCTTTTTTTTTAAGGACATACAACCATTCTTAATCAAATGTACACCCCTCTCCCCCATTCATGCCTGAACCTTATCCCCCCTGGCTGGATGTCATGCATATCTCCATACATGTTAAGTCATATCCAGTCAAGCAATTGTACTTTAGTTCAAATTCATCCACTGGAATCTAGTCAGCTTATCTAGAGGAGTAAAGTCTACTTTCCCTCACCCAATAGTAATCAGTCTCCAACAGTTTCCAGATACACACTCTGCACTTTCTTATTCTCTAAAATTTGGCCAGTCATGGCCTTCTGTATACATTGCACTGTTATATAAGGTAGTCTCAATGATGAGAGTTGAGAGATGTATTAGTTTTCTCTCTACCTCCTTTTCCAATATGTTCCATGAGCCTTAGGTGTAGAGGTTCGACTCTAGATATGTCACCTAGGATGCTTTGTGTGTGACCAGTTATGGAACTCTGCAGTAGCCTCCTTATGTTGCAAAAAGAAGCTTCTTTGATGAGTGGTGTACAGTATACTTGTCTGTAAATATAAGGATCTATATTTAGTATATGGTAAGAAATTTCATTTGTCTAGAGATATAATTGAGCCTCATGAATTGTGTACAGTACAGCAATATGTGCTATTTTTAATATAAACATTGTTTAGTCTTATATACTAGGGCAGAGTAGATATGTGGTAAGTAGCTCTTGGAAAGTGAATGTTTTCATGTGTTTGCAAAGGAGTTGGAACAAGTCAAAAGTTAGGGAGCACACAAGAAAGGATAATTAAATGTGTTATTTCCTGAAAAGTTTAAATCAATTTTACCTGTAGGTATCTCATCCTACAGAGTTTGAATTGTAAATATAATCCTCCTTCCCTACCTAACCAAGAAAGTCTCGAGATAAAAAAAAAAAAAAAAAAACCTTTGTGTCTCGTTTTTCAAATTTGTACAATGGGTTGTTTATTTGATTAAACTAATGAATAGGTATATGGGTAAGTATGGTATGTTTGGTGATGCGGGCTTTTACGTAGTGTGTTATTATTATCTCTTGAAATTCTGTTAATCTGTATTTTCTTTTAAAATATTTATTTTCATTTTATGTGTTTGAGTGTATCGTCTGCATGTGTGTAATTACACCCATGCCATGCAATGCCAATAGAGATTAGAAAAGGGCATCAGATCCCCTGGAACTGGAGTTATGGACAGTTGTTAGCCACCATGTGGGTGCTAGGAATCAAACCCAGGTTCTCTTCAGGAGCAGCCAGTGCTCTTAACTGCTGAGCATTCTCTCCTGTGCCTAGCCTGTCTTTTTATAATATAAATTTAAATTTTAAATAATAATGAAAAATATAAAATTATACACTAATGTATTAATAAACATTTATTATGAATAAACATTTATTTCTTCAGACAATAATTCTGCATGGTGAAAGCTTTCAAAATCCTCCTAGCTTTTTTAAATGTGCAGTACATTTTCAATCATTGAATCTACAGTTACCTTGCTGTGCAATAGCCCAACAGAACTTTTGCTCCTATCTGTAACCTTGTATCAACTCTTCCCCATCCTTTACTCTCCACCCTTTCCTCCACATAAGATAAGTACTATTCTGCCCTCAGTTTCTGTGACACCAACTTTTTAAAATTTTGCATGCAATACTTATCTTTCCATACCCCGTTCATTTCACTTAGCATAATGGCTTCCAGTTCAACTCATAGTATCACAAATGATGGCATTTTACTTTTTTATGTGTATGAGTGTACTGTCTGCATGTAGGTTGGTGCACCCGTGTCGTGCAATGCCGTGGAGGTCAGAAGAGAGTCTAGGATTCCCCTGGAGTCAAAGATGGTTCTTAGCCTCCATGTGGGTGCTGGGAATCAAACCCGGGTCCTCTGCAAGAGTAGTCGGCCCTCTTAACCGCTGAGCCATCTCTCCAGCCCTGGCATTTTACTTTTTATGCCTTAGCAATATTCTATTGTGAGAATGTTTTGCATTTTCTTTATTCACTCATCAGTTGATGGATATTTACATTGTGAATAGTGCTGCAATGGCCTTAAAAGAAAGATGTTTTCTTGACATTTGTTTCAGATCATTCCCTACAGGCTATAATAACAATAAAAAATTGTATGTTGATCTTACAGTCTACAATTCTGTTTATTAAATCTGATGGGTCTTTATGGAATTTCTGTGATTTTCTACATGCAATGCAATGTCTTCAGCAAAACTAAAAAGCTGAGTTTTTAAATTTGGATGCTATTTGCTTCTCTTGAACGATTTCTCTATGATTCCTAGTGCTATGCTGAGAGCAGTAGTGAAAATGAACATATTTGTCTTATTTCAGATCTTAAAGAGAAATCCTTCAACTTTTCCCCATTCAACATAATGTTAGCTATGTGCTTGTTAAACCCAGTTTTTGATATATTTAGGTATGGTCTTTGACTACCTCATTTTTAAGCACTGTTCTCACAAAGAAATGTTAGCTGTAACTGAATTTTTCCATTCAATTGAGATGGAATTATGGGTTTTGTCCTTCATTCTGTTAACATGGTGTTTCACGATTTCTGATTTGTATGTGTTCATCCTTGGGATAAATTCCTCTGGAACATTGTGAATGATCTTTATAATGTGCTGCTGTTTTCTACTTTCTAGTATTTTATTGAAGAATTTTGTGTCTATGTTCATCAAAGATTCTGACCTATAGTTTTCACTTATTGTTGTGGCCTTCTCTTGATTTTGTATCAGGGTTATGTCAGCTTTGTAAATGTATATGTAAGAATTCCTTCTATTTTTTTAATAGCTTAAGCAGAATTGGTATTATGTCTTGGGCATCTTCAGAAGTCATTTTGATTTATTTTGAGTGTATTTCTTTTGTGTTTATTTTAGTTATTACTCTAAATTTTGCAAAACAACGTGGTCTATTGGCATCATCATTTCACCACTTCAACTTAACCACATGGACTTACCTCTCGTATTATCCCTTTACTCTCCCTTACTTAAAATATTCTCTAATGTGTCATCTGCATACATTTAGCATCCTGTCAGTGTTATAACACCAAAGGCCTATCTTTATTCATCAAACATAATTTTTAACTACACAAAAGGAGAGCTGGAGAGACACTCAGTGATTAAGAGCACTTGATACTCTCGCAGAGGACCTGGGTTTGGTTCCAAACATCCACATGGTAACTAACAACTGTTCCTAACTCCAGTTCCAGGGAATCCAATGCCTTCTTCTGTTGTCTGTGGCCATGCATTACACAGGTGTGTTTACATACATGCAGACAATATATTCAAAAATATAAAATAAAAATAATAAATAAAATATGTTTTAAAACTCAAAAGGAGTGGAAAAGCCATTACATTGTAAACATTTTTTTCTTTTCCTGCTCTTTTTTTCTTTTTAACATTTCAATTTTCCTTCCTTTTCATTTTTGTTTAATTCTTTGTCAGTTCCATATATGTATATGATAAATTTTAGTCATTCTCAATACCCATTGCCCTCTTTCATGTCCCTCCCTCTCCCACTAAGACCCTTTTTCTTCCCAACAAGTACCCATCTAACTTTAAACCTGTTTTGTGTAACCCACTAAGTATAATTAGGATTGCTTGCATGAGCATTGGTTGGGGATTAATTGCTGGAGCATGGGCTTTGCCACTGAAGAAAATAGAATCCCTGTGATGCATATTGGAAGGAATAACAACACCACCACCAACAACAACAACAACAACGACAGAAAGACTGTGTCAAAAAACTGACTGAAAATGTGAACTTCTGCTCAAAACAGTAAACTTCTGCATCGAGAAATTCGAGACTGAGAAAAAGATGAAAAACATGTTTGGCAGAATGCATGAGCTCTGGTGGGGTGGGGGGCAGGGAGGGGGTCACAGGTCTAGATTTGATTTGTAATTTTGTATGAAATGCACAGAGCTTCAAGAAAAAATTGGCTTTGGGAAAAAAAATTTTTAAAAAGAAAATAGAACCCCCCACCCTAAGCAACTAATAACTACTAATAGTCCTTCAGAGGTGTATAGGTTCTCATGAGTTCCAACATGATAAAATATTGATGGACCCAGTCTTGGCAAGTCCTTTGCAGTAAATTCATGAGAGCAATAGCTATGTAATATCTGGAAACAAATATAACAGTCTACTAGGCAAGATGTGCCCACTGATGCAATGGTGGCATGACTACTACAGAAGAAACCAACCACTTTCTGATTAGATTTAAAATCCACTCCACAATCAGGAACTTATACCTAGTAATGTAAACCTGGTTAATAAGCCTATGGCTGGGCTTATCATAGACCTTATGGAAGAACCTAGTGCTGCATTTTTTGCTAAGCATATATGATGTCAAAGTACCTTCTAAAATACTTGTGTTTGTATCCACAGATTTGTGCTGCTCCAACAGTTTTGCTCAGAGAAGCTTCTTTTTGCAGTGAGTAATGGTTAATTCAAAGATTCACAACTGGTCAAAGTAGTCAAAGTAAGTAACTGTTGAATTCTCAGCCCTAAAACAGGGAACACCACAGAAGAGAGAGCATAATTTAAGAGTCGAAGGATACACAGATGTGCTGCAAAGTTCCTTTTTTATCATTGTCTTTCTGCTTAGACAACTTCCTTTAGCCATTCTATTAGAATAATAGGTCTATTAGTGACAAACCTCCTACTTTTCCCTCATCCAGGAATATCATGATTTCCCCCTTCATCACTGAAGAATATTTTAGCTAACTAGAGGTTTCTGCATTTATATTTTTCCACTTATCACTTTAAATGATGACAGCATGCACAAGATACATGTTGACTCAATCAGACAAAAACTCAGCATAACATGAGAGAAATGCACAACAGGCCCCAAATCTAGCCAAGGAAGTATTAGCAAATTATTACTGCTGATGAGGGAGAGTAGACTTTCTTTAAGAGTCTAAATAGGCTGATTAGACTCCAGCGTATGAACCTGCACCAAGGGACATTTGGATACAAATGTTTGACTGAATAGGACTTAACAAAGGTGACAGAATATCTGAAATCTGACAGAGGAACTATGGGAAGGGGGAGGGGAAGGAGAGGGGGTCTAAATTTGATTAAGATGTATTATATGAAATGCACAAAAATTCAATAAAATTTTGTCAGAAGAAGAAGGAGAAGAAGAAGAAGAAGGAGGAGGAGGAGGAGGAGGAGGAGGAAGAGAGAGAGAGAGAGAGAGAGAGAGAGAGAGAGAGAGAGAGAGAGAGAGAGAGAGATTTTTTCTCCCACTTTCACCACTTGCCCAGGTTTTGGCATGGTTACCTAGCATTAGTTTGTTTTCAAATTGTCCCTTAATATGATTTGGTCTATGTCTAAGAGGTTAAGCATTACTCCTGTGGTATTAGCATCCAGGGTCCATTTTCATTGAGTGTCTGCAAATGGAATTCCATACCACCACTAGGGCGAACTTCAGAGCCATTTGCTGCACCCTGGAGATTGCTTTGTCTTTGAGAGCCCTAAAAGAAAAACCCATCAGCCGTCAAGGATTTTAATTATTTATTTTTAATTACATGAGTAATGCTTGAATATGCTCCAGTAGTAAAAAAAATTCACACAATACATATAAAATGAAAATATCCCCAGGTGAAGAATTTTAAATAACTGTGATTTTTATGTGCCAGCCCTTAGCTTTTCTATGGGCCAGTAATGGGGGAAGCTCGTAGGGGTTATGGAGACACATAACATTTGCATATAAGAAACGGGGGGTGGGGGATGGGGAACTGGGTCAATTGGGAGTCTTTGAAGGAGTCAAGTTGTGGGTTTTGGGGGGAATGCACTCTTAGAATTTGGTGTTTCTTGGAACAGAATGAGGAAGAGGAATGTGAGTCCTGCACCTCTGAGAAGACTGGTTCTCTCTCTAACCCATGCCACCTTCAGGCAGTGAGCACTGGAGACAGACATGTTCCGCATTCTGCCTATATTTAGCCATAGCAAGGGGGAGGATTTTTGTCAACTTCATCTCTCTCAACAACATCCTAATAGTGAGTGTTCTTCCTTATGACTCAATAAGCCCCTATATAAATTTGCTGCGCAGCCAAATAAAGATTGATAAAAAGTTTTAGAAAAAGAGTCAGAAATGCATTGTATGAAAGATAGAGATAGAAGGGATTTTAGAGTCCACTGATTCAGTTTCTGCATTTTAGATAGAGACATTGACCCCCAGAGAGTTTTGTTTTCTGACACAAATCATGCAGCAGAGTTATGAGAGTGAAAGCATGCAGCCCAATGCCTTGGGATTTCAGATGTCCCTAGGGGACAGCTACCTAGAGGACCTGGGAAGGACTCAATTCTTGGTCCCAGTTTCCCTATCACAGGTATCTATCTGCCTTAGGACAACATTGCTAAGAGCCTCTGATGAAATAATGAATGCATCACTCAATGGCCAAGCAATTTTCAAGTACAAAAAAGTGAATTTTTATTAATTGGAAAAACAAACATTCTAAGTTATCTGTTGTAATTTTTCTCAAAACAGTTTCTCTTCTAACTGCATCAAAATTCTTGAGAATTTAGCTCAGGGAGGTTTTGCCTTTTGTGTTTGTTTGTTGTTTGTTTATTTTTATGACAGAGTCTCACTATGTAGCCTGGGTTGGGCTGGAACATGCAATGTAGACCAGGCTGGCCTTGAACTCAAAGAGATCCATCTACCTCTGCCTCCCTAGTGCTGGGATTAAAGGCATGCACCACCACATCTCACTTGCTTATCTTTTAAAATTATTTGGAAATGTGATTATGGACTAGAAGTTATGTGACAATGGACAATTCTTTCTAAGTCAGTTGGGTTTGATAATGGGGCCCCGAGTGTGTTTCAGAGGATGTCCTTGTTAGGGAATGCTTGTTGACATAGTTCAGGGTTGCTTACAGTTATTATTTAGGTCAGACATGTTCAACCTGCAGCCCATAGGCCTCGTGCATGCCAGGATAGCTATGAAGGTANGGATTAGAAGAAGGCGTCGGATTCCCCTGGAACTGGAGTTCTCCTGGAATTGGAGTTACAGACTGTTCTCAGCTGGGGTGCTGGGGATCGAACCTGGGTCCTCTGCAAGAGCAGTCTGCACTCTTAACCTCTAGGCTATCTCTCCAGCCCCTGCATATCTCTTAAAAATATGCTTCATACAGCATATTTTCTTATCTGGCTGCCTGCAGGATAATTAGTTTTCACAAGTTAAATTACGGCATTTCTTGGCATGAATTTCTTTTGGTTCTCTTGTTTAGAATATGTCCAACTGCTTAAATATATGGATTTTATGTTTTTGTCCAAGTATAGGAAGTTCTCAGCTACTATTTATTTGATATTCTTTCAACTTTAGTTTCTTCTTTCCTCTACTCTAACTGTGTGGATTCAATAATACCAATGCTGACTATATTGTTATCATTCCTCACGTCTCTGTGACTTGTTAGCTTCATAGCTCTGGTCTATTTCCTCCCTGTTCAGTTCGAGTAATATATAATGTATTGTCACCTAGAGAATTGTCCTCGGAGTTCTTCACTGTGTTCTCAATCCCAATCCCTGAAGCTATTTCAGTTTTCAGGGGGGTTGTAGAAATGGTTCAGCAGTTAAAAGCACTGGCTGCTCTTACAGAGGACCCAAGTTCAGTTCCTAGCACCCATATGGCAGATAATATCCATCTGTAACTCCAGTTTCATGGGATCCAAAGCCTTCTGCTGACCTCCATGGGCATTTCAGTACATGTGTGCAACTTCCTACGTGCAGGCAAGACACTCATGCACATAAAATACAAATCATAAATAAAATATGAAAAACAATGCTTTCAGTTTAATTTTGTTATTTTATTCTTCCATATATCTTCTATTTATTTACTGACTCTTTTCATTTTTCATTTCCTTCAAGAATTTGTAATTGCTCATTGAAACTTTATTGCATAACTGCTTCAAAGTCATTGTCAGATAATTTTCACCTGACATTGAATCATCCAATAAATGTAAGTTTTCATTTAGTTAGAAATTTTAGTGCTCTTTCTTATTGCAAGAGATTGTCTACTGAGAATTGAACATTTTTGTTTTTTTATTTCATATATTTATTTATTTTATGTGTATGAATGTACTGTCTGCATGCAGGTCTGTGCACCCGTTTCGTGCAATGCCGCGGAGGTCAGAAGAGGGCGTCGGATTCCCCTGGAACTGGAGTTCTCCTGGACTTGGAGTTACGCATGGTTCTCAGCCCCCATGTGTGTGCTGGGGATCGAACCCAGGTCCTCTGCAAGAGCAGTCAGCGCTCTTAACCGCTAGGCCATCTCTCCAGCCCGAATTGAACATTTTTGTATTTAAGAATACTTTGAATCATATTTTAAACTGTGATTTTTAGGGCCCAGAGAGATAGCTCAAAGATCAAGTGCACTTCTTGCTCTTCCTGTGGGCACAATTAACGTTCACAGCACCCACACTACGCTGCTCACAGGCAATAGCCTGTAACTCCAGATCCAGGGGACCTGAAACCCTCTTCTAGCCTGCACTCACACATGTACACACTCACTCAGACACTGATACATACACATGATTAAAAATAAAATAATTTTTTCCAAATAATTTACCATATTTTTGCCATGAACCTTTCTTTAGTTTGACAAGATTCTTCTGTTTATTAAACTTTTTCATACATCATTTCTCAGTCCAATTTAGACTCATTTCCAGGTTCCCCACCCCACCTGAGTCCTTGCACTCTGCCCTACATATCTTGCATCCTTTTCTGAGTCTTTCCAAAGTTTTTTCAAAGCAGAGGATTATTGTTTTTGGGAGAACTTCACTGTTTCAGTCTGGGGTGTTTTTTGTCCCAGTTCTTTTGTTGTTGTTGTTCCCTCCAACTTGTACTGCTTCAACATATGCATTTATACATATATATATATATATATATATATATATATATATATACACATATGTTTCACCTATACTAAAATTATGTCATCTGAGAACAAACTATATGTTATTTCCAAATCATATTTCAAGATTCACGTTCTTCCTCTATCAACACCTGATGTGTGGAGGCAGAGTGAATACTCAGCTGCAGGGGACAGTGGCTACAATGATCTATGTGTAGTCTCCACTGACCACACGATGAAGAGTGAAGATGGTGATGACATTATTATGGTTGGAGAATGATGAATATTGTAACTCTTTGCTAGGCCTCAGAAACCAGCATGGAAATAGAGGAATAACTTGTGCTGCCAGGTGGGAGTGACAGCCTAGACTTTGCAAGTGGTCTCCATTGATACTGTAGAAGGAAAATTTTGTCAACCAATGGAGAAATCCTTGACTCATTACTTGACCTACTCTGACATCAGAAGTGTTAGGGACCCTCATTATTGGTGTGGGTGTAATCAGAGTTTGTTTGTCTTGATTTGCTTTTGTTTTCTAGTGATGTTGGTGAGAGTAGAAGAAATATTGTTTCCAAATATTCTGTCTTAAAGAAGTGTGCCTTTACTGGTCTTTGGTTAGAAAAAGGAGATTTGGGGGCACTTAATTTTGTCTGTGCCTATTGTCATTTCTAACTCTCCTCTATCTTCAAGTCTGGCATGTACAAGGCCAAAATACAACACTGAAAATTCATCATCATGTAGCTTCTGAAGTCCCTACCTGTCTTCACACAGACTTTCAAAGTCTTCTTATATTTGTTGTATATATTATGTCCAGGGTTTTTGTTGTAAAAGGAACAACAACAGCAACAACAACAACATTTCCTCTATCTTTTTATAAAAGGATTTGATTTTTTTTAAAAAAATAGAAAGAGGGAAAAATCCCAGCACAGATATAGGGAAGTGGGTAAGAAACCTCAGCCCTACCTGAGAAACTATTGGCAAGTGATGGCTGCTGGGAAAGTGAGATTCAGTATCATTTAAGGGTGAAACTCTCAGTAGTTTGATCAGGCTTCAGTGGATGGACCCACATTGAAGGGCATTTAGGGACACAAAGCTGACTGTATAGGCCTTAATATAGCTATTAAAGTACAGGAAATTTGGTGGGAGGTTAGTGGGAGAGTGCAGATACAGGAGGTGCTGAAAGTATGGTCAAAATCCATTGTATGAAATTGGAAAAATTCTGTTTAAAAAAAGGAAAAAAGGAGAGTCAGGAAAGTATTAAATCCAAGTTCATTATCTGATGTTTGTGTTTTTCATTGGTGTTATTTTGATAAGAGGCTTTTATAAGGGAATGTTGTATGTGGTGGTTGGGTACATTTTATAGATTTCTTAATATTTTTTCACATAACCTTTCATTAAATTTTCTAATTTCATTTCAAACCTTGTATAATTGTTTCAGTAATATAAATGGACTCACAAATTGCAGAGAATATAAAAATTGATTTTCATGGAATATATTTTGTAGTGAATTAAGTTAATGCTGCTTTTTTTCATAACCTCTATTTGAATCCTCAGTGACACATGTGTATGATAATTATGTTTAAAAATGCAAAGGGTCTGAGTTTCTTCACTTTTCCGTGTTAATATTTTCTCTGTATATATTTTCATTCAACTGTTGTACATATTCAGGAAACATTTGATATCCATTCCTGATTACAGTTCTAACTTTCAAAATGTTGTTTAGCTTTCCTTGTCTTTCGTAATGAACATATGGCTTTGCTTAGGACAAGCTGGAGTTTCACATTAACTACGTCTTGAATGTGTATGGGACATGTCTGGTATCTGCCAAGGTAACTAATTTCTGCTGCCTATGGTCATTTGTTTTTCCATGTACATATTTTCCAACTGCTGGTTTCCAGTTTTTAGTGATGACTCCATTTTTGCCAATAAAGAAATTAGTACTTGTTTAGGTGGACATCCTGTCCAATGACATAGAAATGTGGTGGTGTAAAAGTTAGTTCTGTCAACTAACTCATAGATTAAATGTTTCTTTACGGTAAAGAAGTTTAGCTAGCATTTTCCAACACCACTGTTACAAATGACATGCTAGAATCCTGTAGATCATAGATCCTAAACCTCTAGATGTATGACTCTTACCAGGTAAACTTTTTGAATGTTTTTTGGGAATCATAGTGTGAATCAAGTACACACCACACCACACACACACACACACACACACACACACACACACACACACGGAGGTATTTTTACTAGGGAGTTTTATGTTTAACAATATCCTAATTTCCCACTTCTCAGTTGAATTGCTACTTTCCTTACCCAGTGAGTACATGTCTTCGATGAAATGAAAAGTAATTTCTCATGAAAACATCAGAGACTCCAAACTACAATGAGATTCCTACAGTATTTATCAAAAGCTTTCACAAGGAAAGGGGCTGTGAAAAGCAGTGAATTCTTTTTTTTTTTTTTTTTTTTTTTCTGGTCTTTCGAGAAGGGTCTCCCTGTAGCTCTGCCTGTCCCTGGAACTCACTCTGTAGGACCGGCTGGCCTGAACTCAACAAGATCGCCTGCCTCTGCACCACGAGTGCTATTAAAGGCATTCGCCACCACACCAGCCCAGCAGTGAATTTTTATATGAGCCTAAAGCCATTCCACTGGAATAATTGACTTCACTGACTATTTTCTTAAAAAATACTTTCCAAGATGTATTTGAAAGACTGCTCTCTCATAGAACAATGGTGCAAGCTGTATATCTTATTCAGTTTTTTGAACCAATTACTAATCAATGAGTCAGTAATGTCATGATTTAAGCAAACTACTCTCATTAGAAATAAGGCTAAACGATGATAAAATATGTTATATAAGCCAGACAGAAGAACACATGACACAGTGTTGTTGAAATTCAGAGCAAAAAAGAAGGGACAAAAACTGGTAAGGGACTTGAAATTTCTGAAGAACAAAATTACAAAAGAAATAAGAATGAGTCTGGAGTTGGACAGTTGGCAAAGAATACAGGAGTATAGGGGCTGGAGAGATAGTCTAGTGGTTAAGAGCGCTGACTGCTCTTGCAGAGGACCCAGGTTTGATCCCCAGCACCCACATGGCGGCTGAGAACTGTCTTTAACTCCAGTTCCAGGGGAATCCGACGCCCTCTTCTGACCTCCGCAGCATTGCACGACACAGGTGCACAAACCTACATGCGGTCACACATATACAATAATAAATAAAATTTTTAAAAAATTAAAAAAAAGAATACAAGAGTATAGTCGTGATTACTGCTCCCTCTACAGGACTCCATAAACTATGATCTTTCATTCTTATCTTCCCACAGTGCTTTTATAAGTGAAAATGTAATTTTGGAACATAATAAAAATAATAACACTAATATAATACATATTATTTGTATTTTTCTAAGCATTTAACATAATTTCTTATTTATTTTTCTGCCCACAGGCAGATTATTATTAGCCCAATTTTACAGATGAGGAAACTTAGATATAGAGGCTAAATAATTCGTCCAAGGATACACAGTAAGCAAATGCAGAACAATGATTACAAGCCTGGAAATCTAACTGCAGTTCCTCCTCCATTCTCATCAGCTAGGTTAAAACTGTCCTGTACCTCTTGGGGCTGAAGAGATGGCCTAGCGGTTAAGATCCCTGATTGCTCTTGCAGAGGACCTGGGTTCGATCCCCAGCACCCGCATGGCGGCTAAGAACCATCTGTAACTCCAATTCCAGGAGAACTCCAGTTCCAGGAGAACTCCAGTTCCAGGAGAACTCCAGTTCCAGGGGAATCCGAGACCCTCTTCTGACCTCCGCGGGATTGCACGACCTGGGTGCACAAACCTACATGCAGACAGTACATTCATACACATACAAAAATAAATAAAATAGAAAAAATAAATAAATAAAAACTGTCCTGTACCTCCTGAAAGGGGCATATTGAGAAATACCAAAAACAAAGCCTAACAAGTTAGGACTAAAAGTCAGAAATAAGGTTAAACACAAATGGAAGGAACAGAGCACACATGGGTTGGAAATAGTCTTTTGTGTACACAGATTAAGCAAACTGCCAATGCCCACAGGGGGTAGGGGGTTGGAAAATCCTCCTCCAAAAAAGCTTTATCATTAGCAAGTCATTATCTTAGGTTAAAGCTTGGGCCTCTGAGAAAAATGTAAATCCAGCCTACAAGAGATAACCCAGCAAGATTTTCCCCTTAGTTACATCTAAGAGCAATGTCAGTTTATTAGATTCTTTACAGAAAGACCATCTTGATAATGAAACAAGAAAACTTGGAGAGTATGAGGTCACTGTGGACCTGAAAGTGAAGGCTGGACTGAGCCCCAACTGTGCTGTTTTTACAAGTTGGCCTAGGGCCCACCCCAGGAAAAGTGAAGAGATAGAACCCTGTACATTATAGTTCAGCTGTGAACATAAATCTTCGTTAAAGTACAGAGTTTTGGCAAAGAATAAAATAATTTGAAGCTAATGAGGGATGTTGAAAGGGATTCAGACATATGCTAGGTCAATTGTCCTTGTAGAAAGTGGTACCTACAGCCACCCCAAAACCCAAGAGGAAGAGAAATAAATCCATAGCTATAAAAAGAGGGGGAAATGATGGCAAAATGTGTAACCACATTGCAAATGTTAGAGAGTAATGTTTTATGCATTATTCTCTCCTTTATCTTTCTCCTAGAAAAATAAAAAAGGTAGGCCTCTATGTAGGAAAAAAAAGAGAAAACAATGCATGTTAACTGCCACTTGCTTGTTCTCCCAAATCCAGGCCAACAGTTTTGCAGAAAGGATACCTTAGCCTCATTTGTATCAACATCTTTGGTTTAGCACATGAATAGTTACCACAGCTGGAAAGCATTAGTGTTGTCCAAGTCAACAATTTTCCATAAGCCAGAAAGAAAAGAATTTTCACTGTTTGTTGTGACACATGAAAATTGGAGTCTTAAATCCTGCTTAGAATTAAAGTGACTTAAGATGAGAGGAAATGAGGAGGGAAAAAATGTTGAAGTGTTACAAGGCAATCACTGCTCAACCATTCTGGGAACACAGAGAAGTAAAGCAAACCATTTCAGAACTGTAGGTAACATGCTGGAAAGGGATGTTGGAAAGACTGATAGCTTTGAAATTCGACCTAAAGGTTTACTTATGTTTGGAGAATATGCATGTTATTAGATCCTTTACTTCGTTGCTGCCTGTTCTTCTGCTCAGATACTCATGTACAATAACCAGTGCAATTAATTAGTCTCTCCAAGACAAGCCCTCTGCTAGATTGTGAAAGTCAGCCAAGTTTCATGTCAGCATTCTCAAGGCTGCTCTATAGACTCCTTTCCTTCCATTGTATCCCCACCCGTTTTCTCTTCCCTTTACCATACCACAACTGAGATTTGTCCCATTAAAGCATTACATAGTAAATGCATTTGTTCCTTCAATAATTAATCATCAATGACTTCAAGGAGAAATGTAGTGCCAGGTGATGAGGAGAGTGAAATAATCCAGACCTTGATTCTCCTATTAAGATTAGAATCAATAGTGATTATATTTCCTTGCATCTCAAGGGGAAATAAGAAGTCAAAATTGGGAAGACCTGTGTCTTCTTCAAATGTTCAATTAACAGGAAATTCTCTTTGACCATACCATTTAAGAAGAGATTAATACCTTAACTGGCCATGTTTCTTCATTCATTCTCTAAGAACAAAGAAATTGTACTGGTGCTTATAAGTTTTCTGAACATAGAAAACATAAACAGAATGCTTTAAAAATATATTCCTTAAAATAGATTGGGGGAGGGGCAGGGGGCTGGACAGATGGCTCCACCGTTAGCCTTTAACAGCTCTGTCTGCTCTTACAGAGGGCTTAGGTTCAATTCCCAGCACCCACATGACAGTTAACAACCATCCATAACTTCAGTTCCAGGGAAAACCAACACCTTCTGACCTCTGTGGGCATGGCACAACATGGGTGTACTTACATAAATGTAGGCAAAAATGCACTCATACACACAAAATAAAAGTAATAAATATTTTTTAAAAGCAAAGCAGTGACGCACGCCTTTAATCCTAGCACTCGGGAGGCAGAGGCAGGTAGATCTTTGTGAGTTCAAGGACAGCCTGGTCTACAAAGTGAGTTCCAGGACAGCTGGGGCTACAGGGAGACCCTGTCTGAACAGATTTCGAGAATGGTGTATGAAAAGGGGAAAGCTTTTTTAAAAATAAAAAAAAAAAAAAAAAAAAGCAAAGCAGGATATTAGTTTGGATTGTCTACACATATAAGTGACTAAATAATTAATGGAAATCTGATATGTGGTATGTTTTTCATGTTTCGAATGAGCTGCTGTAAAAAGGGAAATAGAAGTCAAATTAAGATGAGCTATTCTTTGCATACCTTACTCAGATGGACAAGCAGAAAAGTGAATTAAACATTTTCATTTTATGCTTTTTCAGTCCCTGTTCAAAGGATTGAAGAGGAATTTTTACTATTATAATGTGGGGAATCTCTTCAGAGAAATACAGCTCTGATTAGAGCAAGTTTGGAATTTTGAAACAACTCCCTTCAATAGGAAGTGGTAAAACTCAAATTAGTTTGTTCATAAAATTATTTAACAAAATATACTGAGCATGCATTGCATGCCAAATGTGGAATGAAGTGGAGTTTCGAAGAACACAAATGAGGTTCCACACGCAGGCCTTTTGCTAAGGTTTTACTGCACCTTTATTGAAAGAACAGCAAAAGCAACTCTCTTGTGTCAGCACTCAGCACCTCCTGTTGCATTTTCCCATCTTTCTTTAAAACACAGTGATTCATGAATATCACACAGTAAGAGGATGGGAAGATTGAATATGTCAATTGCATGATGACCAAAGCCCTAGTAATAATAACAAAAAGAACTCACATTTTTTTGAACAGTTGATGCATGCCAGGCACCAGGATAAGTGCTTTATGTGTATTTATATCATTTAATCCTACAAAATCCCTGCAAAGAAAGCACTGTCATTACCCCATTTGCAGGATGAAGACATCAAGTCAAAAAACGGATAATAGTGATAGTCACGGTGACTGAACCAAGATTTGAACCAAGGCAATCTGGCCCAGAGACTAAACTGGTAATCCCGAATCTACAATGTAGTTTTAAATAGAAAAACAAAGAATGGGGATGTGGCTCATGTTAGAGCACTTGCCTTGAAAGGACCTGGATTAGAGTCTTCTTATGGAGAAAGGAGGAGAAGGAGGAGGAAGAAAAGTTTTAAATGTCAATGCTAGAAAAAGTAATAAATATTACTTCCATTTTTTTTCTTAAATAAGGAGGATTCAACTGAAATTATTGCTCCTACATTTACTCACAATAAAAAATCATTTCCTTTTCTAATTTCCCAATGCCTCTCCAAGATTTATTTTCATTATATTGACTATTCTGTGAAAAGTATTAGGAATCTCAATGCAGAGCCAACTATAGATTGGGGGTGCTACAGATCCCAAAATAATGAAATCTGGAAATAGATATTCATCGTTATATTCACTGTACCCCAGTCTGATAAAACTCTAATAATAATAATAGGAGCAACAATAATATCAACATATGTAATTCTACAAGTTTCCATGCCTCTAATATCATTTTTTCAAAAACTTAAACATTCATAATCTTTTAATCTTTTTTTTGTATTTTCGAGACAGGGTCTCCCTTTAAGACCCAGCTGGCCTGGAGCTCACTCTGTAGACCAGGCTGGCCTTGAACTCACAGAGATCTGCCTGCCTCTGCCTCCCGAGTGCTAGGATTAAAGGTGTGCACCAACATGCTGGGCTAATCTTTTTAATCTTTATTAGAGCTTGATGAGGTTAATATATTTATTTCTAGTTTACAGATAAGGAAAGTCAGGCTCAAAGTAGTTAAATGCCTAACATTCATACACCTAGTAACAGACAAGATCTCTGATTCTAAAGCCTAGACCCTTTCTACTTCATTTGTCTTTAAACAAACTCCTATTTATGCGCTCTAATCTACTACCCAAATGCAGATGTTGAAAGACACAGCACCAAGTTTTAAAAATTTCTTCAAAATAAAAACAACAGGGTTGTACTTAAGAACTCAGATACTGCGATCAAGCGGACCTGAGGTTCTATACTAATTCCACCTCTAATAAGCTATATATCTGTGGACAACTTATCTGAGTGTCCTCTTCCTCACCTATTAAAGGGATAAAAATAATGTAACTGGGTACTACAAAGAAAATTGAGTCCATGTATATAAAAGTCACTGGATATACTCAGCAAAGGGTTCTTTCCATTTGCAATGCAGCAACAGCCCTGCCTATTTCCCCTGATTATAATAAGTTGATAATCTGTCAACAAATTTTGACAAAACATATATGAAAGAGTAATGGTACCTGTCAATTCTTATACCAATGGCAAAAGAAGACATAACCAACTCCAGTAAACGGCAAAGTAGAAACATGCTGAGGTAGGCTTCCAACAGGAAACAGGTAAAGCAGTGCTCACTACTAATCAGCCCACATACCATAGCTCATAAAACAGGCCATGGGTTGCCAGTTCTATATATTCTTCCCATTGACAAATGAAGATTTGCTTAGGAAGTGCTTGAGAGTTTTTCTAGCTCAGTGAATTTGGATTCAGAGAGGATCTCTGGTCTCCTCTGAAACAAATTCAACTTTTTTTCATCTGAGGAAGAAAAAAACTGGTTTCCTAGGCATAGGAAGCCTACTTTCTTGGGATTCAATAATGCATGGTATTCCTAGTTTGCTTACAAAACCAAAGTAAATGGAAGAAGCAGAAACTGAAGCACAGTGTCATGCTAATTCTTACAGCTTTAAACCCATTTGGACCATAGCTGCACACAAGAAAATTTTCAGTCTTCTACCCACTGTTTGCTGTCATCAGTCCCAGGACCAGCATTATTCAAAGTAACATGACCTGATCAAAGTCATTTTTAGTCAGTAATTATAAAATATATGTATCTGATAAAAATCTAAAGCCAACCAAATGAGATGACTTTGGATTCGGAGAACTGTTTGACTTATCTGACAAACCACAACTTCAACCAAATAGTTTCCTCATTTGGTGCCCTAAACATTGAGTTAAGTTAGATTAGATACTCTCCAGAGGTTCTTTGAGCTACAAAAGTTTCCATTCCAAGGAGATGGGATAGCTGTGGTCTGGGTAGTGTCTGCACAAACTGTAAGTCATATGGTAGAGTTGAAAGGAGTAACTGGCCTTCATCCTTCACAATATCCCTTCATGTTTTGTGCTAGTAAAACACGTCTTTATGGTTAACTCTATTGACAAAGAGAAAGGCCAGAAGGTTTCAAGTTTCATCATCTCCATAGCAACTCTAATCTTGCCCATACAGGTATAATTACTTGATAAACTCACAGATGCATGTGAACAATTTAAGTAATCATTTATTTATGATTTGTACTTTGTCAGACATGCTAGTTGAAAATGAAACAATGACACACATGATGAAATTGATTTTTAAAAAGGTAAATAGACTAGCAGAAGGATGAGAATTAGGTCACATTCTAAAATACAGCTATCCCTCCTATTATGATTAGGAAGAAATTTTTTTCAGAAATAGCTACTTGTGATTTCTGTGTTTCAAGCATTTTCATTGCTTCAAATAAATGTAAACTGTTTTCTCCCAAGAGTTGACAATTTTCAAAAAAAATCACTCCTGGCCATATACTTAAGAAGTGGGGAAGACATTGTCAAAATATCAGTTTATACATTTCATTCTATAGTAACCTTCACAAAGCAAGGGAATTTGGCCACCAATAAAAATTTGAAGTATTACAACATAAAAGAAGCCATAGAAACATGAAGAGAGAAATAAATACACTCCACAAGAGAACGAGGATCAAAAAGATCTTGGCAGACAGAAACATTGAATAAAACTAAATAAAGTGATGGAGAGGAGTACATTCTCAGCATGCAGTAAGCCCTAGGTTTGGTCCTCAGCACCACAAAAAAACAGGGCATAGTGGTATCTGCCTCTCGTCCCTGCATTCAGAAAAATCAGAAATTCAAAGTCATCTTCCCCTGTATAAGAGTTTAGGGGCCAGCCTTGGCTACCTGAGACTCTGGCTCAAAGAATAATAATGAAATAACAAAATGACAGGACTACGAGGTGATTAAGTGAGTACAATATTTGCTGTTCAAACATAAGGACCTGAGTTCAGATTGTTGAGTGCCCACGTCAAAACCCATCAAAAGCCATCAAAAGCCAGGTACAACTGTGCACACATATATTCTGACCACTGAGGAGCAGAAATGACTAGCTACCTAGCCAGTCAAGCCTGATAAATCAGTGAACATCAGTTTTTTGTGACAGATTCTGTCACAAAATATAAGGTGATGAGCCATCAAGGAAGACATATCAACATCTGGCCTCCACACATGGACATACATTCAGGTACCTATGGCCACAAATGATTAATAATAATAATAATAATAATAATAATAATAATATTAAAAATAAAATTAAACGTGAAAAAAATCACTTCAGAGTTAATGTAAAATCTTGCAGATAGATGAAAAGAGCTAATTGTATTAAGAGTAGGAACATTATGAATAAAGTCACACTTGATATTTTAGTTGCTCTAACATTAAAAATGAGTGAGATTATAGTCTGTATTAAAATAAATAGAACTCTGACTTCAATTTTGGAATTCACAGCTGTGCGTAACACACACACACACACACACACACACACATACGCACACACGTAAGGAAGTAGGAAATCTTGGGGTTGTTTTCTGACTAGTTGCTGAGTGTTCTCTTGTTTACACTAAATATGCTAACCAAACAACAACTGCCCCAAAATTCCTTTTTCCCAACAATCTCACTTATTAGCTGAAACACAATATCTTTTCTAAATATTTTCAAACATGCTCATCTCATTTCAGGTTGCGATTGGTTCTTGCAATTATTGGATTAGTAATACTTTTACTACCTAGAATTCTTTGAAAGATACACTGCATCTTTTTTTTTTGGGGGGGGGGCTTTTTGAGACAGGGTCTCCCTGGAGCCCCAGCTGTCCTGGAATTCGCTCTGTAGACCAGGCTGGCCTTGAACTCACAAAGATCCGCCTGCCTCTGCCTCCCAAGTGCTAGGATTAAAGGCGTGCGCCACCATGCCCTGCTACACTGCATCTTAATGATGGTAACATTTTCATCATGTAGCATAAGTCCTGACACTAAGTCCTGCCAGATGCTAAAACACTAATTTTTTATTAATTTTATTTATTTATTTATTTATTTATTTATGTGTATGAATGTACTGTCTGCATGTAGGTTTGTGCACCCGTGTCATGCAATGCCGCGGAAGTCAGAAGAGGGTCTCGGATTCCCCTGGAACTGGAGTGCTCCTGGAATTGGAGTTACAGACGGTTCTCAGCCGCCATGTGGGTGCTGGGGATCGAACCCGGGTTCTCTGCAAGAGCAGTCGGTGCTCTTAACCACTAGGCCATCTCTCCAGCCCCTAAAACATTAATTTTTATTATAAATGAATAGCTATAAGAAATTGAGTTACCTTTGCCTAACATTTTGCCTAGAATTGGAGCTGGAGAGACGGTTCAGTGGTTAAGACCACTGGCTGCCCTTGCAAACGACCCAGGTTCGATTCCTAACATCTACACGGTGGCTAACAAGAGTCCCTACTCTAGTTTCAGAGGATTCAACGCCCTCTTCTGACCTCCACCGGCATTGCACGGCACAGGTGCACTTACGTACATGTGGGCAATCCATTCATACACACAAAGTAAAATAAAAATAATAAATAAAATAGAAAAGAATTTGCCTAGAATTAAAAGAATAAGTTCATAATAGCTATCCACAAATATCTCAAAGTCCGTCATGTGAAAAAGAACTGAGTTTATTTTCTTCAATCATCAAGACCAAAGCAAGAACCAGTATGTAGAAGTTACAATGAGATATGGAGTGTTAACGTTCATGTAAATATCTTCCAACAAAACCAGAATGATTCCTTAGACTCTGAGAAGTTGTCTGTCCATAGATGTGATCAGCCAACAAGTGTACATTTCTAGGGCTGGTGAAAATGTATTATATTCAAGTGTTGTACATGATGGTAAATTACTACTTCTTATAATAATTCTGGATTTTCAGATCTCTAGAGTAAGGATCAGATAACTGGGGTTCTAGACTTGGTTCCACAAAAGTAATGGTTGGTGATCTTACTAAACTATTTTTATACACATTCTTTATCTGCAAAATAATGAAACTGGAATAAAATTCTATTTCCACTTAAAAAACTACTGAAGTAAATACATTTTAGTTATATAAAATGTATATGTTATAAAGTCTATTCAAATTTTCACTTGCTTATTATTTGTAACATCCCTGAAGGTTGGTGAGAAGGTGATGGAGTCCAGTTGACAAATTAGAAGACAATGATGCAAAGAAATGGATGATTTGCCCAATAGTGAATGTTCTTTCCATGACACCACATTGAATTTATAACTGAGGCTTTATGGTCAGTTTAATCATCCTTTTTCTTTAAATCCAAACACTCATGCTAACATCCATGGAAGGAAACCAAATCCATCATGGCATGTTTTCATTTACCATTAGCAAAAATAATTATGAAATTTCTGAACAAATCTAGGCATGCCTTTCTCAATACAAACTTCTGAGACTGCTTGAAACATCCCACCCAAACTGAGTAGTCCCAGTCTGTTATCTCATGGAGCAAATAAAAACTTGAATAAAAGGAGGTTAAAAATCTAAATGAAAGCAAAAAATGAGGTTAAAGGCCTGGCCATGAATCAATATTAGTATTTAGGAGCTGCAGTCTAAATCCTACAGATATTTGACAAAAATCTATCATTTTATTTCCAAAGTATGTCACTAATCACTTGGCTACACGGAGTTATTTCAGTTTTAGAATTGTAATAGCTTTTAACCATGATAGCAAGTTAAAGTTCTACCCGGAGAAAAATGCCACTTGTTTTCACTATATAGAGAACTCAAGATAAAGTATAGTGATAACTGTGAGTACAGAGCAAAGAAAAGCACTATCCCAAGTTATCTGAACAGATGAATCAATTAATTTTCTTCCAAAGTCAGCAGAGCATTTTTGGTCTCGCATAACTATTGAAAGTCAAAGCTGCTATCAAAACTGAACCAGGAGAAAGACATGATGTTTCTTCAACTGTTTCATTTCACATGGAATAATTACTGTACTGCCAACTGTTCCCTTGGAGAATGAAACAAATAAGTTGTTATTTGCCTTCTTCTGAATATTGAAAAGAGAGACCTCGAATACTACAGTACTTTCCCAGAATGTATATTACTGTGGCAGGAGCCCAGGACATATCACAGGTGAGGGGATGCATGTTCTATGTAAAACAAAGATTCATTTCCCATTAAAAAGAAATGGAATCTGGGTAGCTGTCAATTGATGAAAACATACCACCCTCTGGAGATATCTTGCTAACTTTCTGTAAGAAGTGTTGGTGATATCGAAGAGTCTAAGCAGTTTCTGAATCTTCTGGGGGTGTCTGTTTCTTGCAACACCTCTCAAAGTCAAGAAAAAACAAATGAAATCCAGTTCTAATCAAATTCTTTCATTTAAAAAGGGAATATGGTTCTGTGTAACATCTCAGGTTTAATTGTTAGCTCTTTACTATGATAAACAATGGGAAAGAGTGTTAGGAAAGCAGACATAAATTCCCAAGCTCATACAATTCCCTATGGTTCTGAGAATGCTTCAGATAATGAATCTCCTATCTTGATACACATAAAGTATAATGCAAAAAATGACTTCAAAGATGGACTGTCTTTTGCTAACTGGCATGGCAGTTTTGATAAATATATTTTTCTCATCAATTACAAAAAAAAGTTCAAGGATCTAAATTCTGAACTAATTTAGACCGGTAAATATTTGAAATTCTAGAACAAAAGCTACAGACATAGATATGGCAAAAAAAATTCTATTCTGTTTTTGCTGAGCCTAACCCAAATGCAAGGTCTGTGTAAGGAATGAGGTCATTTCATACTGTAATTCAATCCCAGACAAATCTGGCATTCGCTTACAAAGCTCGACTATCATTGGCATTTCACAATCCTCACTCACATGGTTCCATTTATGTTGCTTTGTGTTGTTGTTGTGTCCCTGTTTGTTTTGCATGTGATCCTCTCAAGAATTTTCTTAAAATGCACGAAATAGATATTTGAGCAAATATCAATGTTACAGGTCAGATAAAAATATCTCTTCCTAACTATTCAGTTTACTTTGAGATTTTGAAAATTCAAAATTTAACTATTAGATGGTTATAAATTCTCCATTTGGCTCTAAGCATTTACTAGGTATAAATGCTTTGATGCCTAAAAACAATTTAAATTATTGGACTCTAGCTTTCTGGAAATGTGCTTCCTATTTTCATAAAATATTTGACATCATTACTAAATTACATTCTACAAATGCGTCCCCATTCTTAATACAAAAGGTATTTTGCAGACTAACAGAAAGGTGTTTTTCATATACACGTGATATTCCTCAGTAACCATATAGGAATTGTCCTCCGAATTCAATTTTATGAGGAAGAACTTAGTCTACTTGCCTGAAAATACCTTTAATTTTATCGATAGAAAAAGCTTTGGGTATCACCAGGCTTTAGAGACTAGAAGCAACCTTAAACATCACCTAGTATAAACTTCCCATTGCACTTGGAAGATAAATGAAGCCTAAAGAAGAAAACGTGGGGCTGGCAAGATTGGTAAACTGCTTATTGTGAAATTGCATCTGTAACCGCAGCAATACAGCAAGATGGGAAGCAGAAACATGAGATACCCAGAAGCTCTCAGGCAAGCTATCCTATCCGCTGTATGCAAAACAAAATAAAGAGATTATGTCTAAAACAAGATGGATGCAAGAGACTGACACCAAAGATTGTTCTCTGATCTCCACATGCATCTCATGGCACACACGTACATACACACACACACACACACACACACACACACACACACACAAGAAAGTACTTGTACATAATGACAGACTAAAATATTGAATGCTCAAGAAAAGTTAGATGAGGGCTGGAGAGATGGCCTAGCGGTTAAGAGCACCGACTGCTCTTACAGAGGACCCGGGTTCGGTCCCCAGCACCCACATGGTGGCTGAGAGCCGTCTGAAACTCCAATTCCAGGAGAACTCCAGTTCCAGGGGAATCCGACACCCTCTTCTGACCTCCGCAGCATTGCACGACACGGGTGCACAAACTTGCATGCACACAGTACATTCATACACATACAGAAATAAATAAAAAAAAGTTAGATGAATGAGTGAATGGATTTATTCACTCAACAATGGGTGACAGATAAATGTGTAGGTAGTGAGTAATGGATAAAAAAGTGAATAGATTCATCTGCATCAATTGATAACTACGTGAACAGTACTAGTAACAGGAATGGAGCCTGATTTTCCTGATACTTGCTTCATTGTGGTTCCTTTATACAATAATATCTCTCTAAGGTAATATTGTACTTATTTATGCATTTGAAATAATAGATTTGCCAATGTAATCTAGTAGGAAGAGTATATGTTTTGATGCTCAACAGGCCTGAATTTGAATAGTAAAACTGATATCTAAGAGTTTTGTGATCCTGGAAAAGTTAATTTGCCAAATTCCATTTCTGAAATTTAAAAACTGTAGATGATAAAGTTAAAACACAGTTAAACACTCTACCATTACAAAAGATCCAGAAAGTACATTATATAGATTAGATCTTCACTAACTATTCACCTTATTCTTGCCACTTTCAAATTTTAATTTATAGTCCACTAGATGCAGATACTATCTCATCTGAATGTGGTGGAACTTTTGAGCATATGTGGTCTCAACTTGTGGTCTCAGACCAGCAACATCAACATCACCTCAAACCTCCAAGATTTACAGAATCAGAATCTCTAAGAATGGGCATAGATATTTTTGATTTAATAAATCCTCAAGATGATTCAGTTACATATTAAAGTTTGATAGCCATTAATCTGTCCAGTCAGTACCTTTGCATTCACTGTCCAATGACCTACAACCAACTATAAGGCATGAAAACCTTTGTGCTTTTTTTCCCCCAAATCTTCTCTGAAATAAAACATCATATCTACATGTCATATTGTCATGATCCAAGGGGTGGTACTAAGTGACCCTGGACTTCAAGTAAGAGCTTTCTAATAAGACATAATAAGTTTTATTGGCCAATGCATTGCAATAATGTCCTAGGTTGCTAAACATCTCTTTGATATATATTTTTTTGGTTTTTTCTAGACAGGGTCTCCCTGTAGCCCCAACTGTCCTAGAACTCATTCTGTAGACCAGGCTGGCCTTGAACTCACAAAGATCAGCCTGCCTCTGCCTCCCAAGTGCTAGGATTAAAGGCGTGCGCCACCACGCCCGGCTATCTCTTTGATATTTTAAATTTGTTTATTTACTTTTACTTTATGTGTATGAGTACTATGCCTGCATGTATGTAAGTGCACCGATGTTGTGCAATGTCCATGGAGGACAGAACAGGGCTTTAGAGCCCCCAAACTGGAGTTACTGATGGTCATTAGCTGCATGTGGGTGCTAAGATTCAAACATGGGTCTTCTGAAAGAGCAGCCAGTGCTCAAATTTTAGTCATTTTTCATATGGCTCTCCTTTCAATCTACCATAATTTTATCATATTTATTGTTAGTTGCTTACTATTTTTCTTTAAACTAATATTAAGAGAACAGGATATATATTTATAACCTGAACTTATTGAATTTTATAGCCAATAATTAAATATTGGTTATGTTTAGACTATACTTAATGGACCAGAATTTTAAATGAGAGAGGCCCTACTAATCAAATTGGCAAGTGACTTGTAAAGGAAACATTTTAATTTGGAAAAAACACTAGTACTTTATTTGAGAGAGGTAGGGAAATGGAGAGGGAGAGAGAGGGTGAGAGAGGGAGAGAGAAGAAAGAGAGACTTGTATTTCAATTTTTATCAGTTTCTGAAAGCTGAAAGTCTTTACTTTTACTAAGTTCAAACTGAGGTCTCGTTTTTGGAGTCCTAGGTTTGAGGGAAAGACTAAGTGCCTAAAGCATCTGTATCTCAGACTCAGAAATATTTTATCTCTGCCTCTCCCTGAAAGGCAGAAATATGCACGTGGACCTATGCCATGTTTTATTCACTCACACAAAAAAATGTAGTGTTACCTGGCACAATAGAATTTTGGATGGGGCAAGAACTCTGAGCATAGAAGTCCTTCCTAGAGATTTCCTGAAGATTGCATTCTCTTGAATATGTGCTTTACTAGAGAAAACTAGAAAGACAAAATGGGATTTTATCATTTTTTAAAAGTTGCAAATAGGACCATATGTACTGTTGTATCTTTGAGTCTGTGTCTCACCACAACGAAACAATAGACTAAGGGGGAATTTGTATTTCATTTATCTTTCTAAAGCATTGACTTAGAACTCTAATTGTAAGGATTTTCTGTCAGTACTCTTTGGAATTAACTATTTCCCCACAGATTCAATTTCAGCCAGAGATACAAAGAACACATATAACATGCATTTCATACAAATAGTTGAACACTTTCTACATTATATGTGGGTGGGCCTACATAGTAGTATATATTATAAATGCAGCTATAAAAATGTATATATAGAAATAAAAAACTCAAAAGTTCATAACCATATAATTATCATTTGAAATTCTTGAGTGCTGTAAAGATCTTTTAAACTTTCCGAACATTTTTGCTTCAGTCATTCCAAATAGTTTATGATCTTTCAAAAATGGATAGGGAGAATAAATAACAAGGATTGCTTTTCTAAGCAGATTAATTTCATTTCAGTTTTGGACAGTGTTGTTATACTAGAAGATTAGTGGGTTGGTATAGGCCAAATATATCTGAATTTTGGCAAGTCATTTTATAAGGTCTCTCATGATATCCTGTGGACAAAATGATGAAGTGTGGAATGACACATAAGACATTTATTTTCAGGACATTTTGAACAACTATATCCATGTACTGCTGATATTTTTTCCATCTACCAAAGAGGGGCTACTTGTAACCTTGCGCGCAAGACAGACTGTTGTGTTGGTACACTCATAAGGAGAATAAGAATAATATCAAGAAGATGAGGGTTACTTAAAAGTATATAATATGATTAACAGCTAAATGCCAGCTTACCTGGAGAAATTTTAAGGCGAATATAGATACTGTCACCACAAATTTGAAAGTTTGTTGTCTTGAAGTTTTCAAGCTTGTTCAGTGTACCTTCAGAGAAGATAAAGGTTAGGGAGTGAAATTTTAGGAAAAAAGGATTTAAATTCAATATGAGGAAAAAGATCTGTGGTAACAATAAAATGAGGTGTTTGTATAAAACATGTGTTCTCTGTTTCTAGGAGACTTGACTCTAGACAGAAGGAGTATCCAATATGAATGTCAGAGAGGAAGTTTTCCAAATAATTTATTTATGCACAAATTCCCCCACAAATATTTATTGAATTCCTACAAAGTAATTTTGGTAGTGCATTCCATAAGTAAGGAGTTGACACTCCTTATATCCACTATGACTAAGAACTTGTGGCATTTGTCTTCCTGGGTCTGAGTAATCCAAGTTACATTTTTCCAGTTTCATCCATTTACCTGCAAATTTCATGATTTCCTTTTTGTTTATGACTGAATAGAATTCCATTTTGTGTAAGTACCCCATTTTCATTATCCATTCATTGGTTAAGTGCCCTCTAGGCTGCTTCCATGTCTCAGATATCGTAAATAGAGCAGCTATGAACATGGATGAGCAAGTGCCTGTGGAGTGGCAAGTAAAATCCAATAATGGTACAGCTGTGTCATATGGTAGACCTATTTCTAGTTTTCTAAGGAATTACCACACATTTCTACAACAACTACAATTTGTACTCCCAGCAACAGTACATAAGGGTTTCCTGTTCAGCACACCCTTGCCAGTACTTTTTGTCTTTTGGTTTTTGGATATTAGCCATTCTCACTGTGGTAAAGTGAAGCTCAATGTAGTTTTAACTTGCATTTCCCTGATGACAAAGGATGGTGAACACTTTTAAAATTATTTCTTATCAATTTGCATTTCTTCTTCTGAGAACTCTTTATTCAGCTCCATAGCCCACTTTTTTTGTTTTTGTTTTGTTTTTGTTTTTGTATTCATTTTGGTCTTTTTGAGACAAGGTCTCCCTGCAGCTCCAGCCTTCCTGGAGACCAGGCTGGCCTTGAACTCGCAGAGATCTGCCTGCCTCTTCCTCCTGAGTGCCAGGATTAAAGGCATGTATCACCACAACTGGCTCTATAGCCCACTTTTTATTTGGGTTGTTTGTTTTCTTGGTGTTTACGTTTTGAGCTCTTTGTATATTCAAGACATTAATCCTGTCAGATGTATAGCTAGCAAAGATTTGCTCCCATTCTGTAGGCTACTGCTTCAGTCAATTAACAGTTTCACTTGCACTACAGAATCTTTTCACTTGTTGATTATTGGTCCTAGTTCCTGGGTGACCAAGATCCTATTCAGAAACTCCTTATCTGAGCCTGTATCTTAATGTCTACTCCCTGTTTTTTTTCTTATATAAGGCTTGGTGTTTCAGTTCTAACATTGAGATATTTGGTCCATTTGGAATTAATTTGTGTCATTCTTTTTTTTACATGTAGATATCCAGGTTTCCTGGCACCATTTATTAAAAATGCTTTCTTTTCTCCAGTATATAATTTTGGTATCTTTGCAGAACATCAGGTGACTGTAGATGTATGGGTTTACATATGGATCCTCAGATCAATGTGTTTGTTTTTGTGCCAATGACACACATTTTTTATTCTTATAGCTCTATATTATAACCTGAAATTAAGGATAGGATATCACCAGCAGTGTCTTTACTGGTCAGGGTTGTTTTGGCTATCCAGGGTCTTTGGAGCTTCTCTATGGATTTTGAGACTTTTTTTTCCAAGCCTGTGAAGAAATACTTGGGGATTTTGATGGGGATTGCATTAAATCTATAAACGGCTTTTGATAATGATGGTCATTTTTTATTTTTACACTATTATGAATGGTTTTGTTTACCTGATTTCTTTCTCAGTCTGACTTTTAGATATAAGAAGGCCACTGATATGGGGATGTGAATTTTGTAATCTGACACTTTGCTGAATGTGTTTATCAGCTCTAGGAATTTCCATAGTGGTACACATGTTATAAGATTAACCAACAACTTTCTGATTGTATTTAAGGCAGTTTGCACATGAAGAAAAGCATTCCTGGTACTGTAAGTTTCCAAAGAACCTATTATTCGGAAGCTCATAGTCCCCAGAGGTGAACTTACTGCTATTATCTCATTAAATGAACATAATACCCAACTGACCTTTTAAACTCCTATCTCTCTACCCAGTGATTAGTGTAACCCTCTCAGACCTCACCAGAAAAGTTTCTTTGCATAGTGAGTAGCAGTAAAGATAGAAACTCACAACTAGTTAAAGTACTGAGAATAAGCATCTGTGGAAAGTTCACCATCAAATGGGACATGTACATCACACCACTTCCCACCAAGGTTCAAGGACCATTATGGAAGATGGGGCAGAAAGACTGTAAGAGCCAAAGAGCCAGAGGTGAGGGAGGATCAGAACAAAAAGTGTCTTCTGGACATACGAGAACTGCTATGCTCATGAACTCACAGCAGCTGTGGTCACCTGCACAAGACCTACATTAAAATCAGTCAACATGTTTTTTGTCTTTTTGATACAGGGTCTCCCTTTAGTCCCAGCTGGCCTGGAGCTCACTATGTAGACCAGGCCGGCCTTGAACCCATAGAGATCCGCCTGCCTCTGCCTCCCAAGTGCTAGGATTAAAGGCCTGCACCACCACGCCCGGCTACTAGTCAACATTTTAACATAGAGGAACTCATGAGCCTCCACAGGCAGAGGAGCTATTGATAGTTGATGGCTTCTGGAGAAAGGAGAGTCACTTTTCCTTAAGGACATTGCCCCTGGTAGATTGACCATATTCCAGTGTGTGGCCATACACCCATAAGTACATGGGCAACACAAACTGGACTCAATGGGTTATTAACAAAAAAGAGGTCAAGAAATTGGGATGGGGAGGGGAGGTGTGAGTTAATCTGGGAGGAGTTAAGGGGAGATATGGGGATTAATATAATCAAAATACATTGAGTAAAATTCTCGAACAATATAATATAAAATAGTATATATTAAAAGATAAATTACGCTGAGCGTGGTGGCACACGCTTTTAATCCTTGCACTCGGGAGGCAGAGGCAGGCAGATCTTTGTGAGTTCAAGGCCACCCTGGTCTACAGAATGAGTTCCAGGACAGCTGGGGCTACAGGGAGACCCTGTCTCGAAAAGACAAAAATGGAAATTTTGAAATGGAAATCTTTTGATTTAAAGACCAGCACTATGCCTATTAAACTGTCATAACAGATTGATAGAGAAAAACAGATTTAAAATTAACGTTGTTGACCTTTACTAAAGAATATTACAGGATTCTCATAAAGACTTAATATTGGGTGATTAAAACCAGATGGGGTGACACAGATCTGTAATCACAGTGCTTGGGAGGCTTGAGTGGCTAAGGCAGAAGGTTCTTGAGATCAAGGTCATCCTCAACTACATAGAGACCAGAGACCTGGAGTCCAGCCCGGGCTATGAGAGATCCCATCTCAAAAATAAATAAATAAATAAATAAATAAATAAATAAATAAATAAATGGAAAAAACCAAGCAAGGTGGTGCACATATTTAATCCCAGCATGCAGGAGGCAAAGGCAGGCAGATCTCTATGAGATCGAGGAAAGCCTGGTCTACATATTGTGTTTCAGGCCAGCTGGGGCTGGGGCTACATACTGAGACCCTGACTCAAAAAAAGAATTATAAAGTAAATAAGGAGAACAGTGTATGCCAGCTTATGCTCTTCAATAAATTGTTTCACAGACATAGACATTGTATGGAACAAATAGGTGAGATGGACCTCTGCAGGCAAATCAATGCTTCTGTCAGGTCAATCATAAGCAAATAATTCAGTAAATTGTGGGAAAATAAATCTTCCACAGATCCTTCCTACCACAATAACACTAGCTCTCTAACTGGGCAAATGTCTACATGTTTTATATGCTGACCTTAGAAACCATGTTCCAGGTAAGCAAAAGTACACTATGAAGACAACGGTGACAAATTTGTAATATAAAACTTAGACATAATAAAGTCAGAATACAGCTGTCTGTAGTTGAGACAGCCAAGGACTCATCCTAGTGTTCAAATGAGATAGAATCATTTGAGCTGTGTAAATGCAAACAAATGAAAAGTGTTTCCCCAGGAAACAAATTACACCAAATGTAAACTGTAGAATGAGTTGGAAACAGCCACCTTGCTCTGGCCCAGTCAGCAAAAATGCAAAGCAGGGCCCAAGCACCTGGTCATCCCCACTCTCTGGGGTGTTGAGTCAAAATGGAACATCACCTGATACAGAAAACAAAGCCAAGTTTACTAATGCACAGTGAAACTTTGCCAAGTCTGGGGGAATGAGGGCTTGGGGACGAATGGCCAGATGAGTGTTCAAAAAGGCAAATAACCAAAACAAATAAACTAATATTAATGATAATTTAAAAGGATAATAGAAAATTTCCAAATTCCTATTGAGACAGAAGAATATGGTCCACATAGGGAACATTGTTTTGCTTGCCAAACTCTTTAGTACTCATGTAAATCACTCTGAGGCCAAGTGATGATTTCTGAGGAGGGAAAACACTGGGCAGGGCTCGTGTCTCCAGGGTGTGGAAGTTGTTTTCAACTCCTAGTTCCTGAACACTTAGCTAGGGTGAGACAGCTGCTCACTGTTGATTCCGTATTCGTATAAGACAGAAACTGGCGCTAGTAGGGGCATTTGAAAGAATCTTCGGAGATGACTCTCAACAGGGCTGCTCCTTGATTGTGTAATCAGCCACATGTGGTCAGCCTTCCAGATCCCTCCTCTGGCCCCTGTTCCAAAGTCCTTTGCCCCTGCTAGGGCTTCCTACCTTTCAACTTCCTGTTCTCCTACTCAAGTGCCAATGATTTCATACAATGCTCCACCCAACATCTTCTCTTTGAGAACTGGATTAAGAGGACTATATTTCTTTCCCAGGTTTGTCACAACAAATTATGACAATTTATCTTGAAAAACAAAACTCCCAAATTTTCCTCACTCCCCCTTCTCTCTGACTCTCTGTCTCTGTCTCTTTGCCTATCTTTGTCTCTCTGTCTTTCAGGGGCAACGTGATCATTCAAATGCCTATAGATTCCTTCTGAAGCATACAAATATATCATCGGAGTTAATTTATTTTTTCTTAATTTTTATTGAACTTTTGTACATTTCATATAACATTCAGCATTTCTTTTATTATTATTATTTGTTTATTTTTAAGGGATTCTACAATATAATAACACAGTTGTTTACATTAACATTTAACATTTCTTAATAAAATTTAGACCTGTTCCCCCATCCATACCCCCCTCACTAGAGTTCATGCATTTTGCCATACATGTTAAGTGTCGTTTTGCATCTTTTTCTCAGTCTTTTTTAACTTTTTTGATACAAAAGTTTACAGTTTTGATCAGTTCTTTGAACAAGTCTTTTTTGTCATTGTTGTTCCCTTTAATTTTGTATTACTCCAAAATATGCAATATATAATATATATAATTATATATATATTCCAATATATATACCAAAATTACAAACTCTGAAAATAAACTCTAGGTTAATTCCAAAACAAGTTTAGAGTGGAACTCTTCATCACTGACCCATCTGACAAAGGTTCAACATCCAGAAGTCACTTTTTTTTAATGTTTAGAGGTTCACATTTTTTCTTTTAATTTTATATTACTCTAAAATATGAATATATACCTTCTACCTATACACATTAATTACCATGTCTGAAAGTAAGTGGTAAGTCAATGTTAGGGCTCATTAAGATATTCACATTATAACATCAAAATTGCTTTCAGATAGATGATTGTTCCCCTTTCCCCTTTCAGTGGATGATTGTTCCCCTTTCCCCACAACCTCTCCAGCATTTGGTGTCTTTTGTTTTCTTGATCTTAGCTAGTCTTATCAGAGTGAAATGATATCTTAGAGTGGTTTTAATTTGCATTTCCTTAATTGTTAACGATGTTGAACACTTTTTTAAAATGTTTCTCAGCCATCTTTACTTCCTCATTGGTGAAGTCTCTGTTCATCTCTTTACTCCATCTTTTGAGTGAGTCATTTGTTTTCTTATTTGTTTTTTGAGTAATTTATATATTCTGGATGTTAATGCTCTGTCAGATGTATCACTAGTAACGATTTCCTCCCACTCTGTGAGGTTTCTCTTCACTTCCTTGGTTATTTCTTTAGCTGTGCAGAAGCTTTTGAGTTTGATGAGGTCCCACTTGTCTGCTGTTGACCTTATTTCCTGTGCAGCAGCTGTTTGATTTATAAAGTCTTTTCCTACTCCTACGTCTTGTAGTTTGTTACCAACGCCTTCAGAGTTTCAGGTTTCATATTGAGTGGGGCAGTGCTGGAGCCACAAGCCACTGCAGGGCAGCCTATCCATGCAGACCCCAAGTCCCACATGAAGGCTGTGAGCATTATTGTGGGAAGAAAGTGGTGACAAGTTTCTGGAGACCACCTGTAGTGGATCCTCATAGGGACTCAAAAATGCAGATTAGGAAACTCTTAGCTCTGGCCTGAATCCCAGGTAGCCTGGTAGGATGAGAAACATGTGGCTCAAGGGCTTGTGACCTGTCTCAAAGACAGAGGAACAACTCGGAGGAACGTCTTAGGTCTCAGGCTGCTCCTTCCTCACCATGCTCAGAGAGGAATGGGGACAGTGTGGTGTATTTTTGCATTGATACTCTTCTAGAGACTAGAAACTACTTGATACTAAACAGATGTAGGAACTTTTTTCCTTTGGGATTTTTCATTTTTTGGCCTGGAGCTCAGTATGTAGAACAGGTTGGCCTCGATCTTACAGAGAACTGCCTGCCTCTACCTCCCAAGTGCTGGGATTAAAACCTAGAAAAATCAGTAGCCTTTCCTTACATCAACAACAAGCAACTGGAGAAGGAATATAAGGAGACTTTCCCACTCACAATAGCCTCAAAAAAATAAAATACCTGGGAATAAACCTAACCAAAGACACCAAAGATCTCTACATCAAAAATTTTAAACCCCTGAAGAAGGAAATTGAAGATGACATCAAAAGATGGAGAAACCTCCATTGCTCATGGACTGGAAAAATTAGTATAGTAAAAATGTCCATTCTACCCAAAGTAATATACAGATTCAATGCAATCCCAATTGAAATCCCCATGAGTTTCTTCACAGACTTGGAAAAAAATCCTTAAATTCATATGGAAAAACAAGTGATCCCGAATAGTTAAAGCAACCCTGATCAAAACATGCAATACGGGAGGAATCACCTTACCAGACTTCAAGCTATACTACAGGGCTATAGTTAAAAAGACAGCCTGGTATTGGCACAAAACAGACCCATTGACCAATGGAAGAAAACTGAAGATCCAAACTTGAGCTCATACAATTTCAGCCACCTCATATTCGATAAAGGGGCCAAAAAGCTCATTGGAGGGAAGATAGCATCTTCAGCAAATGGTGCTGGCAAAACTGGATCACCATTTGTAGAAGAACAAAATTAAACCCCTACCTCTCACCCTGTACCAAAACTTATTTTTTTATCAAATGGAAGCTTTAGGTATTCTGTAATGTGAAGATTTTGGAAATACTAAAATCGCATTATGCATCCTGATTTTTACTTTAGTGGATACATAAGTGTTTTGCAATCCTCAATAGCAAGTCCTTATTAGGAACATTAGTCCCATGTTAATATTGAACTTATGTCTTTGCCACTCATTGATTTGTATGCACTTCTGCAACTTATAATTCCCAGACCTGTTTATTCATATGTAAATTATGATTAATAATTGTCCTTGCCTGGCAAAATTATTGTGAATATTTAAATAATTCACACAAAGCACTCAAAGTACTGCCTACTTCACATGAAATCAGTTATTGACATTATAAATTAATCGTTATTCTTACTTTGGAAGTTAGTATAAATGTAAACACAGGAACTGCCAGGCGTGGTGGCACACGCCTTTAATCCTAGCACTTGGGAGGTAGAGGCAGGTGGATCTTTGTGAGTTCAAGGCCAGCCTGGTCTACAGAGTGAGTTCCAGGACAGCTGAGGCTACAGGGAGACCCTGTCTCGAAAAGACAAAAAAATAAAAAAAAATAAAAACAAAAACCAGGGAACAATCGTATTAATTGTATCTTTATTCACTAAGCCATTACTCATCATCAGCACTCCTTAAATATTTGCCTTATGTTTACCTTTTAGCGATAATTTTTAGCTTAATAAAGAACATTTCTTTTCTTGGTTTCATATTCTTATATTTTTTCTTTTCTTCCTTTATTTTTTTGTTTTTTTCCAGGGTGTCCCTTTTTAGTCCAGCTAGCCTGGAGCTTGCTATTGTTAGACCAGGCTGGCCCTTTTGAAAATCACAAGATCCAGCCTGCCCTCGTGAACCTTCCTGCAGTGCTGGTTAAGCTCTCTCCTTGGAGGAATAACCCATGGGCTTGATGCCCACAAGCTTACATCCCTCTATAGGTTAAGGAGATGTTATAAGCCAAGTAAGACCCTTTGTCCATATTTACAGAAAAAAATGTGCAATTCTGGATTAAACATACCCAGCCCAAACATCCTGTTCCTATTACCAAGTAACCTACCAATAACTATTAGTACTGTTTAATACCTATATATCTAATTTGTTGTGCTTCATTAGGATTAAAAGTTTATTCCTGGACAAACTGTCAGCCCATAAAATGAAACAGCCAGAATTGACCAGAGTCCAAGACAACAGCTCCAGAGAAAGTAGACTGTTTTGCTTCTCGTCCACCTGTGCCCCTTTTCTAAGCCTAGGGAACAATCTGCGGAAGAGGGGGTGTGGCAGAATGTAAGGGCTGCGATTGGGGTGAATGGTGAAACTACAGCAATATAGTCTGGACACTCATTGGATCAACTTGATTGAACATACAAGCCCCCCCTGCTGGATGGTGGGACCCATGGGCTGTGTGGGTTTGGGCACAGCTGCTTGCAAATTGGTTTTACATGAAGGATGCTTGTACTCATAAATTATCACTTATTGTTAAAAATGAAAAAAAAAAACTGAGTGAAAGATGCAGGACAGTTATAGCAGAATGCATGATCTGGGATGGGGTGGGGTGGGGTGGGAGGAAGGGAAAGGGAAATATGCCTGAACTGAATTGGAAAATGATGTATGAAATACACAAAGCATCAATAAAAAAATGAAAATTAAAAAAAATAATAAAATAAAATAAAAGCGTGCACCACTATGCCTGGCAAGAATTCATGTTTTATTTATTTATTTATTTATTTATTTATTTATTTATTTGTTTGTTTATTTATTTATTTATTTTTGGTATTTTTGAGACAGGGTCTCCCATTAGTCCCAGCTAGCCTGGAGCTTGTTCTGTAGACCAGGCTGGCCTTGAACTCACAGAGATCTGCCTGCCTCTGCCTCCCGAGTGCTGGAATTAAAGGTGTGCACCACCACACCCGGGGAGAATTCATGTTTTATAAAGGCAACTCTTTTCAAGGCCTACTAACACAATATTTTCAAACATAACTAAATTGAACACCACAGTTTCTATGGTTCCGAAATGGAATGTTTTTCTCAACGAGGTTTATACCTTGAATACGGATGATCAGCCAAGGCTAATAGTACATTAAATCATTAGATAGTACTATTTTCATTGTAGACTTTACTATTTACAATGCACTACCACATATGCATATCACATATCACAAGTTAACCAAACCAATTGCAATGGCTACCAGAAGAATACTATGGTACAAGCATTATGCTAAGTGCTTTACACACACTGTCTTAGGAAACATTCAGTTTGTATGTATAAGGTCTATCTATAATGAATGTGCTACTGTTCATACTCATTTTTTAATTTTTATTCATTTATTTTTATATGTATGAGTGTTTTCCCTGCATGTAAGTACACCCGTGTCATGAAATGCCCATGGAGGCTAGAAGAGAGTATCAGTTATAGACAGTTGTGAGCCTCCATGTGGGTGTTGGAAACTTAACCTGGTCCTCTGCAAGAACAGCAAGTGTTCTTAAGCACTGAACCACCTCTCCAATCCCCACTCATTATCATTTTTAGAACAGGAGACCTGGGACTCAGATATCTAAGCAATTTGCCCAAGTAAAGTTTTTTATACCATAGTTTAGCAGAGACTGACACCCTGGCTTTCTGAGTCTCTAATAGCAGCTCTTTCCTTATGTGGACACGTAAGCCTGGTTTTGAATCAAGCTAACGCTATGACCAAAAAAAGACAGGCATTCACAAAACAGTGATTGTTGAATTCTATATAGTATCAAAATATGTTGAAAGATAATGAATGAAATACATAAATCATCAATAAAAGTATTTAAAAAAAATAAGTTGTTTTAGAAAGGTGGTGGAAGAAGTTGGAAATTTCGTCTATAGTCCCATCAGCTCATCTAGCATATATCTTTTGTTTGAGTCACTCAACTTATGAAATGAGATAGGAAAACCTTTTCCATTTCTACACAGGATATAGGGAAGCTCATTATGTGAAGTCTGAACTGTCTCCCTAAAAGCAATTTTATGGCAAAAATCTCTCTCCAATTCTCCTGCAGCAACTATTACCTCAAGCACTATTACCATTCAAGTTTCTCTTTGGTTTAAATAATAAATGCTGCTTTGTAAGCCACCCTTTAAAATGCAAATTATTGCTGGACTACCCAGGCTGTATCATGGAAGCCAGTATAGGAAGATCAAGACAGGATGCAGTGCTTACTGGACCTCATTTGGGTGACCATGGGAAGAAAAGACCCCAGTGTGGAGCACAGGGGAAGGACCGATGGGTGTTTGGGCTTGACAAGGAGGAGCATTCCAACACTGCTTTAAGGAAAACAAGACAACTTTTAGCCTAAGAAAAGAGAAAATCCTCCAATTCAGGTGATATATGTATGTGTGTGTGTGTGTGTGTGTGTGTGTGTGTGTGTGTGTGTATATAATACAAGTTAACACAGCAAAAAAAGAACTGAGAAAATGACTGGAACAGTGAAGTTCTCCCCAAATCAATAAGCTTCTGCTTTGAAAAAAACTCAGGAAAGACTCAGAAAAAGATGCAAGACATGTATGACAAAGTGCATGAACTCAGGAGGGGTGGGGGGGGGGGGGGGGGGCATAGAAAGGGAAATGACTCTAGATTGGATTGAAAAATGATGTATGATGTATGAAAATGTTTAATAACAATAAAAATATATTAAAAAAGAATACGATCAGTTTCTCAAATGTTATAAAATGCAAATTATTGCTCAGCTGGTAAAGGCACTTACTGCTCAAATTTGGAGACCTAGTTCCATTCCCAGAAAGAAACAACTCCACAAAGTTGTACACACACACACACACACACACACACACACACACACACACGCCTCCCCCTCTCCACTAATCACAAGCATATTTCTAAGCAAGCTGGAAAATGAACTTTTGCTCAAAATGCTTTTGCTGAGTTTGAGTTTCAATTCTTCTTATCCCACCTACACAACAACAAATCAACTCAATTCAAAACTGTATATATAGATGTCAGAAAGGGAAAAAGACCATGAGTTTCCAGATGTAACTCCTTCCTAAAAGTCTCAGTACTTGCTAAAAAGAAATTCATCTCAAGGTCCCACCTCCAGACATCCTGGAACAGTTATGTCTTCCTTCCAACCTCAGAGTAAGCTTTTAAGAAAATATCAATTATTGTGCCACCACCCTTTGAAGGGTAGCATGTGAGAATCATTGGACACCACTGTTTTACAGGTATCTTCTGCAAAATACTGCAAAATACTGAAGTTTGTATATTCTAAAGTGATGGTTTATATATGACTCAGATCAACACCAACAGTATTTATAAAGCACACAATCGGAAAGATCCTGTGTCCCTTCCAAACCAATATTACCTCATACCCAGAGGTAACTTCTATGTAAACATGTACCACTATTGATTGAATGTGTCTGTTCTTGAAACCACATAAATAGTATCATTTGCTCTTTTGTTTCTGGCTCTTTTCACTTCCGATTCACCTATGCTCTTGTGTGTATCAGTAGAAACTAAAGTAATATTTATTACACCTAGAACTCTAAAATGTTGAAATTGAAAGAGATTTTTTAAACTATTAGGTATTAGAGCTTAGATACACACATCCAAAAGGGGTCATAAAAAAACAGAAGAGTAAACCAGGTATAGTTAATGCAGTAAGGAACGGTGGAACTGTTGAAAATGAGAGTACCTTCCCCAGCTAAAGCATGTTGGCTGTGGTGACTCAGCTCCTGTTGACTTTTGCCATGGAGAAAGAGGAGTCTGATCTAATTTCCCAAGAGAAATCATAAATCTGGATTATTCTTATAGGACCTCTACATTTCTTTTTTTCCTTTTAAAAAAAATTAATTGAATTTTGGTGTATTTTGGTACAGAACATTTCAGTCAATCTTAATCACCTTTATACCCCCTTCCACACTGGCACCCTCCCACAGCCCCCTTACTGGAATTCATACACTGTCATTTGTGTTAAGGCTTATTGTGACAATTACAGTCTCTAGCCATTCCTCAGTTCAAGTTCATCCATTGAGGTCTGTCTAGTCATCCTATCCAGAGTTCCTTGCTTTAAGATCAGCTCTTCTCACCCAACAGTAATCAGCTGCCAATATTTCTTCAGCTAAGATTGGGGACTGCTGCCCATTTCCCCAGTTCCATGCTGGGTTTTTGTCTGTTTGACTTTGCATGGGTCTTGGGCATGCTGATACTATTGCTAGAGATTCATATGAATGGGTCCCAGGAGCTTGTAGTATTCTGTATCTATATGGTCATGCACCTCCTCCCTGGCTCTTACAAGAATCTCTGCATTTCTAATAAAACTCAGGATAATTTTAGACTGATCAAAGCACACCCTCAGGACATGTTGGGCCCACTGGCAGTGTTTTGTAAGGTCTGACAACAGAACTTCAGTTTCATGTATGGCTTATATTTGCCATGATTACAGAGAGGACAAACCTAAGTAGCTCTCTGTAATTTAGAGAAAAGAATATGAAGAAAGATGACTAAATGAAGTCCCATCTTTGCCAGTTATCTCCTTAGCTGCTTGGCTCAGCCTTTCTGGGCTTCAATGTTATCATCCATGAAACAGTGGTGAAAATGTCTAATTCATACAATTGTTGGAAAAACTTAATGAGTTAATATATGTAAAGACGTTAGTATAGCACTTAAGGCATAGGAAGTGGTTTAGAAGTGTTGGTTTTGTTTTTGTTTTTATTGTTGCTGTTAGTTTAAAAAATGATGTAGGAAGACTAATATTTTCTCATTTCCAAAAATAAATTTCCCCAGTACAAATTGTTAAAATACAGTATCAGGACACTTATAAATTATCAGACTTGATTAAATATAGCATTCAAATGAGTTACCAATGCCAATTCTGTATTTAATCAAAATATGTTCAAGTGATTTTTTTGTTCAAAAATGAAACACACAGCTAGCTGCCAACAGAAGGTAAATGTTGAAATCTCTGTTCTTAATCTGTGAAGAAATAAGTTTCTTTTCTTGGAAAGTTGGACTTTAGCTCAAACCAAAGAAGTAAATTAAACTTTAAGATGATTTATACAAGCAGTATGTCAGAAATGCAAATATTTTATGTAGTAACATAAGAGCTATGGAGAACTTGAAAAGTATGATCCTAACATCAGTTTTTATTGTATAGTGCTTTAGGCTTTTTGAAAGCTCTTACACAAATATGATAATCCTAGATTGTTAGAAATGGAAGGCACCACCTGGCATGGAAGTACATACCTGTAATCTCAGCACTCAGGAGGCTGAGGCAGGATTGGGAGCTCAAAGTAGTTTTGGCTACACAAAGCAAGTTGCAGCTCAGCCTGGGCAAAAGAGCAAGACCGTGTCTCAAAAGAAAAAAAAATTGAAGTTGCTTAAGAAATCATCCAGCACTATAGAACATACCCAGAGATATTGGTCCATACCCCAATTATACAATTCCTCAAACCAGTTAGAGAATACTAAACAGGAAATAATGTGCTCCTAACTAAGAAATATTGTCAGTGTGGCTGCATTTGCAGCATTAGCACAGAAACAGAAAAAAGAGGCAGTCGTGGACTAGGGAAATGATGTCAGGGTACTTAGAGGAGGCAGCTTCTGAGTTGGGCCAAGAAAAAGGATCAGATTTATAAAGGTAGAGGTGGAAAGTTTGGCAGGGGGTACAGCTAGGAGAACAAATGTAGGGAATATGTGCTGTGTGGGTAGTAGTGTCCAGACTTACCACGGCAAAGGTAGAGAGAAGGGAGCCTTGCCAGACAGGAGGATGGGATGGCATGCTACACGTTTTGAAATAACAAAATCAAGAAATTTTAACACAAAGATAAAGCCAGGCAGCAGAGTTCCATTTTTCATAGAATAAATGTCTGCTCATATTTTATAAATAATCCAATTGCTACAGAAAAATGTAAAATGAAAATGAAAAGTTCCCTCTATCCCCACTACTCAGAATCAAAATCATTAATAACTTCTTCTGAAGCTTGCCAGAAATATATCCCACAAAGTTCTTTCTAAATAACAGTCTTTATTTTGCAACTGTGTTCTCTTCTGCAGTCACACCGATACAACACAGTGGTCATAGTGCACCATAACCCAGTTACACACGTGTTAGAATGAAATGCTGCCCATGAGTAGTGTGTGGACTGCTGAAATGCAACAGAAAAAAGAAATCATGAAGCTCTCTTTAAAAAATATTCAGAAATCTAAAATGGCTCTTTAGTCCTTAACAAATAATTCATCAGTGTAATCTTTCCCATCCACACATGCTGGCATGCACTGAAAAAGTACAAATGTCCCAGGAATCTGATGTGACTCTTGCTAATGATATTTTCTGCTTCATTCTTTCAGCCAAGAAATAATCAGAGACTAAGGAAGGGGCCTATATTTCTCTCAGGGTACATACAGAGAACAGCACTTAGGTTTAGATAATACAGCTGTGCTAGAAAATCAACTAGAGTAATGACAAGAACAAAGCAATGGCAGGAATGGAATGGAAGGAAATGGGGAAATGGAAACTGGCTGCGCAAACATGTCCTAGAGAAAGTGCTGGAGATGAAATAATTAAACCAACAGGACCGTGGTACAGTTAACGTGAGAAAATCAGAGCGAGGATCATAGAGCGTTAAGAAAATATACATTAGAAAGTGCACAAAAATACAGAGTACAGCAGATAGTGTAGATTAAAACCCTAACTTTTCTTAACAAATGTCAGTAAGTCCCAGTAGTTTAATAAATTATGATATATAGAGCAGCTAGAAATTGCCAGGATCACATATTTCTTGACCAAGCATATTTAAATCATTTGCATGTTACCGTCATCTTTGCCAAATATCAAATTTCCCTTTGAGGATCTCTGTATCACATTATGTCTGTGAACTCATACGCTTCCCTCACGTACCCTAGGCTTTATCCAAATTGGACTGTTCTTTCTCTACTCACATGCTGTGGTTTCCAACTTCTATGCCTTTATTTTAACTGTTTCTTCCATCCAGAATGTCCCTTTCTTCCTCCACTCTAAGTTTACTCCCATATGGACATGTCTAAATCTTATCTTCTTCTAAAGTCCCCCTCAGAAGCTTTACCAGTTCTAATGTGTCTCAAAATTCTATTTGCCAATTCTCTGTACCTCCTTTCACTGTAATATCATCAAACTCTCCCTTTCTACCTCACAGGAGTTTCTGCCCCTCTCATATGACATTTAACACTATCAGATAGCTGCATATTAATACTAAAGTATATATTTTCTTCTTGCCTGTGAACTCTTTGAGAAAGAATTCCAAGTGGGATTATATTTGTATTCCATTTATAAAAATATATATATATATATATATATAGATATATATGTATATACACACACACATACACACACACACACAAGCATGTATGTAGACAACTGTAGCCTAGCACCATTAACTACCTTGATACTCTATAACTATTTATGGAAAGAGAGTGGAAAGGAAAGAATGTAGCCATATTATATGGAAAAGATAATATATTGAGGTAATGGTATATTCTGTTTATATATTAACAGTTGAGAGGAGTTTTATTTAGATACACTAGATAAACTGACGTGAAAATCAATGGCAATCTTTCGAACTAGCAATGTGATTTTTATCTTGTACTACAACTCAGCAAATGTCTATTTTTAGAGACTAGTGTTTCTAATCTTTGTAGCAACTCAGTAATTACCAATTATTATCTCCTACTTTCCAGATGAATCAAGAGTGTCTCAGACAATTTAAGGAACTTGGCTAAGATTGCACAGCTAGTAAAAAACAGAGCTGGAAATTGGATCTAGACCTGCCTTACCTCAAAGCCTGTGTTCTTTCCAATAGCACATTTCTCAAAACTCTCCAACTACTATCTAGCATGCTCTACAAAACACAAGAGCAAAGCTGGCAGAGCTGGGTATTCACATGCCTCAGTACCCATTCACTCCTGCATCCTTTGCCCTTACACTCCCACTTTCCTCTCCAAGCTCACTGAGCCTTTCACCTCCTTTTCAACATTCTGCAACCCTACAGATGACATTTAACCTCCATGGCCTGATTAAGAGCTTTGCAGATAAGCCTAACCACCAAACAAATAAAATCTTCTTTTACATAGTTTTTAAATGATAAACTACAAAATTTCATGTTTAATATATTTTATTTTTTGTTTTGTTTTGTTTTGAGACAGGGTCTCAATACGTAGCCCCAGATCTCACAGAGATCTGCCTGCCATCTGCCTCCTAAGTACAGGGATTAAAGCTGTTCACCATCAGGCCTGGCCTAAATCTTAATCTTTGAGTGGTCAAAACATACATCTGTTGAGCTTTTAAAGCATCTTTCTAGGCTTTTTTTTCTCATCTTTTCTTCTCTCATCCTCTCTCCTTCCCAAGCCCAGTCTCCCTGCCCACTCCCTTGCACACACTCTTCTTCTTACTTCCTTTTCTTCCCTTCCTTTTCTACTCCCTTCTCCCTCTTGCCTTGCTGGTACAATCGGCATGACTTGGTTTGCTTTTTGAGTGAACCAATATTAGAAAACAGACAGTAAGGGTCAGAAAGCAGATGTTGAACACTCATAACTTGGACTTCTCCAGGAGTGGGATAATAGATAAACATTCCTGTCCCCTTGTTAGGCTGCAGTGATAGCTGTCTAAGCTTATAATTCTAACTAAGGCACCAAGCTCAGCATATGCCCAGAGGTGAATGAAGCCATAAAATTGAAATCATAAAGCAAATATGCTAATGCTAGATGTTACACCGTATCCAATTTTTAAAGAAACCAATACCTAAGCAACATATATAGTGTGATCTGGAGAATTCCAAAATGATCACTTTACCCCAGAATATGTCTCTTACCAGAAAGGTCTTGAAGGAGTTTCAGTCTTCAGAAAAATCTTACAAAAATGCAAACACCTCCAAGAAAGTTCCCTTTAAATCCTTGTGAAACAGTATTTGGCTGTAGGGATTAGCATTCATGAGGTTTCAACTGATCAAGTAGAAGGGTTTCCTAACTAAGGGGGAAGAAATAAAATAAGAAGTTGAATATGCCACAAAGGGAGACTTAACTGTAACACATTTTGATGTCCTCAGACCTGTCCTGAGGTAGAATCCATTTCTATTCTATTACAGAAAAATCAAAATCCCAGTCATGTTTATGAAGAGAACACTTGCCTGGGTTTTCAATGCCAAAAGGAATCAATGATTTACTTTGTCTTGGTACTATATTGTAGTGTGTTGCTTACAATGACTTACAATTATTTCAGTGATTTACAATGATTTCAGGCTTCAATCTGCCCTAAGCACATGATGGGTTAAGTTTAAGAAAGTGCTGCAAGATTTAACATAACCATAGGAATAACATGTTGAACACAACAGACACCAGGGTGGGACTGCCCCCAAGGGGTAGCTGGGCTTTGTGCCAGAAACCTGTGGGGTAACCTGTCCTGTTGGTTCTATACAGGGTGAAAAGAGGGAAGGGCTGGAACTTAAGTTGCTTAAAGATGCAGACTTTTGAAGGATGAAGACCCTGGTGGAGATCTAAAATGTTTCAATTGTGCATTTACCAACCAAATGAATTATGCTTCTCATTGGAATGTACAAAGTAGGATTTCATCTCATTCAACCTTTCCCTTCTCTTTCGGCCTAAGCTAACAATCAACATATGTAAGTTATTAACATAACAGAGCATGAACATTTCTTATTATTGTGCAGACTTTGTATATCTGTTAAATGAACATACTTGTCTTCTTTTTTCCTGAAATATTCATTTGCCTAGTTAACAAAACTTCACTACTTAGAATGTTTTTATAACCATGCTAAAGACTCCATAAATTCCATCATGTTGGGAGTGTAAGAAGAAGGATTAAAGTGGAGGGGAAATATGATGAAGGTTTGGATGTGATTACTTTCCTATTCTTGCTTTCTTATTCTTACTTGACTAATTCAGGATATTAAAACCACTTTAGGCATCTTGACAAAAGTCAGTGTAGTCAGTGTAGTTCTTTTTTTTTTTTCCACTCGAAAGAGAATAATTCTCTATGTTTAGGCAGTTTGGAACTTGTACTTAAAGACGTTGAAATTTGGTCTTTGCTCTTTAGTGAAGGGGAGCCTGGGAAGAAAGGCCCCTGTGTTTACTCGCTGAATAACTATGCCTCTAGGCAAGGCACTGTTCAGTGCTTCAGTCCGAGGACTTTTTTAAACATCTATCTTGGCTGCTCCACGATCCCCATGTTAATCACCTCATCTTCCTTCTTAGGTGCCTCCAGTTCTAATTCAAGAAAATTATTTGGCACTAAACGATCCATAACCCAACCAGGAAGAAAAGATAAAAGTTCCTGAGTGGTGAAAAATAAATGCTGTAAAAATCCATTCATATGAGACTCCTCACTCAACCTGTGGCAATTCTGGAAACTTTACCTATCCTGTTTCATAATTTAAAAACGATTAGAAAGAATAAAGTAAAATTGTTACTGTTGATATGGAGTTTATTGCTGTTTTATTAACCTCTATTAACAGTGATTACCTGCCAAATTCTCTGATAGGCTTTTTTACACACAGTATTTCACTGATTCATTCTTTGCTTGTTTGGGGTTCATTTTCATTGTTTTTTTTTTTTTTAGAGTCTCACACAGCCCAAGTTGGCCTCAAATTCACTATGTAGCCAAGAAGACTTTGAACTCCAGACCCTTAAGCCTGGGCCTCCTAAGTGCAGGGATTGCAGGCATGCACTACCATGCCTGGATATATCACTGATTCTTTGCACAGCCCCCACAAAATTAACTAGTGTTACTGGCTCCATTTCACAGTTTCACAAACTGAGTTTTGGACTCTAAATTTTGTTAAGACTAAAAAATTAACCAATCTGTATAAATTTAGTGTAGACAGGCATAAAAGAAATGGTATAGAAGATTGTTTAGTAGCAAAAGATTATTTCATGTACAGAAAAAAGGCCAAGAGGCTGGAGAACAGAGCAATTTGGAGAGTCTTGGATTGGAGGCTGCTTTCTAACTCTTGGGAGCTAACACTGAAACTAGCTGCTTTGTGTATGGCCCTGAGATGATTAAAATATGTTCAACTATGCTTCAAATCATCTACTTCCTAATGATAAGGAAATGTAACATATGCCAAAACTGTAACTACCTCCCTGATTTTTTTAATTGGTGAAGGCAACATCAGCTGTGTTTTTTCTTCTCAATGGGAAAGAATGCTTCTCTGTTTAGAAAAATTTGCACAGAATAAATCATTGTCTGATAATCGTGGTATTTTTATGTGTGGCTTGTTTTTTAAAGTAACTGAAAGTTAGACAAAGAATAAGCTCCATTTGCAAGATATTTTACTTCTCTTCTTAAAGCCTCTGCATTCAGATTTAGCTAGCTCAGGCTATCAACTTGTTCTTGTTTAGGCCTATTCCATCAACAGGGTTTATCCTATTATGCTACTGCCATGGATCTGACCATTTTTAAGAGAGTTTGGACCATGGTTGATTTGATGCGTGATTTGAAGTAGCTTTATACAACCCCCAACCCTATTCATTACTCCAAGGAAAATAGCTGCCCCTGAGCCTTGCCTAAAATGGTTACATGGTCCAGGCCCAGGATAAAACTGTAATTTGGTATGAGCAAAGTCAGATACACAGCAGGATCACTTTCCAAGATGCCTCGGTCATTGTGTGGTACTCTGTGCTGAAGTACCTGAGCAGTTCTAGGAAGCAGAGGAACCCTGAGGCAGTATATTCAAAAACATCTAAGGGCCCTACCCAAGCTGCCATAAGCGCCCATTAAAAGTTTGCATCTCCCACATTCTTATACTATATCTGTCCATGGTCAATTTTTTTTTAAATATTGCAAATAAGGACCCTCAAAACTGAGTAAGTGGTCAGGAGAAAGGGCTGAGGAGGCTGTAGACTGTTCTCTAAGTAAGAATTAAACAAACATCCCAGTGTGGATAGAGTAAGGGTAAGTTACATGAGCCAGACTTAAAAAAAAAAAAAAATCAAGTCCCAAACCACTGTGGTCATTCAGAAATGTTTGCAACTTTTCACAAGGGCAATGGTATTACTCCCAATTTCCTGGCCAAATATTTATTAAAGTAACCAAGGACTGAGTACATGAAGCTGCTTCACCTTGGGGCAGCATCCTACTTTCCTTGTAGCTCTGAACTGTGAGGTACTGTCAAAAAAAAAAAAAAAACTCTCTTCCATACTCAAAATAGCTACGTTACAGAGGAGAGTTGGAACGTGTTCTGGGAGTGGGTGTGTTTGTTTGAGTTCAGTGTGTGCAGAAAAGGCAAGCCTCCACAGCCACTCACACACTTCCCTCCTCAGCGATGGGTACGCAGACAGGGAGCTCCTGCACTAATCTCTGAATGGTAACGTACATTTATAAAGATTATTTTGTTAACTATTTTGAGGCATTTTATAAATAATATGCATGTGTCTTCTGGATATATCTATCTATATATTCAACTTTTGCTTGCTTTCTCCTGAGTCTGGTCATATGCGGTTACTTGTATGTTATGATTTCTGAGGTGTCAGAAAGAACCCCCCCTTACCTCTTATGCTAGTTACCCAAAAATATCTCTTGGGTTGGCCTGCCACAAAGCTTAAAAAATCATCGTTTTGTTCTGAATATCTTATTTAGTCACTGAAAGCAACTATTAAAATCCAAATGTTACATTGAAATATTAGACAGACGGTGGAAATAAAAAAAATATGTAAAATAAAGGAATATGGAGAGATTATTTCTGATGTGTTAAGTTTCAAAATAAGAATGCAAAGTAACGAACGTGTACGATCTGGGTCATATGCTGCTCTTAAAATGTCACGGGGTCAGAGGCAGTATATATACTCTGTTCAGGAACATGAGCGTATATTAAAAGACCCCCAGCACAATTGGACAGATTTTGTTGATTTATACTGAATGAGTGCTGTCCACAGTTTGTGATCCTCGGCTCCTACTCTCTTCACAGTGTAGCTGATACCTCCTTGTGCCGAGCTCCGGAGGCTCCCAGTGACCTCTCGGTAATCAGCCTTCGCTGGCTCCAAATCCCCACCCCTTGGAAACTCACGGAGCCTGACGTCCGCCTGTGAGCTGCTGTCAGGAAAGACCTCACAAGCTGCTACCCAATCTCTCTTGGTAGCAAATTGCCAAGCCAGGCCCCTTTCCTCAAAAGATGGTAGAGGACTTAGCAGCCTCCTATATTGCTCTGAAATTGGAGAATGAAATTCTTCAGGCCCAAGTGCAGAGGCTGATGGAAGAAAATGCTGCCCTCCAAGCCCAGATACCAGAGTTCCAGGAGTCAGGAGCAGACACAGAAAATGAACCACTCCAAAAGCCCTCAGTGGCCCAAGAACCCCAGCAGTTCCCAGAGCTCCTGCAACCCCCAGCAGTCAGGGCCTCTCGAGAGCTGTCATCTATCGAGGAGCCCTGGGAACCCCCAACGACCACAGAGCCCAGGGGACCCCCAGAGATCAAGAAGCCCCGGGAGCCCCCAGAGAACAAGGAGCCCTGGGAACCCCCAGCCATCAGGGGACCCCCAGAGATCAAGGAGCCCCAGGGATTCCCAAAGTTCAAGGAGTATCAGGACCCCAGAGAGATCAAAGAGCCCAGGGAGCCCCCAACAATTAAGGAAAGCTCGGAGCCCCCAGAGATCAAGGAGTCCCAGGAGCCTCCAGAGGTCAAGGAGTCCTGGGACCCCCCAGGGCCTCTGGACCCCACAGCAGCCTGGGAGCTCCAGGAGCCTTCAAAGGCCCCCAAGACCCCCAAGCCCACAGAGCTCCAGGACGTTCCACCCTGGAAGCCGCCAGCAGCCCAGGAATCCCAGGCGGCGCAGAAGCCCCTGGAGTCCCCAGCAACCCAGAAGCCTCAGGGATTCCCAAAGGGTTATGAGTCCCCATCAGCCTGGGAGGCAGGGTCCCCAGACACCCAGGGTACCCCAGCAATTAAGGAGCTCCAGAATTCAGAACCTCACCACCCTGCAAATGGTGAGGAGCTTCCGAAGGCTTCAGAATACCAGGAGACCTCATTACAGCTGGAGACCCTCGAGCATCCGGCCACCCAGGAGTCTGTGGAGGCTTGGGTGCCCCAGGAGCCCCTGGCCCCTTCAGATGCCGAGGAGTTCCTAGAACACTCAGCACCTGAGGAGTCCCTGGAGGGCCTAATAGTAGTGGGAACAGGAAGAGCTTCAGAGTTTCCACAGGCCCACAGTGAATTAGAGGCTGCTCCTTTTCCTCTAGAATACCCTTTGGCATTCAGTGAGGATTCTCAGAAACTCCCTGGGCTCTTAGTTCAGTTAAATGATTACATGAGAATCAGAGGGCACCTGTATCTCACTGAGACAGCTCTAATGAGTTTTGTTGTCAGATGCTTCTTGGGTGAGGTAGGGCGGTGGTTCCGGCCCTTAGTGGATAGTCAAAGCCCCCTACTGGAGCAATTTGAAAGGTTCCTGCGAGTGCTCCATGATAATTTAGACAATTCAGATAACCACCGCTTTCGTCAGCTATCCCAAGAGGAAGGCCTTGTCCACAGATACGCAACCCAGTTCCACTTCATTGCTCGAGAGCTAAATTTGGATGAAAGCACTCTGTGCATTCAATTTCAAGAAGAGCTTGCCAGTTCTATTCAAAATCAACTGTCTCACGCAAGTCCAGCCAGTAACCTATCTGATGTGATCATTCAGTGCATCAGCCTAGAAGAGAAGAAAAGTAAGGCTGACTGCAATTCATCAGGGCCAAACCCTTCTGAAGAGAGAAATGGGCCTGAGAGTCCACCAGCTGAAAACCAGCCTGTTCAAGCTACAAATAATCGCCCCCACCTCAGTGAAGCTGAACGTGCCCGACGTCGTGAAGGCCACTTGTGCCTCTACTGTGGCCATCCTGGTCATTTCGCCAGAGATTGCCCTGTCAAGCCTCATCGTGGCCAGCAGGCGGGAAACATGGAGGCCCGGCGGTAAGGGGGACCCCGGGCGGGCCAATCTACAAATACGCGTCCCCCTCTCTCCCAATATCTATGTCCCGTACCCTATGGCTAACTGTTGAAATCCGACTGGGAAGACGACAGTTCTTTGAGCAAGCGATGGTTGATTCAGGCTCCTACAGAAACAGCATCGACCGCTCTGTGGTTCTTCGAGAGAAGCTGCCCATCCGCAACAACATCTTCCCTTTGATGCTCGAGACTGTCGATGGTCGCCCACTGATTAATGGACCAATAACCAAGGAAACACCACCTGTTGAAGTCAAAATTGGAAACCACGTTGAAGAGCTCCAGTTTGACATCATTCATGCACCAAGATACCCCTTGATTCTTGGAATCCACTGGCTTGAGACACATGACCCGAACATCGAGTGGAGTACCCGAACTGTGTCCTTTCCATCACAGTATTGTCATTACAATTGCTTCAGGCACAGGTGGAATCGAAGACGTCGTGATGAAATAATTGCTGGGTAAAAAAGGGTCCTAGTGACTTTTGGTCATCTATCTTGTTACCTCAGCTGTCATCAGCATTTACTGCTCTCTGAACCTCCCAGTGAACCCCTGGTTAGGAACTAAGGCTACCTGTACAACAACTCTGCCTCTTGGATCATGGATTAAACCTGACAACTTTTACCTACCACCCTTGCATGCATCCCCCTTTGAATCCTGCCTTTTACTTATGCAGGGGTGTTTTTATTTACAACTTTTACTAACAATATGCATGAGAATAGATACTAGACAGTAATACAGAAAAGTGTAGCTGTTAGATTGATCCCATTTTTCTTATGAAGATTATTTTATAATAAAATTTCATTTATTCAATAAAAATGTATTTGCAAGTCATATTTTGAAATAATCAATAAATATTGGCAATTTTTACTTGTGTTTCAGTTATTTCTTGGATTAGCTAAAGGAGGGAGGGGATAAGGGTCAATAAATTAGGATGGAAGGAGAAAAGGACAAAAGGAGGAAGGGAGAGAGAAGGGGAGGGAGAAAAGGGAGGGAGGGAGGGAATTGGAAAAAGCTTAAATTTTCATGGAATCCTGTGCATTACAGTTGTAATGACAGGTCAAAAGATGGTAATGTATGTAGAGGGGGATGGAGAGAGTCAGAAGATGCTGGGGTTGGGATGGGGTAAAGGATGGGAGATTAGGGGTAAGTAGTGCCAAGACTGAGAAGAGGATTTTGGAGAAACTGGGAAGAAATGGAAACGCTGGTACAACCTGAGGGAAAGGGTGAGGGGAGGGAGAAAGTCCTACAAACAGGAGCACCAACAGATATTGAGCAACTTTGAAGACATACTTCTTGGACTTCAGAAGCTAACCAAATGAAGAACATGGATCAGGTAATGAAACCCCTTGGTGACCCACCCCTTCCCTATAAATGGGCATTCATGGTCTTATTCCCTAAAGCAGAAGAATTTGCCCTGGAAATCCTGCCTACTAACTGCTCTTCCTAGAACATATGAGCAGAGTGTAGTGATCAGTTTTCAACACATATAAGATAATTAAGAGTCACCTCTCCTCTGTTTATAGATTCCTTTACCTTGCTAGTCATGCTGCCTACATAGCACACTCAGAAAACAATGTCATGGAAGAAACATGTCTTCCTGGGCCTGAAAGGGGCTAGGTCTTGACTTAAGTTACACACACACACACACACACACACACACACACACACACACACATATACAAAGTATAAGGGGTGGACAGAGTGAAATCTCTGGGAGACACTGGAAGAGTGGTCCATCTTAATTTTTCTTTGGGTTTTTCAACTCCCCTTACTTCCCACCCATAAGTTTCTTTGAAGCCATTTGAATAGACAAATGATCAAATAAATTAGCATAACCCTACAAAAAGATTGGTAGGAATTTCCATTCATTGAGCACCCTGGTTCCTCTAGCTGCTATACCAAGCAAATCTTATACACATTTATTATCTCATTGCTTCTGAGAACAATTCAGTGAGCAAAGTAGAAGTGTTTGCTTTTATTTTACAATAAGCAGAATCTCAGCAAAGTGAGTTCATTTGGCCAAAGTCACACAGCTAGTAAGTGATAAAGTGGCCTCTTTGTGCTCTAACTCCTATGTTCTTTCCATTATATTACGCCAAACTTACTAATGCAGTGGTAAGTGTAAAACAGGACTCTTGTAGCATGAAGCTAGGTGGAGGAACCCTAAAAAGAAGGGGAAATGGAGAGGGAAAACTATACGGTCCTTTGGGTAGTGTTTCTCTTTCCCAGGTTCCGTTAATCACACCCCATCCCTGTCACCTTTAAACTTCCTTGGAAGGTTTTCTTTCCTTTAAAACTAATGCCATAGTCCCTTTGCATATTCCGCACTGGCTTCCATGACAATTGGGGGGGGGGTCCTGGGAGTTTTGCAATACTTTGCAATATCACCCTTTTAATTTTCTTTCTAGCCACTTCCATAGCCAATCAAGATTCTGAGAACCTAAAGGTCCATCTCTTACAGCCATCATTTTCTTTCCTGAATAGTCTAGTATGTTTTATCATTATAAAGCCCTGTGGCCTATGGGGACCCTTCCCCAGGTATATGTCCTGCATTCCTTGTCCCATCTTACCCCCATACATACCTTACTTAGGGACAGAGCAGAAACATCAATATACCTAACCTTAACATAGCCTAACATAGCACCTGGTCCATAGAAGGTTCTCCACAGCAACTGACTCAATATTTAAATATTACTCAGAGAAAGGGACTTTCTTGTATACTATGAGTTTTTCTCCATTTTTAGCTCTATTTCAGGATTCACCTCTGCTCCTAAGAACAAATATCTATCAGTGAAGAAAACAAAAGAAAAAATGCAAACATCAACCGAGGAAAAACAATATCTTTTGTTAGTCAAACTGCTTTAAAGCTAGGAAAATCAAATGTACTTGAGGATTCATGGAACATAGACTTTTTTGTGCAAAACTGGGAGGGTTCTGAAAACTGAGATTGTTGGACAACTTGCCTGGGCCCCGAATATTTCAATCCAACTACACAGAGTTACTTGAGTGTGTTTATTTCAGAAAATAATCAGTAATATAATCATATTATTGCATACTTTATGAGCTGGAAAAGGCGCAAGAAGCCTAGTCTCTTACTCTTACAGGTGAAAGGGTTAAGGAGGCCCAGAGAAAGGGGAATTACTTACCTATTTTCTGATATCCTAATTTCAAATCTGGTGCTCTCTTTTTAATGGTGAGGTGCTACTCTAACCTAATAGTTACAACTGAAGTCCATGGCAGGCACTAAGTGGGATACTATGGACAGTGCTAAATAGTAGCATTATGGTATTATGTGATCAAAAGAAAATAATTAGTAAGAACGAGACAGCTAGCATGGACAAGAAAATGGTAAAGTCCATGGTAGCAACAAATATAACACACTGAAATATGTGAGCTGATAAGAGTTGGAATAACTGGGTCTGGAAAGATCACCTAGCTAGTAATAACGTGTACTGCTCTTGCAGGGGACCTGAGTTTGTTTCTCAGCACCCACTTCAGGCAGCTTACAACTGCCTGTGACTGTAGCTCCAAGGTATCTGATGCCCTCTTCTGGCCTTTGTGGGCACCTTTATTCATGTGCACATATGCATACAGACACATGGGTATTTAAAAAAATTGCAAGAATTTCCATTTAATGATCATTTGATTTTTTTTCAGACATTGTGCTTGGTAAGATGGGGTTTTTTTCTCTACCTGTCCCCACTATAAATATTGTTAGCCACTTTGCACAAATAAAAGACATGAAGCTCCCTGACTTTCAAGCATCAATGCTGCTAGGAATTGGTGGTGATAAAAACAAACCCTGAGGGCTTAGGACAATGGGCCAGTCCGTGAAGTGCTTCCTGTATGAGCATGAGGACTGGAGTTCACATCCCGAGTACTTACATAAAAAGCTATGGCATCACATGTCTATAATCCTACAGCGGGGAGGCAGAGACAGGAGCATACCTGGAGCTCAGTAGTCTGCTAGTCTTAGAGAACTGGTGAGCTCCAGGCAAAGTGATTGACCTTATCTCTAAAAATAAGGTGAAGAATGACAAAGGAAAGCACACATCTCCACCTCTGGCTTCCACACCCACACAAACACATACAACACACACACACAGACACACACACACACACACACACACACACACACACATACGTAGAGTCTGTATGACTCTAAAGCTGGGATTCTGAGCTGCGAATGCAGCTTAGTGGTAGACACATGGCCAAATATGTTCCAGCATGTGCAAGGCTTTCAAAGAACGCGGCGACGAGGAAGGAGAGAAGAGCGAGCGGAGAGAGAGAGAGAGAGAGCGAAAGGAAGGAAAGAAAGAGAAAGAAATTAAGAAAGAAAGAAAGAAAGAGAGAGAGAGAGAGAAGGAAGGAAGGAAGGAAGAAAGAAAGAAAGAAAGAAAGAAAGAAAGAAAGAAAGAAAGAAAGAAAGAAAGAAAGAAAGAAAGAAAGAAAGAAAGAAAGAAAGAAAGAAAGAAAGCCGAAAGCTGAGAGCCGGGGTTGTATTTGATGTATAGTCTTCTCAGGGCTCTCAAGATGATGTCAGTGTTTCTCAGAATGAATGACTTTTTCTCTGTTTTAGTTACATTAATAATATTGATTCACTAGACATGAATTTTATTACCTTGAAAAGGATATTAATTCATCAAATCGTTATTAGTAAACTCATTCTAAAAGAATTCATTGGAAGTCTTCTGTATGTCAAAAACAAGCATGGGAGGAAGAGGGAAAAGGGAGAAGAAAGGAAAAAGCTGTGCCAAAATATAAAATATGACACACGATTTATTGCTCTGATCACATTTTAACTGGAGAAGCTTTGAGATCCAGAGAAGGGAGAACTAGCTCTGCTGTGAACAGAAGGGAATTTTTAACTGAGTCTTGAAGGAACCTCACTACAAGAAAGTGGGAAGGGATTTCTAATTTTTCAACTATTTATGTGGGCACTCATTGAAATACACACAGACATATTCAGAACATCATCCACATCATCAAGAATTTTAAAACGTAATAATGGACAAAGGCTCATGGAAAACAAAAACCTACCTTTCCATTTAGGATTTCTCAACTCTGAATTTTAAAACTTCTGTCTACACAGGTTCTTTTAATGTTCTATGACATTTTAATACAAATTCATTACGCCTGGCTATTTTTTAAGTTTAAACTTTAACAAATTATCTCTATATAGTTGTAGTACTCTTTAAATTTTTCAGCAAATATTGCATATTTCATAATAATAAAGTATTCCTCGAGTTGTCTAGGTCATTCCACAGAAGAATTTGTGCTTCAGCTCTTTTTAAAAAAATCTTTAGTGTATATGTGTGCATATAGTTGGTCTTTTTGAGACAGGGTCTCCTGTAGTCCCAGCTGTCCTGGAACTCACTATGTAGAGCCGCCTGCTTCTGCCTTCTGAGTGCTAGAATTAAAGGCATGCACCACCACGCCTGGCCCTAAAAAGATATTTTTTAAGCTGAGTGTGGTGGCCCATGCCTTTAATCCCAGCACTCGGGAGGAAGAGCCAGGCAGATCTCTGTGAGTTCAAGGCCAGCCTCATCTGCATAGTGAGTTCCAGGACAGCTGGGGCTACAGGGGGACCCTGTCTCAAAAAATATATATATTTTTTTTTTGAGACAGGGTCTCAAAATAATATATATATTTTGATAATAAAAATAATATATATTATTGATATATTGATATATATATATTGATATATATAAAATATAGATATAGATATAGATATAGATATAGATATAGATATAGATATAGATATAGATATAGATATATATCTGTAGAGCCAGGTGTGGCATCACATGCTTTTAGTCCCAGCACTCAGGAGGTAGAGGCAGGCAGATCTCTGCGAGTTCCAGGAGACCCTGTTGCAAAAAAATGAAAAGACTAAATGTGTGTGTGTGTGTGTGTGTATGTAATGTGTATGAGTGTTTTGCCTGCATGTATGTAACTGCACCACATGTTTACAATGCCCATGGAGGCTAGAAGAGGGCATAAGATCCCCTGTAACTGGAGTTTCAGATTATTGTTAGCCACCACGAGGGTGCTCAGCACCAAACCCAGGTCCTCTGTAATCTTAACCACTGAGCCATCTCTCCAGCCCCAGTGGTGTTTCGGTTCTTTAGCTACTTATGTAATTCTAAAAGTTTGCTTTCAAAAAGCCATGTAGGGATAGATAATTGTAAAAAGGCTTACTATAGTAAATTTTGATTTCTTGCAAATGACTAGGTATCAAATATTAAATAAGAGCAATGTATCAACAAATTAGGAATAAATCCCATGCTTTGCCAATCCTTAACCATTTATTAAATGAAGATAACATTTGCTTTAGCTACTCAAAGTTAGGAGGGAAGCATAAAATGAGAAAACTGATGTTGAAAAAGCATTGTAAAAGTTGAAATGCTATTTAACAAGATGTGTCATTATAATGTTTATGGTAATGGTAGCCAAAGGCATAAAGATACTAAAACATCTATTTCAATTAACTTCAATTCAGTATCTAGTAAGCATTTCCTATGTGTTAGGTACTTGATATGGTTGATCAAAAAAGCTTCAAGTCAGTTTGATATAATTGTTGTATTAAGTGCTTATTTTTTTAGAATCCAAGCATTGGCATATGTACCAGTATTTTATTAACTACATTATCTGAAATGTGAATCCCTTCCTGTGTCATGTCAACTGGATTATAATTTATTGTCATTAGTCTGAGTTTATTTCTTCATCTTTTTAGTCCAACCTAAAGAAAACAAATCAGAACAAACTAGTCTTTGTCTCCACCAGAAAGTATTAAAAAGTTGAATTACACAAGTCACTTATCTTTTTTCATTTCTAATTTACATGATTTCTAGGTAAAAATAACAGGCGGTTAAAAGGTCAAACTGTATTGGCCTCCAAGTAAGCTATAATGTCTATAGGAAATAACTGCCATCCTGATTTAACATGACTAACAGGACCTTGCCTCGGTTATTACTCTGTCTCACAGCAATTCAGATGTGTGAGAAAATTGGTGAGGGGTATTAGTTTAGAGAATGTGGGACATATTCCAAGCAGATTGGTGGGGAAGTAAGAGGTAGGAACAAATGCCAACAGTAGTCAACTGTGTCTGACTTGGCTCAAGTGGAAGGACCATTATGTATTCTGATACAGATGAAAATGGGATATGGCACAGAAGCACAGAACAGTCATATGTTCACAGGACATCTGGCAACCTAAATTTCGCATGAGAAAAGGAAAGCATGAAATTTTACAACCGCACAGAACAGAATGTCTGAAATGCTATAGCTGAGCTCACTGTTTTTCTTAGTCTTTCACATTGCTTTTTTCCTGTCAGTTATACCACAGATACCACATAATAGGCAACAAGTGAACCAGCTGCACTGCCAGTGAAGCTCTACTGATTATTAGAAGAAAAGCTGACTAAACTCTAGTAAACTAAAGGCATTCCCACAAAGGTAAATACCAAAGGGAATTTTCATATTTCAACTTATATTTTAATGCCTCCTTCTGCTATAAAACTGGGCATGTGTTGAAGGCACAGAGGAAAGACCAATCAAGGCCAAATCAAAATAAAAGCACACTTAAGAATTCATAATACTTCTAGGGCTTGGTGGCACAAACCTTAATCCCAGCACTCTGTAGGAAGGAGCAGGAAGAACACAGCAAATTCAAGGCCAACCTGGCCTACACAGTAAGTTCCAAGCCAGCCACATAGTGAGACCCTTCTCAAATACTATCTCTGCAGACAAATATTGGTGGGGGTTTTGCTGTTGTTTGGTTGACTTTTTGGTTTGCCTCATTTTTGAGACAAGAATTTCATATATAGTTTTAGTTATCCTGGAGCTCAGTGTGAAGCCCAAGCTGGACTCAAATACACAGCAATTTTCCTGCCTCACCCTCCCACGTGCTAGGATTACAAGCATGAACCATAACCCCTAGCTTATTTTTAAGTTAATTTTGGTTTCAACTGATAAATAAGAATGGTATAAGGAGGGCACCATGCCGCTGCATGTGTCCCTGTAGCTGCGTCCCACATGCTTCCAAGAAACCCAGCTGTGTCTCCATCTCCAGCATCGCGTGGTGCCTTAGCACCACATAGTCTTTCTGTTCCTTGGTCCTGGAGTGGTGCAAAACAAGTGTGGCCCTGAGGGAGACCGCTGTTAGGCCTCCCAAGCTGGTAAGGCCCAAGGGCAGACCCCGAAAACACCAGAAGTTAGATGCTGACCCATCACCTGATGACTCACAGAAGCCAGGTGCAAGTACCTAAGCAAGCAGCCTAATTCTTGATACCAATGCTGAGGAATGTCCATTGGGAACACATGAACCCATGCCAGGGCCTAGTGAGAAACTTAATGAGAGAGATATGAAATCTGAACTGGATATCTCTGCTACTGCCTCCAACATGGAGCCAAAGGTTGACCATTTCATAGGCCTCCAGGGCCAGGAAAAGCAGAAATTTTATGAAGACTTTTTCTCAGGTGTTTTTGACCTTGATTATGTTGCAGAATTTAGATGTAGAGCAAGTGAATTACAGCAGAGATCAAGTGATAAGTTTCCTTGAAGTACAAAACTTTTTTGGACAATTTAAAGTTGCTCAGAAGCAGAAAGTGAAAGAATTTAAGGAGTTATGTGAACAATACTTGAAGGGTCTTGAGGATGTTGAGGATTGTTGTAGAAGACCTGTTGATTGCCTGGCATGGTGGCACACGCCTTTAATCCTAGCACTTGGGAGGCAGAGGCAGGCGGATCTTTGTGAGTTCAAGGCCAGCCTGGTCTACAGAGCGAATTCCAGGACAGCTGGGGCTAGGGAGACCCTGTCTCGAAAAGACAAAAAAAAAAAAAAAGACCTTTTGGCGATGAGATAAGAAATTGAATGGGCATCTTGTAAGGGATGGCTATGTCAGAAACTGAGCTAGAAGAAAGGACTGCTCGAAAGTCACTGTTACTATCATAAAACTTTGAAGGAAGAAGATTGATGAAAGTGAAAAGATTTCATCATAAATTATCATTAGTTATGTGAATCTACTGATGTGAAGACTGTAGTTGAAGGACAAGTTCCTTGTACAAATGTCTGTGAAGTAATAAATTTTTTTTTTGTTAAATCCAAGTGAAACTTAGAGAGTTATGAAACAGTAATAGTTGCAGGGCTTATGTAAAGTTCTTCCAACACTTTAGTACTCAGGGTCAGTTTTCTTTCTGGTATTTTTGAGACGGGGTCTCCCTTTTAGTCCCAGCTGGCCTGGAGCTCACTCTGTAGACCAGGCTGGCCTTGAACTCATATAATTACTACTTAGCAATAAAGAATGCAGCTAAAAAAAGAGAGAAAGAATGTAGGGGCTGGAGAGATGGCTCAGTGGTTAAGAGCACCCACTACTCTTGCAGAGGACCCGGGTTCGATTCCCAGCACCCACATGACAGCTAAGGACCATCTTCAATTCCAGTTCCAGGGGGATCCAACGCCCTCTTCTGACCTCCGTGGCATTGCATGACATGGGTACACCAACCTACATGCAGACAGTATACTCATACACATAAAAAATATAAAAAGAATGTAACAATACATAGTAATGGGGTACCAGAAATATGCTATGCTGTTCAAATTAGGCTAAACATATTTACCTCACCAAACATTTGTCATTTCTTTTTATTTATTTATCTATCTATTTATTTATTTATTTATTTATTTATTTATTTATTTGTATGAATGTACTGTCTGCATGCAGGTCTGTGCACTCGTGTCGTGCAATGCCTCAGAGGTCAGAAGAGGGCGTCGGATTCCCCTGGAACTGGAGTTCTCCTGGAATTGGAATTACAGACGGTTCTCAGCCGCCATGTGGGTGCTGGGGATTAAATCTGGGTCCACTGCAAGAGCAGTCGGCGCTCTTAACCACTAGGCCATCTCTCCAGCCCCAAACATTTGTCATTTCTTTATGGGAAAAACATTCAGAACTTCTATTCTAGCTTTATTTGAAATGTAAAGCTATTTATCTATGTATTGTTTCTATAGACACTCTACTATGCAATAGGCAAAGAGCTTCTTGCTCATACCTAACTATAAGCTAGTGCCCATGGACCAACTTTCTTCTTCTTTACATAACTCTACTGGATCTTGCTTCTTGTGACCACCTTCCTAGTGCCAATTTCCAAAGTATCAACTTTTTCATGTGCCACATATAAATGAGATTATACAGTACTTGTATTTCTTTGCCTGACTCATTTTAATTAGTATAAGGATCTCAAATTCTGTCCATGTTGTCACAAATGATAGGATTTCATTTGTTTTTATGGAGGAATAATATTCCACTGGATATATGAACAATATTTTGTTAATACATCAGTCAGTGAAGACTTAAGTTGTTTCTATTTCTTGGTTATTGTGAATAGTGCTGTAATAAACATGGAAGTAGAGTATCCCCACAGCATACTAATTTTATTTCCATTCCATTATCTACACAGAAGTGATCTTTCAAGGTCATAGGTTAGCTCTATCTTTAACATTTCAGAGAACTTCCATACTATTTCCTATAATTAGTGTAATACTTTACATTCTTACCAACAGTGTGCAATGGTTCCTTTCCCACACCTTCTCTAAAATTACTTAGTCTTTTTTAAAAAAGATTTATTTAGTTATTTTTACATACATTGGTGTTTCCCTGCATTCGTGCCATGTCCCTGCAGAGGAAGAGGCAAGACAAGGGCATCAGATCTCCTAGAACTGGAGTTACAAATGGTTGTAAGCTGTTGTGTGTGTGTTGAGAACCAATCCCAGGGCATTTGTTAGTGCTCTTAACCACTGAGCAATCTCTCTAGCCCCGATCTTTAGTCTTTTGGATAATGGTCATTCTTCCTGAGATGTATTGTTGCTGCTTCTTGTTCTGAAACATTTGCACTGTTTTCTTCTAGTGGTGTCATAGTTTTAGGTATTGTATTTAAATATCTAATTCATTTTGAGTGTTTTATAACTGAAGAGGTAGTGTCCCAGATTTATTCTTCTACATATAGATATCCAATTTTCCATATGCCATTTATTGAAAAGACTGTCTTTTCTTCAATAGGTATTATTAGGACATGTATTGAAAATCAGTTGGTGGTCCATTGATCCATATATGTGTAATCATGGAAATATCAAACTGTTTTCATCACTATAGGTCTGTAGTATAACTTGAAACCAGATATTGTGTTATCTTCAAATTTTCTCCTCTCTTTTAATTTCTTTCTTTTTTTCCTACATGATTTAATTTATAATTCTGCTCATGTGTGATGGAAAGTTTTTAAATTTATTTTATTCTTTGAAAATTTCATACGTATATACAATGTACCTTGGTTAGATGCACCTCTCATTGCCCCTTCCAACACTCTCCGGGAAAACCATATCACATATCTTCCACTTATAATTATTTAATTAATCAATTAATTAATTAATTAATTTCCAACTGAATTCAGTGCTATTACACTTAGTGTTGCCCATGTACATCTATACATAGAGTCATCCACTGATTATACGGAACTAACCAGTGACCACATTCCTAAATAAAAGTGACTCTCCCTCACTCGGTGGCTAGGGGTAGGGCCTCTGGAGCTCCTCCCCTTCCTTGGAATTTTTACCTAGCTTGATTTTGCACAAATTTTGTTTAAGTAACCATTGCTTCTGTGAGTTCATGAGTACAACAGCCATGTCATATCCAGAGGAGATCATTTAAATGCACCCTTTCTCATCCTCTGACTCTTCAATTTTTTTCAATTCCCCTCTTCTCCATGTCTCCTGAGACTTGGGGATGGGAGTGGGGGTTTGTTGGTATAGATGTCCGATCTATTGAAGAGTTTTGAGATGCAGTCTAGAAAATTCCTGAAATACTATAAGCAGAGTTTAACTGGGTGAGTGTGATGGGAAGTCAGGAAGCCAGAGAGTTGACAGAATGCAAACAGTAAATATGGCATTCCTAAGATTTCCAGTGTAATGGACTAGATGTCATTTGTATTATATTCAGTAAAGAAATTGTCTATATTTCCCATGTCCTGAGACTTTGGAGGAGGCTATGTTTAAAGGTGATGAGCCAGGTAATTTGGTAGAAGAAATTTCAAGGCAGTCTGGCACTCAGTCTGTGGCACCACTCTTGCTAGATGCTTTTCACCATGTTTCCAATAAGAATTGGGAACACAATAGCAAGGAGCTGGGACCAACCTAAATGCCCCTCAACTGACGAGTGGATAGAGAAAATGTGGTCCATCTACACAATGGAGTTCTATGCAGCAGTAAAGAAAGACGACATCACGAGCTTTGAAGGAAAATGGCTAGAGCTAGAGGACATCATGCTGAGTGAAGTAACACAGTCCCAGAAAAACAAACGACGAACGGTATCCCTCATCTGTGGATGCTAGTGCCAATTACCCAGTTGTATTTCTTGTGTGGGGCCCCCTGAGCTTTTGTACAAAGCAGTAGGGCGTAATGCATTTTGGAAACAACAAAAACAACAACAACAGAAAAGACTGCATCAAAGAACTGACTGAAACAGTGAACTTCTGCTCAAAACAGTCAACTTCCCCATGGAAAATATTGAGAAAGACTAAGAGATGAAAAGCATGTTTGGCAGAATGCATGAGCTCTGGCGGGGTGGGGGAATGGGCGGGAACACGGGTCTAGATTTGTTAAAAATAAATAAATAAATAAATTTATGTGGAAAAAAAAAGAATCCCAATGTCAACCCGTGGTGTGCACAAGCCTGTACTATTGCAAAAAAAAAGAAAGAAAGAAAGAAAGATGAAAGGACTTTTAACAGAGCTGATTGGTGAGCAATGGTAAAGACTCAAGCTTGGGGGTTCCTAAGATGAAGGAGGTAAAGGAAGTCCAGGGACCTAGGAGGTTATAATAGGAAAAAAAAAAAGAATTGGGAACACAAAATAAAACAGAAACACTTGAAACAATTTCATTTGTTTGAAAAGTCAGAGTAAAGTTGAGGATAAGCATAACATAGTTTATGAAAAGATTGGAATCATTATAAAGAAAGCAAATACTGGGGCTGGAGAGATGGCTGAGCAGTTAAGAGCACCGGCTGCTCTTGCAGAGGACCTGGGTTCGATTCCCAGCACCCACATGGAGTCTAAGCACCATCTTTATCTCCAGTTCCAGGGGAATTCAATGCCCTCTTCTTACCTCCATGGCATTGCATGACGCGGGTGCACCAACCTACACGCAGGCAGTACATTCATACACATAAAAAAAAGTCATAAAAAGAAAGCAAATACTTCTCATTAGTACCATAGGAAAAACTGTCTAGAGGCCAGACCTACTCATCAGAAATGAAAGAATATGAAAGAGTAAACTCATTGAAGGATTCCCCTTTGAGAAGAGAAAAATTCCAAGGCATCCTTTTCACTTAAGACCACCTAGAAAGTTGTTTCAAGAGGTTTTATTTCAGCCCTCTCAACTTCCAGGCACTTAGAAAATGATGGGGCTGCAGTACAAGCACAGAGAGCTACTTATGGTGACAGCAGCAGACCTTGATGCTATGCCTGCGATGTTTGTCTTCTAAAAATGAAAAGCGCAAGAATTTTAAGGTCAAAGAGGCTTCTGCCTTGATATCAGGGGAAATCCCTGGGGTTCAGGAAATTTGTGACATGGGTAGAATCTCTGCAAACATCCTCTGACTGAGTGACTGCATGAGCTAAGGAAGGGAAGGTGGAAGCTGTACTAGAGACCTCAGGATGTTCGAGATGCCAGAATATGGATCATCTGCTGAGCCAACACACAAATGAGTTATTTGAGCCTAAGAGAAAGGCCTTGAGAGCTGAAACCAAGAAAGCATTCATGGCAAGGCTGCCCCAAGCCTACTGGAGCTCACATCATGTCACCGCAAGCCCTGGATGTTGGACTTGGATGCAAAATATTAATGTTTACCCTGTTGGATTTCAGCCTTGCTTTAGTACAATTTCCCCTTGTCATTCTCCTATTCATCTCTTTTGCAATGAGACTCTTTACTCTGCCTCATTGTATCTCAGAAGTATTCATTTTCTTTTATTTTATCGAGATTCCCTGATTTAGTTCTCAAAGGAGACTAACTACTGAGACTTTTAAACAATGTTGGAAGTCTTAAGACTTTAGCAACTCTTCTTAAAATATTTTATTATTTTTATTTTTGTGTATGACTGTTTTGCTTACATGTATGTAAGTGCATTCATGTCATGCAATGCCCACAGATATCAGAAAAGTGTGTTGGATCCCCTGGGACCAGAGTTATAGACCATTGTTAGCTGCCATGTTGGTGCTTCGAATCTAACCTGGCCCTCTGTAAGAGCGCCCAGTGCTCTTAACTCCTGAGCCATCTCTCCAGCCCATAAAAAGTCTTAAAAGATGGATTAAATGTATTTTTCACTATGAGATGACCACGAACCTTAAGGGAAAATGGCGAAATGTTATGTTTGAATGTGAAAATGTCCCAAATAAGCTTGTGAATGTGTGGATCCTAGCTAGTAGGGCTATTTGAGAAACTTGGGGAAGTAGGTCACAAGGGTTCTTTAAAAGTTATGATTTGAGAGGAAGCTGTAGGTGGGAGAGTGTATCTTTCTCAAGAAACTGCTTCATTGCCATTCATAATACTTTGAGCAGCTGGAATGCCCTCCAGGCTGCTCTATAGCTCTGTATCCACCCCCCAATCACCGTGTGCCTATCACGTGACTAATTCAATATCATCTATGAAACAAAGTGTTTTTCTGCTCCTTGCTCCTTTTGCTCCACATGTTGTTGAAGTAGGATGACCTAGTTAGTAGTATCTATGCCTTGTAGGTAAAGTAGTTCACCCCTGTGACCACAGGCTGAGATCAGCAGGTGCACTGAACACTGCTGTATGCTGCAGGAATGGCCAGCTCATTTTTTGCCCTGGGCAACTTCAGTCAGTGCCACTCCCCTCCCCCCCCCCTTGTGATTCTTCAGCTGTGTCTTGATATGGAATTTTGTGTTTTCCTGTTCTCAAATATAAATGAGAGGGTCTTGAGAACTTTTTTCTGTAAGCATAAGCAGAAATTGTTTCTTGCTTTGACTGTAATGTTTAGAAATAATAAAGGCTTTTGTGATTGCTAAAAAAAAAAAAAAAAGTTATGATTTGTCTTCAGCCAAGCAAAAACTATAAACCAAAACCTCTAAAAATGTGAAGTAAAATAAATAATTCCTTACTTTATGTTGTACTCTCAAGTATTTTTTCAGAGCAACCCAAAAGTAATACACACTGTGGAAAGTTATTCAGCCATAAAATGGAAATAAGTATTAATACATGATCTAGCATGAATAAACTTGGCAAATGTTAGAAGCAAAAGAAGCTGGTTACCAAAGACCAAATGTTTATTGTTTTATTGATAATAGATACATGTCTAAAGTAGTCAAATTCATAGATTTATTAAGATAGAATACTAGAATGGAGACAGGTTAAGTAGACAGGTAGTGGAAAAAACATACATATGTGCATATGTATATTATATATCGTGAAGTAGTATTCAGCCATGAATAAGAATGAAATCATATTATGTGTAAGAAAATAGATGGAATTGGCTCTCATCATGTTAAGCCAGAATCAGAAAGATGAATGTTTCATGTTTTCTCCCACATGAAGAATTTATATTTTAACTTATTTATTATTTTTTATGTGTATGAGTGTACTATCTTCATGTAGGTTTGTGCACCCGTGCACATGCCTCGGAGGTCAGAAGAGGGCACAGGATTCCCCTGGAACTGGAGTCAAAGATGGTTTTTAGCTGCCATGTGGGTGCTGAGAATTGAACCGGGTCCTCTGCAAGAGCAGTCAGTGCTCTTAACCACTGAGCCATCTCTCCAGCCCCAGAATTTATATTTTAAAAGGACATGAAAGTAGAGAACAAAAATATTTGAGAAGAAAGGGCACAAGAGAGGTAGGAAAGGAGATAAGAGAAGGTAAAGAGGAAAATATGATCAAAGTATATGCATGGGAGTGCTACAATGAAATCCATATTTTGTATATTTGTATATTCACTAATACTTTAAAATTTTTATTTAAGAATTTAGGAAAGAATGACTGCTAATGAGTATGGAATTTAGTTGGGGAGTATTAAATGTGTTCCACAACAAAGCAGGGTTTATGGTAACACACAGTTTTGTGAGTACATAAAAACAATTGAACTGTAACTTTAAATAAGTGAATTTTATGGGTTCTAAAAAAAATCTCAATAATGTTGAAGAAAAACTGTTGGAGGAAAAAAACATAGCATAGATATTGCATTCATGGCTTTAATCCCGGTTTTGCCATTTATTGGCTGTTCTGTGAAAGCCAAATTAATTTTCCTGAGTCTTGATTTCTTATCTATGAAAGTGAAATGGTAAATCTCCAGAGCTTAGATGATTAAATGAGATGATGCATGTAATGAACTAAGTACTCTGGCTGGCACATAGTAAATGCTCAGTGAATCAGTTCTTATGATCATGTTTCAATAACTTGATTTTTGTCCTAGTTCTTGGACATTTCATTGTGTTTTCAGTTTTCTCACAGTAAATTCAAGCAAGCGATTTGCTAAACCTCTCTAATCCAATCTCAAGGTTAGCTGCTAGATGGGCAGGTGAATAGGTATTCCAACCATTTTCCTTATTTTCTACAGTGTTTTCTTTCCTGCATTTTGGGTGATAGTACAATGAGAGTGAGCACAAAAGAGAAAAGGATGATAACCCTGAATACACAGCCATATCATAGTCTACCTTCCAATCTTATGATGATCAGTCATTATTACATTCATTCAACATATATGAAGCACCTGTTATGAGACTCTAAGAAGAGAGATACACATTAAATGGTAATACAAATAAATGATTACAAAGTTTTAGTGGGTGAAAACAAGGATACTCATACTCAGGACTAATTAAATGGAGTTGCCCTGGCAGCCTGAGAGGAAGAGACATACATATATGCTGGGATTCGAAAGCGAAAAGGAAGCATCCATGGTCTCTGATATTGCATTACATACATATCAGGGGCTGATTTGGGATTTAAGCTAGAGTGGCAATGGACATATTACGCACACATTTTCCCCACTCACACGTGCAAGTGTCTTCTCATATTCTATTTTGGGACCTGTGCTAAAATCTTTTCAAAGCCTACATAGTCAGTGCTTAAGAAAGTTTCAGGCAGTCACCGCCCCTGAAGAGCAATCCTTGACTAAGTGGAGAGCTGGTGGATCAATGTTCTAGTCCCTTCTCCCTTCCCAGTGCCTGAGTCTCTCTCTCTCTCTCTCTCTCTCTCTCTCTCTCTCTCTCTCTCTCTCTCATCCTGGTAGACATCACTTTGTCTATAAAACATCTTCACTAACGTCCTGTAATATTAATGTTCTTTTGGTCAATTTTATTGGCATCTATTCATTGTACAAAACGATGTGTTCCATATGACACTCTCATGCAGAATTACAATGCGCTGGTATTTTATTCATTCCCCAATTACTGTCTCATCTTCCTTTCCTCCAGCTGGTTCTTTTCTTCTTCCTAAAAACTATCTACTTTTATTTCAAATTTTATTTTTTTTTAAGTCTGGTTTCTGCATATGAGAAAACATGTGATACTTCCCTCTGTTTCATTCTCCCTGCTTCTTAGGATTTATTCCTGCTTCTTAGGATTCTCTTCCATAAAAACTATCAGCTTTCAAGTTTCATTGTTCTGTTGGGTGGTATCCTGAAATAAGACAAGTGAAGCTAATTTGGCTCCAGAGCCATGGTATATTCCTCAACTTTTGGAGAATTCATTGGACTTTAGGGAAAAGAAATCTCTGTCTGTCTTTCTCTGTCCTTCTCTGTGTCTCTTTCTGTGTGTCTCCGTCTCTCTCTGTCTCGCTTTGTGTGTGTATGTATGTATGTATGTATGTATGTAGTACATGTGTGTGCTAAAGTCTGTGGTATGTGACCTATTTCACTTTCTGAGTTTCTTTACTGTTGATTGAGAGGAAACGCAATACCTGAGAAAGAACACGAGATTTGGAGGCAGTGAAATGTGTTTTAATAAGATCCAGCTTTTCTTGTTCACAGCTGTGAAATTTCAAAAAATTCCCTTCATCTTTCCAAGCCCACTTGCTCATTTGTCATATGAAGACAGACAGTTAACATCCCTTTCACCAAAACTGTTGAGAATATCAAATAAGACCACCAAAAAAGTGAGGGAAAAGAAGTGAACATTCCTTGGAATCTGTAAGGCACCACCCAAATATGTGAACTTTCTTATAATAAAAAGGCAGGTAAAAGATATCACACAATTTGCAATTTGCAAGTGAACATGAAGAAATTGCTTTAATGTTATAATTAAGGTACAATGGTGCCAAGATGGTTTTATTAAAGAATTTCATACAGATAAGAATGTTCCCACACTATCAGGGCTGATACTCTAAGCCTTCCAAGAAAAATTTTAGTGTCTGCCTTTTGAAACAGCTGGGAAAAGCAGAGTAGTTCCCATTCCTCCCTTCCAACAGCTGGATGGTGTAGAAAGGCCACCACCTGACCCTGAGTGCCTACAAAGTCCGATCATAGGCAGAACAAGTTTAATACTTGTTGCTCATTATTTTATCTAAGAATGCATTACCACAAGACCAAAAAGTATGGAAATCTCAAATGGCACGGTTCTTCCAGTTTACTACAAGTTGCCAACATCTGAGTGAGTCATTTATCAGTGGAATAACAGACATACCAGCAAGAAAATTTGATAAATGAATTTGAGAATTTCACATATCTATGTCCATCATAATTTAATTATCAGCACCAACTATCTTGCTCTTTTCGGTAAGACATCCCACTAATAAAGAACATGTGTTTGTAATAACTCAATTTCTCTTTAAAAGTGATTTCATCAAATCTTAAGTAGAAAAGTGGATAGTCCGTGTGAAGTTTTAAGCAAGGAATTCAGACCCAGAGATATAGCAAGAAGAGAGTTTTCTAGGCATAAACAAGAAAAAAGATGCATCTGAGTTTGATATGAAGTCCGAACAGGACTATACTTGTTGAGTCTTTTCCTTGCAGCCAAGGAGTGCGTTTCTTGTCACCCTTCTTCAGATGCCTTGGCATCCCTACCAGCATGCCAAAACAGAGAATTCTGTTTCTCCAGGCTTTCTTCTCAGTATAAAACCTCTCCTGCTATATGAATTTGCCAGTTATAAGGACATCCTTTAGCATTTCTCTTTTATCTTCACTCACCATTTAACATGTTTTCAGCCTGGCAGTAGGACTTAAATAAGAAATAAGGGATGCAGGTTCTTAACAATGTTACTAACTCAAAGGAGAAAATAAATATCCAGGGATCAATCCACAAGTCTAAATCATCTTCACCAACAAAAGTTTTTAAAGTAGACTGAACAGAAGTTCAAGTTCTCTGTTTTTTTTTTAAACTTGGAAAAATTCAACAAGTTTATCTTAAAATGAATATAAAAATGACTTAAAAAGTGAGAAATTGGAGGGCACAGCATCTGGGTTTGGTAGTGGTGAAATGATAACAGTAACAATCAAGCGAAAAGATAGAGCCAAGTGCACATCTTTCCCACCATAAAATTTGTCTTAATAATTTAACAAATTCTCTCCATTCTTACTCTAGCCCTATCCTGAGATCTTAGGCATGCCCCCCATCCTTACAAGTTGTATGCTTTCCTGTTCTCTGGACTTGGGCTGTCTTTCAAGCCTTTGAAAGATACCTTCTCTCCCTGCAATAGCCTCTTTGATTTAGCCAGGTAGTTATGCTGTGGTTATTTGTTTTTTTTCCAAGTCCCTGGTATTTTTGATCTTCAGCCACATGTATCCTGGGTTTTTAGATAGTTTCCAGGCTTTCTCTAAGTTATTGACTTTTAAAATTCTACCTCCCAGGTATTTTTTCCTACCCAATGTCTGCATTTTGTCAATGTTTCATTTTCAAAATTAGAAAAACAGTGTAATGGATGTCTTTGGTTTCCATCTCCATAAATGATGTTAAATTTTCTGGAATTTCAAAATTGAAAGGAACTATGATATTTATCAAGTCCAGCAATCTTGTTAAATTAGCTTTTCTTTTTATTTTCATCTTTTACTGTTTGAGATTTTCAGATATGTATATACTATGTTTTTATCAACTCTACTCCCCTTTATTGACCCATCAATATCTCCCCTAGTTCCCATGACTATTCTTTCCCAACTTCATGTGCTGGTTTTTTTTCTTTTTTTTCAAGTCCACTTTAGAAAAGAAAAGAAAAGAAAACCAATGAGTCCACTTAGTGTGCATGGGTGTAGAGCCATGGGTAGCCTCTCAGGGGCTGCATCCCTGAAGAAAGTTGACTGTACTTCCCTCAGTATACACCAATTACTGATTGCTCCTTGGGTAGGTGAGGGGTTTTGTAAACTCTTCCCCCATCTGTACTGGGATTTTGGCTGACTTGATCTTGTGTAGGTCCTGTGCGTACAGTCACAGCTGCTGTGAGTTCATGTGTACAACACTACTGTCATGTCCAGCAAATATTGTCTCACTGCAGCTGTCCTCTGCCTCTTACAATCTTTTTTCCCCCTCCCTTAAGTGATGATCCTTGAGCCTTGGGGGGGGGTAGTGCTTGTGATATAACTGTCCCATTTATAGATGAGCACTCCATAATCTCTTACTCTCTATGCATCGACTAGTTGCAGCTCTCTATGTTAATCACCCCTACTCCAAAAATATGCTTCTCTGATGAGGGTTGAGAGATGCACTGATGTATGGGTATAAAGATAACAACTTAAGGGGAAGTTTATTATGTCCATTTAGCAGAAAAATAATGGCATTGGTCTTCTCTAGGACATATGGCTTAGAAGCTAAGGATTTTTGGCTCAGGCAACAGTACAAGGCATGCGTTTCTTCTTGTTGACTGCTTTTAAAACTGATCAGATAGTGTTTGATTACTCTCATACCATTCTTTCACCAGTGGACATATCTTTCCATGACAGTTGTCATTGTAGCTCTTAGGATTCACAGCTGGATGAGGCTGATGATTAATTTTCTTTTCTAGTAGCATAAATAGCACCTCCAGCACCATGAAACTAGCCAGTAGGGATGAAAATTCCAAATCAGTACCAACTTGATTTCTCCATGTCTTATGTCTCAGGTATGTGGTAACTTCAGCAACAGGTTCTTACCATCAAGTTCTGGAGAGTACCCAAGAGTAATGGCAATTGTCTGTAATGTTTTGGGGATCTATGTTACCCCAGTGACCAACAACTCAAAATGAGATAATTCTTATTTGGCACTGTGCTTTTTATTTAATAGACTGTGGTGTCTAGGGGATGAATTGTCTGTGGACCTCTGTATTAGAATGTTCTTTCTTAGATTTAACTACCCTTTTTGCTTGCTTGCCTGCTTGCTTGCTTGCTTGTTTTAGTTTGGTTTGTTTTAATTTGATTTTTTTTTTTTAGGTTTACTTCGCTTTGATTTGGGATGAAATGCACAGTGCCATACAAGTGTTAAATCATTGAGATACATCCTTTTATCCAGATTTAAGTATCCTTCTTTACTTTATGTAGTTTTTTTTCCCCTGGGACCAGAAAGAACAAAAATATCACCATTGCCCTGTGAGCCCTTCAGTTATCTGAAAAAGTTACCTTATCCTCTATTCCAATGCAAACTGTTTCTGTATTAAACAGTCCCTTCTACAATTAGGTTACATTTCATATTTTCAAAGCCTTCCAATAGGTATGACTATTGTCCTCAGAATGCTTTTATTATAATTAATAATATTACATAGTTTTTCTGATAAGGAGGAAAATCCTCTGTTTTGGAATATAAGCATTTATAATGTAACCACTATATGTGCTTATACTTATGCTGACGGTTTAGCATTTAGGACAAATGAGTTTAACGAGACAAAAAGCTACTGGCTGACCTGCTTTGCTTAAACATCAAGAATGACATTCCTGATACCTTTTCTCTGCCAAGTAAACTAGGTAATGCTGGATTTCTCCTCTATGGAGTTTTCATTACTTGAACATAATTGTGAAATTGCTTGTATAATTCTTTATCTCTTTATAAATTATAAATTCCAAAGAGGCATGGAATGAAGACTAAAGCTTGCTAGCTGCTGCAGGTGCTAGTTGCAGGGCCTGAAACATAAATAAAACCCTCACAAATGTCTATTGGTCTGATAAATGAATCAAAAAGCTGTGCTACAACCCAGGTCTGAGAAAGACCTCAGTTGCTTCATTGTTATTCAGATGGATAAACTGCGGCCCAAGGATTTCAAGGTGGTTATCCAAGGCGACAACTGTGGTAAGAGAATGATCTTACATAGATATTATATATTTATATATATATATATATATATGTCATTGTCATCCCCCCCATCACTCTAGGGGCAAATTGGATAAAAGAAAGTGATCATAAATTATTCTTCTATCAATTTCCTGAATATCAAAATATAGCAATCTAACTTTTTTTTTCCAGTTTTAAAAACAGCTTGCCTTTATTTTCTATTTTTCTTTATTTGGGTGGGGAGAAAGGGTTTATTTGGCTTACAAACACAGTCCATCATCAAGGGAAGTCAAGGTAGGAAGTCAGGTCAGGAACCTGGAACACAGGAATGCTGCTTATTGGCTTGCTCTTCTGGCCCATGCTCAACCTGGTTTCTTATACAATTCAGGATCACCTGCCAAGAGGTAACACTGCCCACAGTGGGCTGGCCCTCTCACATCACTCAATAATCAAGAAAATGCCCTACAGACATTGCCACAGTCCAATGTCTCAAGAAAATGCCCCACAGTCCAATGGAGGAAATTGCTCAGTTGAGGCTCCCTCAACCTGGGTGTGTCAAGTAGACAACTCAAGCTATCTACCACAATTGACCCCTTGGTAACTTGACACAGAAACACAATGATATTAAACCACAACTTTTCCATTTCTTTTCCCCAAGATATGATGTTAAAATCAGTATTACAACATAAAGCAGTAGAGCTTTTTTATTGATTTTTTATGTGTATGAGTATTATGCCTGCATGTGTGTAAGTGCACCCATGTCATGCAGTGCCTGCAAAGGTCAGAAGAAAGGGTTGGATCCTCTGGAACTGGAATTACAGACAGTTGTTAACGGTCACCTAACATTTTTTTATCATAAAATTAATATTCCTTACTGCTGATTTAAATTGAGAATTCACAGTTCACAGATAAAGTATTCTATTATATTGCCTGTTGGATCTTCATAAAGTTAGAAAAACAAAAGAGATCAATTCAAGATCCTTAGTTCCAAAGATGTTCAGCTGCTTCATCTTTTTTTTTTGCATTGGTTTCTTTAAGAAGTAACATAAATACATTTAAAGACTTTGTACAGGTTGAAGAATTTGGAAAAGGAGTGAATAACAAGCTTACATTATAGGAATAGTGACATATTTCACATTATTTTTGAAGATTGGTAGTACAGTATTATCAGCAAACAATATTCAAAATTAGAGCAGACATAGAATTTCAAATTTATAAGATAGAATTTCATATTTTGAACTTGAGGGTGCTATCAGTTTAGTTATTGTAGTACTTCCTATTTCTTTTTTTTTTAATTCCAAAACTGTGATTTTTACCGCTAAAAGTTCAACTAATGTGAAAGTGAAGGGTTACTGGGGCTGTAGAAGAGTAATAGGAAAACTTCTTGGTGCCTGGTAATGGGAGAGGTCCAACACCAACGCCTGGATACCCAGGAACACATGTGGAGTTAGGACCACTGCTGGACTTTAGGGGAGGTGGGAGGTCCATTCCAGAGACTCAGTCCTCCCAAGACCAGAATCTGCAAATATCAGAGGTCTCCCCTGTCCATAACATAAGACACAAAGCCTCTGCCATGCACAACCTGGGACCTCGGAGGCGGGGGGGATCTGTGGGGAATGTAGTCACTCAGAGAAGACTGTTGCCCAACGTCAGGAAGTTCTCCATCCTCCAATCTGCTCCACCATCACTAAAGGGATGTGGAACTGTAGCTGAGGGTAGGTATCCAAAGCATATCCCCCCCCCCCCGCATGTGAGTGAGTGCAGGTGTCCTGGGAAGTCAGAAGTGTTGGATTTCCTGGAGCTACAGTTACAGGAGATTACGAGCCTACAAAGTGTGGACACTGGCCCGCTACAGGAGCAGTAAACACCCCTAACCACTGAGCACTCTCTCCAGTTCCCTAAAAAAATAATAAAAATCATGGGGCTGGAGAGATGGCCTAGCGGTTAAGAGCGCCGACTGCTCTTGCAGATGACCCGGGTTCGATCCCCAGCACCCACATGGCGGCTGAGAACCGTCTGTAACTCCAGTTCCAGGGGAATCTGACACCCTCTCTGACCTCCGCGGCATTGCACGACATGGGTGCACCAACCTACATGCAGACAGTACATTCATACACATAAAAAATAAAATAATAATAATAATCTTTACAAAAATAGAGGCTTTATCCACTAAAATAGCTATTTGTCACATGTGGGCAGTTGAAATGAGATCTATGTATAAAATAAACACTATATTAAATAGATATCATATTTTTAAGACACTGCAAAAAGATGTGAAATATTTCATGAATAATTCTCAAGTTGATACCATGATAAAAGCAATAATGCTTTGATACAAAATACACTTTTAAAAATTACATATGTGGAACCCAATCACAACTAAAAACACTCAGAAAGTTGCAAATGGAGTGTATTTTCCTAAGCAAACACAGAAACATCTACAAAATTACAATTAACACCACATTTAAAGGTGAAAAACTAAATGCTTTTCCTCTAAATTCATAAGACAAGTGATGATCACAAAAGTTCAATTTTAATTATAGGTCTTTCCATTTAATAGACAAGACTATAAATTTGAGGCTGGGGAGATGGTTCAGCAGGAAAAGCACTTTTTTTGTCTATTTCGAGACAGGGTCTCCTTGTAGCCCCAGCTGTCCTGGAACTCACTCTGTAGACCAGGCTGGCTTTGAACTCACAAAGATCCGCCTGCCTCTGCCTCCCAAGTGCTAAGATTAAAGGTGTGTGCCACCATGCCCAGCTAGGAAAAGCACTTTCTTTTTTTTCACATAAATATATTTTTATTTTTTTAACAAATCGAGACCTGTGGCCCCCCATTCGCCCACCCCTCCAGAGCTCACGCATTCTACCAAATATGCTTTTCATCTGTTTCTCAGTCTTTCTCAATATTCTCCATGAGGAACTTGACTGTTTTGAGCAAAAGTTCACTGTTTCAGTCAGTTCTTCGATGCAGACTTTTCTGTTGTTGGTGGTGGTGGTGTTGTTTCCAATATGCATCACTCCCAACTGTTTTGGACAAAAGCTCAGGGTGCCATACACAAGAAATACTTACAACTAGGTAATTGGCACTAGCATCCACAGATGAGGGATACCATTCATCGTTTGTTTTTCTGGGACTGTGTTACTTCATTCAGCATGATGTCCTCTAGCTCCAGCCATTTTCCTGCAAAGCTCATGTTGTCGTCTTTCTTTACTGCTGCATAGAACTCCATTGTGTAGATGTACCACATTTTCTCTATCCACTCATGAGTTGAGGGGCATTTGGGTTGGTTCCAGCTCCTTGCTATTGTGAAGAGAGCTGAAATAAACATGGCCACGTGCATGTATCTCTGCAGTGGGGGTGAGCCTTGGGGGTACATGCCTAGGAGTGGTATGNTTCACTCACCATTTAACATGTTTTCAGCCTGGCAGTAGGACTTAAATAAGAAATAAGGGATGCAGGTTCTTAACATGTTACTAACTCAAAAGGAGAAAATAAATATCCAGGGATCAATCCACAAGTCTAAATCATCTTCACCAACAAAAGTTTTTAAAGTAGACTGAACAGAAGTTAAGTTTCTGTTTTTTTTTTAAACTTGGAAAAATTCATACAAGTTTATCTTTAAATGTAAAAGGATGTAAAAAAATGACTTAAAAAGTGAGAAATTGGAGGGCACAGCATCTGGGTTTGGTAGTGGTGAAATGATAACAGTAACAATCAAGCGAAAAGATAGAGCCAAGTGCACATCTTTCCCACCATAAAATTTGTCTTAATAATTTAACAAATTCTCTCCATTCTTACTCTAGCCCTATCCTGAGATCTTAGGCATGCCCCCCATCCTTACAAGTTGTATGCTTTCCTGTTCTCTGGACTTGGGCTGTCTTTCAAGCCTTTGAAAGATACCTTCTCTCCCTGCAATAGCCTCTTTGATTTAGCCAGGTAGTTATGCTGTGGTTATTTGTTTTTTTTTCCAAAGTCCCTGGTATTTTTGATCTTCAGCCACATGTATCCTGGGTTTTTAGATAGTTTCCAGGCTTTCTCTAAGTTATTGACTTTTAAAATTCTACCTCCCAGGTATTTTTTCCTACCCAATGTCTGCATTTTGTCAATGTTTCATTTTCAAAATTAGAAAAACAGTGTAATGGATGTCTTTGGTTTCCATCTCCATAAATGATGTTAAATTTTCTGGAATTTCAAAATTGAAAGGAACTATGATATTTATCAAGTCCAGCAATCTTGTTAAATTAGCTTTCTTTATTTCCTCTTTTACTGTTTTTTAGATTTTCAGACTTTATGTAATTATACTCTGTTTTTATCCAACTCTACTTCCCCTTTATTGACCCATCCCTATCTCCCCTAGTTCCCATGACTATTCTTTCCACTTCATGTGCTGGTTTTTTTTCTTTTTTTTCAAGTCACACTTTATAGAAAGAAAAAGAAAAAGAAAACCAATGAGGTCCACTTAGTGTGATGGGTTAGAGCCATGGGTAGCCTCTTAGGGGCTGCATCCCTGAAGAAAGTTGACTGTACTTCCCTCAGTATACACCAATTACTGATTGCTCCTTGGGTAGGTGAGGGGTTTTGTAAACTCTTCCCCCCCATGTTTATACTGGGATTTTGTCTGACTTGATCTTGTGAGAGTCATGTGCGTACAGCTACAGCTTGCTGTGAGTTCATGTGTACAACACTACTGTCATGTCCAGCAAATATTGTCTCACTGCAGCTGTCCTCTGCCTTCTACATATCTTTCCCCCTCCCTTAAGTGATGATCCTTGAGCCTTGGGGGGGGAGTGGTTTGATATAGATGTCCCATTTACAGATGAGCACTCCATAATCTCTTACTCTCTATGCATCGACTAGTTGCAGCTCTCTATGTTAATCACCCCTACTCCAAAAAAATTTCTCTGATGAGGTTGAGAGATACACTGATGTTATGGGTATGTGAAGAAACAACTTAAGGGAAGTTTATTATGTCCATTTAGCAGAAAATAGCAGTAAGTTCTCCCCTATGGCATATGGCTTAGAAGCTAAGGATTTTTGGCTCAGGCAACAGTACAAGGCATGCGTTTCTTCTTGTTGACTGCTTTTAAAACTGATCAGATAGTGTTTGATTACTCTCATACCATTCTTTCACCAGTGGACATATCTTTCCATGACAGTTGTCATTGTAGCTCTTAGGATTCACAGCTGGATGAGGCTGATGATTAATTTCTTTTCTAGTAGCATAAATAGCACCTCCAGCACCATGAACACTAGCCAGTAGGGATAAAGCTTCCACAGATCAGTGCCAGCCTGATTTCTCCATGTCTTATGTCTCAGGTATGTGGTAACTTCAGCAACAGATTCTTACCATCAAGTCGGAGAGTACCCAAGAGTAATGGCAATTGTCTGTAATGTTTTGGGGATCTATGTTACCCCAGTGACCAACAACTCAAAATGAGATAATTCTTATTTGGCACTGTGCTTTTTATTTAATAGACTGTGGTGTCTAGGGGATGAATTGTCTGTGGACCTCTGTATTAGAATGTTCTTTCTTAGATTTAACTACCCTTTTTGCTTGCTTGCCTGCTGCTTGCTTTGCTTGTTTAGTTTGGGTTGTTTTCATTGATTTTTTTTTTAGGTGTTTACTTCGCTTTGATTTGGGATGAAATGCACATTGCCCTACAAAGTGTTAAATCCTTGAGATACATCCTTTTATCCAGATTTAAGTATCCTTCTTACTTTATGTCGTTTTTTTTTCCCCTGGGACCCGAAGAACAAAAATATCACCATTGCCCTGTGAGCCCTTCAGTTATCTGAAAAAGTTACCTTATCCTCTATTCCAATGCAAACTGTTTCTGTATTAAACAGTCTCCCTTCTAACAAAGTTTGGTTACATTTCATATTTTCAAAGCCTTCCAATAGGTATGACTATTGTCCTCAGAATGCTTTTATTATAATTAATAATATTACATAGTTTTTCTGATAAGGAGGAAAATCCTCTGTTTTGGAATATAAGCATTTATAATGTAACCACTATATGTGCTTATACTTATGCTGACGGTTTAGCATTTAGGACAAATGAGTTTAACGAGACAAAAAGCTACTGGCTGACCTGCTTTGCTTAAACATCAAGAATGACATTCCTGATACCTTTTCTCTGCCAAGTAAACTAGGTAATGCTGGATTTCTCCTCTATGGAGTTTTCATTACTTGAACATAATTGTGAAATTGCTTGTATAATTCTTTATCTCTTTATAAATTATAAATTCCAAAGAGGCATGGAATGAAGACTAAAGCTTGCTAGCTGCTGCAGGTGCTAGTTGCAGGGCCTGAAACACATTAAATACACAACCCTCTCCAATGTCTATTGGTCTGATACATGAATCAAAAAGCTGTGCTACAACCCAGGTCTGAGAAAGACCTCAGTTGCTTCATTGTTATTCAGATGGTATAAAATGACCGGCCCAAGATTTCAAGGTGGTTATCCCAAGGCGGACAACTGTGGTAAGGAGAAAGTATATATATATATATATATATATATATATATATATATATTATTAATTTTATCCCCCATCACCTCTAGTGGGCAAATTGGATAAAGGAACGTGATCATAAATTATTCTTCTTATCCAATTTCCTGAATATCAAAATATAGCAATCCACTTTTTTTTCCAGTTTTAAAAAAATTTTTTTTTTTTATATTTTGTTTATTATTTTGCTTTCTGTTGCTGTTTGTGGAGGAAAGGGTTTGTTTTACAAACACAGTCCATCATCAAAGGAAGTCAAGGTAGGACGTCAGGTTCAGGGAACCTGGAAACAGGAACTTGCCTTATTGGCTTTGCTCTCTGGTCCATGCTTAACCTGGTTTCTTATACAATTCAGGATCACCTGCCAAGAGGTAAAAACCACTGCCCACAGTGGGTTGGGTCCTCTCACATCACTCAATAATCAAGGAAAAGCTCCTACAGGACATTGCCACAGTCCAATGTCCAAGAAAATGCCCCCACAGTCCAATGGAGGAGGAAAAATTGCCCCTCAGTTGAGGCTCCCTCAACATGGGTGTGTCAAGAGTAGACAACTCACGCTATATACCCACCATTGACCCCTTGGAACTTGACACAGAATCACACAAACATGTCATTTTAAACCACAACTTTTCTGTTTCTTTTCCCCAAGATATGATGTTAAAATCAGTATTACAACATAAAGGCAGAGTAGAGCTTTTTATTTTGATTTTTCTGTGTATGAGTATTATGCCTGCATGTGTGTAAGTGCACCATGTCATGCAGTGCCTGCAAAGGTCAGAGAAGGTTGGATCCTCTGGAACGGAAATTACAGACAGTTGTTAACGGTCACCTAACATTTTTTTATCATAAAATTAATATTCCTTACTGCTGATTTAAATTGAGAATTCACAGTTCACAGATAAAGTATTCTATTATATTGCCTGTTGGATCTTCATAAAGTTAGAAAAACAAAAGAGATCAATTCAAGATCCTTAGTTCCAAAGATGTTCAGCTGCTTCATCTTTTTTTTTTGCATTGGTTTCTTTAAGCGTAACATAAATACATTTTAAAGACTTTGTACAGGTTTGAAGAAAGAAATTTTGGAAAAAAGGAGTGAATAAACAAAGCTACATTATAGGGATTAGGAATATCTAATTTTTGAAGATTGGTAGTACAGTATTATCAGCAAACAATATTCAAAAATTAGAGCAGTCCATAGAATTTCAAAATTATAAGATAGAATTTCATATTTTGAACTTGAGGGTGCTATCAGTTTAGTTATTGTCTACTTTCCTATTTCTTTTTTTTTAATTCCAAACTGTGATTTTTACCATAAAAGTTAACTAATGTGAAAGTGAAGGTTACTGGGGTCTGTAGACGAGTCAATGGAAAACATCTTGTTGCCTGGGAATGGGAGAGGTCCAACATAAAGAGCTGGGTATCTGGGCCCATGTGTACAGTGAGGTCCAGATTCCGCGGCCTCAGGCAATTTCAAACGTCTGTTCTAGAGAATCAGTCCTCCCAAGGCCAGAATCTGCAAATATCAGAGGTCTCCCCTGTCCATAACATAAGACACAAAGCCTCTGCCATGCACAACCAGGCACTCAGGGGAGGAGGCTGTGGGAAATGCAGTCACTCAGAGAAGAATGAAACTGCTGCCCAACATCAGGAATTCCTCCATCCTCCAATCTGCTCCACCATCACTAAAGGGATGTGGAACTGTAGCTGAGGGTAGGTATCCAAAGATATCCCCCCCCCCCGCATGTGAGTTAGTGCAGGTGTCCTGGGAGTCAGAAGTGTTGATATTTCCTGGAGCTACAGTTACAGGAGATTACGAGCCTACAAAGTGTGGACACTGGCCCGCTACAGGAGCAGTAAACACCCCTAACCACTGAGCACTTCTCTCCGTTTCCCTAAAAAAATAATAAAAAATCATTGGGGCTGAGAGATGGCCTAGCTGGTTACGCGCGCCGACTGCTCTGCAGATGACCCGGGTTCGATCCCCACGCCCAACCACATGGCGGACTGAGAACCGTCTGTCACTCCAGTTAGTTCCAGGGGAATCTGAACACCCTCTCTGACCTCGCGGCATTGCCACGACATGGGTGCACAAAAAAAAAAAAAAAAAAAAAAAAAATTCATACACATAAAACATAAAATAATAATAATAATCTTTACAAAAATAGAGGCTTTATCCACTAAAATAGCTATTTGTCACATGTGGGCAGTTGAAATGAGATCTATGTATAAAATAAACACTATATTAAATAGATATCATATTTTTAAGACACTGCAAAAAGATGTGAAATATTTCATGAATAATTCTCAAGTTGATACCATGATAAAAGCAATAATGCTTTGATACAAAAAACTACACTTTTTAAAATTTACAATGTGGAACCCAATCACAACTAAAAACACTCAGAAAGTTGCAAATGGAGTGTATTTTCCTAAGCAAACACAGAAACATCTACAAAATTACAATTAACACCACATTTAAAGGTGAAAAACTAAATGCTTTTCCTCTAAATTCATAAGACAAGTGATGATCACAAAAGTTCAATTTTAATTATAGGTCTTTCCATTTAATAGACAAGACTATAAATTTGAGGCTGGGGAGATGTTCAGCAGAGGAAGGAAAAGCACTTTTTTTGTTATTTCGAGGACAGGGCTCTCCTTGGTAGCCCCAGATGCCGGAAAACTCACTCTGTAGCCAGGCTGGCTTTTGAACTCACAAAGATCCGCCCGCTCTCTGCCTCCCAAGTGCTAGATTAAAGGTGGGTGCCACCATGCCCCAGCTCGGAAAAGCACTTTCTTTTTTTTGCACCTAAAATATATTTTTATTTTTTTAACAAATCGAGACCTGTGTGGCCCCCATTCGCCCACCCCTCCAGCGCTCACGCATTCTGCCAAATAGCTTTTCATCTCTTTCTCGTCTTTCTCAATATTCTCCATGAGGAACTGAATGTTTTGAGCAAAAGTTCACTGTTTCGTCAGTTCTTCGATGCCAGACTTTTCTGTTGTTTGTTGGTGGTTGGTGTGTTTCCAATATGCTCACTCCCAACTGTTTTGGACAAAAGCTCAGGGTGCCATACACAAGAAATACTTACAACAGGTAATTGCACAGCATCCACAGAGATGGGATTACCATTTTTTGTTTTTGTTTTTTCTGGGACTGTGCTTACTTCATCAGCATGATGTCCTCTAGCTTCCAGCCATTTTCCTGCAAAAGCTCATGATGACGTCTTTTTTACTGCTGCATCGAACTCCATGGTGTAGATGTACCACATTTTTTCTCTATCCACTTCATGAGTTGAGGTGCATTTGGTTTGGTTCAGCTCTTGCCTATTGTGAAGAGAGCTGAAATTAACACGGGCGTGCATGTATCTCTGCCGTGGGGTGGGTCTTGGGTGTACATGCCTAGGAGTGGTATGGTGTGGTCGGGTGGCAGTTCATTCCACACCGTCTTCCAAGGGTTCTTCACATGCTTTCCATAGTGGCTTGTACAGAGTTTACATTCCACAGCAAGTGGATGAGTGTTCCCCCTTTCCCCACAACCTACCCAGCAACTGGATCATTTGTTTTCTTGATCCTAGCCAGTCTTATTGGCTTAACGATATATCTAATAGTGGTTTTATTCTGGCAATTTTCCTTAATTATTAGTGAAGTTGAATACTTCTTAAGGTGTTTCTCAGCCATCCCTAATTCCTCACTGTGAAGTCTCTGTTCAGTTCTTTTGCTCCATCTACTGAGTGGCGTCATTTGTTTTCTTTTTCTTTGTGTTTTGAGATGTTTATATATTCTCCTTTGGAAATTCCAATGCTTTGTCAGATGTATCTGTGGTAAAGGTTTTCCTTCCACTCTGTGGGAATTCTCTTCACTTCCTTTATTTCTTTGATGTACAGACGCTTTTGAGTTTAATGAGGTCCCATTGTCACTTGTCAATCTTAATTCTTGTTCAGCTACTGTCTGATTAGGAAAAACGTTTTTTCCTACGCCTATGTATTGTAGTTTGCTACCAAATTTTTTTCATTCACCTTCATAGTTTGGCGTTTCACGTTGAGGTCTTTTTTTTTTTTTTTTTTGGAGTTGATTTTTGTGTCCGGTGAGAGGTAGGGGTTTAATTTCATTCTTTCTACAGGTGATGGATCCAGTTTTGCCAACATACCACTTGCTGAAGATGATGTTTTTTTCCTCCATTGTGGCGTCTTGACCCCCTTGTCAAATATTAAGATGGCTGAAGTTTGTATGTTGCTCAGATTTGGATTTCGGTTTTGTTCATTGGTCAAACAGGTCTGTTTTGTGCCACGTTAACACGCGCTTTGGTATTAGGCATAGCCGTGTAGTATAGTTTGAATTTTGGTATAGAGATCCCACCTGTGTACCTCTTTTTCAATCAGGGTCGTTTTGGCTATTCAGGTGGTCTTTTGTTTTTCCAAATGGAATTTAAGGACTTTTGTTTCCAAGCCTGTGAAGAAACTCTGGGGATTTTTATTGGAATGCCTTAAATTTATACAAGAGTTTCAGTAGAATGGATCCATTTTTACATGTTAATTTTTCCCAATCCTGAGCATGGGAGGTTTTTCATTTTCTGATGTCTCTTTAAGCTCTTTCTTTAAAGGTTTAAAATTTTGTTGTAGAGATTCCTTGTTGTCTTTGGTTAGGTTTGTTCCTAGGTATTTTATTGTTTTTGAGGCTATTGTGAGTGGGAAGGTCTCTTTGAATTCTTTCTCCAGTTGCTTGTTCTTGGTGTAAAGAAAGGCCATTGATTTTTTAAGGTTAATTTTGTATCCTGCCACTTTGCTGAAGCTGTTAATCGTTTCTAGGAGTTTTCTGGTGGAGTTTTTAGCATCCCTTAAGTAATCAATCATATCATCAGCAAATAGGGATAGCTTGACTTCTTCTCTTCCAATTAGTACTCCTTTAATTTCCTTTTCTTGTCTTATTGCTCTAGCAAGTGTTTCAAGCACTATATTGAAGAGGAGTGGTGACAGGGGCAGCCTTGCCAAGTTCCTACCTTTAAAGGGAATGTTTCTGTCATTTCCCCGTTTAGGATGTTATTGGCTGTGGGTTTCCTGTATGGAAAGCACCTTCAATGCAAGCACAGGACCCAGAAGCTTGACAATTGCAATAGACTAGGTAGCCAACTTGCCCTTTCTCTGCCTCTCTAGTTCAGGGATTTCAGGAGGCTGGGTCCTCGTGCCTGGCTAGGAAAAAGCACTTTCTACGCAAGCTCAGCGAAAGATCTTGCCACCATAAATAAAGTGGAGCTCAATAGAGATATCCGACATTAACCTCAGGCTTTCACACATGCACACACCTGTGCACACATATAGCACAACCATACGTGTGCTCACATGCATGCAAACGTGTACACACACGCCCAACACAGATACATATGTAAAATATAGATTCAAGTGACTTGAAATTATGTGACTTTCATAAGACCACTTAAGTCATAACTGACAGGATCAGAATTTGGATTGATGTCTACTGACAGTAAGTGTATTATATGACCAACCACTAACTGAAATTGGATCCCTCCACCTGTATTTGTAATATTCATGAGTAGTCAAGTAGCTCCTCAAACCATTTCCTCAACTTTCCCCCTTTCTTTCTCTCTTCTCAAATCATTCGTTTGTTTGTTTGTTTGTTTGTTTATAAAGTGTGTACTTGTATTAATTGTTCTCAAGTCAATGTACAGGCAAGCCCTGGCTACCTCACATCTCAACCCACTATCAGGGAAACTAAAAGCCTAATTCACAAATTGGGGAAACAAAAGAGTCTGGCATTTGCAGGGGACAATGGAGGGGCCAGATTCGTCATACTCCTGCTTGCTGATCCACATCTGCTGGAAGGTGGACAGAGAGGCCAGGATGGAGCCACCAAGCCACACGGAATACTTGCACTCAGGGGAAGCAATTATCTTTATCTTCATCGTACTGGGAGCCAGAGCAGTGATGTCCTTCTGCATCCTGTCTGCAATGCCAGAGTACACGGTGGTGCCAGCAGACAGCACTGTGTTGGCGTAGAGGTCCTTACACATGCCAAGATCACACTTCATGATGGAACTGAAGGTAGTTTCATGGATACCAAGAAGGAAGGCTGGAAAAGCGCCTCAGCGCAACAGAAGCTCTTGTTGCCAATGGTGAAGACCGGGCCATTGGGTAGCACATAGCTCTTTTCTCCAGGGAAGAGGAAGATGCAGCGGTGGCCACCTCTTGCTTCTTCTATTTGATGTCACGCATGATTTCCTGCTCAGCTGTGGCAGTGAAGTTGTAACCATGCTCAGTCAGGATCTTCATGGGTAGTCTGTCATCTCCCACCCAGCCAGATCCAGATGTAGGATCACATGGGGGACACCGTAGCCCTCACAGATGGACACAATCTGAGTGATTCCATTATCAGAGTCCATAGCTATGTCAGTAGTAAGACCAGAGGCATACATGGCCTGCATGGCTACCTACAAGGCTGGGGTATTAAAGCTCTCAAACATGATCTAGGTCATCTTTTCACAGTTGGCCTTGGGGTTGAGAGGGAGTCTCAGTGAGCAGCACAGAGTGCTTCTCGGGGTGGGGGGGGGAGAACACAGAGCTCATTGTAGAAGGTGTGGCGCCAGATCTTCTCCATGTTGTCCCAGTTGGTGATGATGCCATGCTCTATGGGGTATTTCAAGGCTCAGGATGCCTGTCTTAGCCTTAGCCCTTAACAGTGGCGTTATCCTTCCAGCCCAAAGGATGCCTCTCTTGCTCTGGGACTCATAGTCCATGTATGAGTCCTTCTGGCCCATGTCCACCTTCGTGCCATGGGGCCAGGGGCGGCCCACAATGGAGGGGAAGATGGCCTTGGGGAACATCATAGACCGCGGGTGAAGCAGGCTTTGCACATGTGCAAGCACTTGTGGTCATCCATGTCGAACTGGGTAATGTGTGTGGACCAGCAGAGAGGCAGATGCAAGAGACCTGTGCTCGTGGGGTGGATGCAGACTCGACAGTCTCAAATCATTCTTGGCTGACTTATTCCTTTGTCTGCTTATAGTAATCTCTAGCAACTCTCCCTCAGCCTGTTACACCTAGCTTTTTTTTTTTTTTTTTTTTTTTTTTTTTTTTTTTTTTTGGTGTTTTGAAGACAAGGTCTCACTATGTAGACTAGATTGGCCTCAAATTCAGTGTTTAGCCCAGGATGACCTCAGACCCAAGGAGTTTTCTCTTGCCTCTGCCTCCCAAGTGCTGGGATTAAAGGTGTGCACCACCACGCCCTACATACCTACCTTTATGACTGACTCTTTGTGTTCCTAGCTCCTTTTAGATTTGATTTTGGATACTTTCCTCAGATTTTATCCAGACTTATAAAGATATCTCTTCTAGGTTTCTTTCCCCAACTCATTTCTTTAGAGAAAGACATGACAAGAAGAGGAAGAGGAAGAGGAAGAGGAAGAAGAAGAAGAAGGAGGAGGAGGAGGAGGAGGAGGAGGAGGAGGAGGAGGAGGAGGAGGAGGAGGAGGTCATTTCTCTGGCTGTTCGATCTTTAATAATTTAGTTTTGCAAATAAGGCTTCCCTATGATCCAGGACCTTTTGAGCAAGTTTCTCCTCCTCCCTAATACATTTCCTGCTCTGTACAACTGGGATTATAGTCACCACATAGTACTATTACAAGAATCTAGTGAGGGGCTGGAGAGATGGCTCAGAGGTTAAAAGCACTGACTGCTCTTGCAGAGGACCTGCGTTCAATTCCCAGCACCCACATGGCGGCTAAGAACCGTCTTTAACTCCAGTTCCAGAGGAATCTGACGCCCTCTTCTGGCCTCTGTGGCATTGAATGACACAGGTGCACCAACCTACATGCAGATGGTACACTCATACAAAGAAAAATAATAAATTAATTAACTAATTTTAAAAAAGAAACTAGTGAAATAATATGCATAAAGCATTGAATTGGGCCTGGGACTTGTAGGCGCCTAGTAAGGGCTAACTAGATGGAAGAGGAGGGGAAGGGGGAAGAGACAAAGCAATATTTTCCATCCAACTGCATGTCTCACCCACATATCCCCCACGCACTGTCAGCTTTGTCTCAATGCACAATACTCTCTCGTGTTTCCACTCCTACTTCTTTTGTACATTAACAACTCCTCTTCCTGAACCTTAAAGATGAGAGATCTTCATCTTTGCCTAGCCAGATCTTTTGTCCCTCTGGATCTCTATCAATTGTATCTTCCTCTGGAAAGTCTTGGTGGCCTTCCCATTCCCTAGACAGGGAAAGTGTATATATACTCAGAGAAGTTTATATATACTGTCACATTTGTTACATATTTTACCTGTTTATTTGCAGGTTAGTACACTTGATAGTCTATGATGTAAGCTCCCTGTGGCCAAACTCAGTGAGGAGATTCAAATTATAAACACAGTACATTTTTTCTAAATTCATCAATAAATCAAGCTATCCAACAATAAATAAATAAAGAAGCCTCCAACAAATAGCTTGACGGTCTAGGTATGTAAGCAAGGATGTGGAAGAATGTTACACTTATGCATAAACGTATGTATTTGTCCTGTTTTTGTCTGGTCATACATTTGCTGCAGACAGCAAGCAGGATGGTTCCTACTTGATTGCAAAAGTACACATAACATTTTGATAAAGCTAGCTTACCTTTCTCAATAAAAACAGCTGAAAGCTCACATCTAAGGGATTTTTATATAGACACAGGCTCTGAACACTGGATTTGTTTTTCTATCATCTTGTTCTTTTAAAAACTAGTTAAAGTTTATTTTGCACAGCTGTCTTACATCTGTTTTATTGGCCATTTTAAGAAAGGAAAAGAAATACATATTTCTTTTTTTATTACTCTTTATTTTTCTCATTTTTTAACAATAAGTAATAATTTATGAGTACAAGCATCCTTCATGTAAAACCAATTTGCAAGCAGCTGTGCCCAAACCCACACAGCCCAAGGGTCCCACCATCCAGCTGGGGGGGCTTGTATGTTCAATCAAGTTGATAAAATAAGTGTCCAGACTATATTGCTGTAGTTTCACCATTCACCCCAATCGCAGTCCTTACATTCTACCTTGTCCCCTCTTCTGCAGATTGGTCCTTAAGCTTAGAAAAGGGGCACAGGTGGACGAGAAGCAAAACAGTCTATTTTCTCTGGAGTTGTTGTTTTGGACTCTGGTCAATTCTGGCTGTTTCCTTTCATGGGCTGACAGTTTGTCCAGGAATAACCTTTCGATCCTACTAATGAAGCACAAGCAATTAGATATGTAGGTATTTAAACAGTACTAATTGTTATGGTAGGTTACTTTGGTATAGACACAGATGTTTGGATGGTATGTTAATCCATGAATTACCTTTTTTTTCTGTAAAATATGACAGGGTCTTACTGTGGCTTATAACATCTCCTAACCACTAGAGGATGTAAGCTTGTGACATCAGCCATGGGTTATTCCTCCAAGGAGAGAGCTAATAGCCAATTAGATTTGGGATATACAGACATATGGCTGCCACTGCTGCACAGTATTTCCAGGCAGGTGAGGTGTAGCTGGTGCTGACGGAGGAGTCTTGCTTGACTCAAGGAGACCTATATTTGCTTTATTGGTTTAGTGGCCTTTGGTAACACTCTCTGG